>OU015493.1:195745995-195788495 GCA_907164885.2 Dolomedes plantarius
CTTAACGTTCTGCAATGTAGTAAAGTTCGGCGTCTAAGAAGAGCTGTCAGCCGATAATCTGCCGGCCCCTCCATCCCTGCTGAAAATCCAGACATTGGAGAGAGACGCTTGAGAACGCGGGTGGATGTGTGTTTAGGCTCCGTACGTTGTGAATCTGCACGTTTTTTTAAAATTGAATATGTTGCACTGTTTTAAATGTTAATTATTTTTGTTAATAAATTGTTAAGTTTTGTTTTAAAAATTTGGCCTTCGTTTGTTAATTAGAACTCTGTCTTTCTTGGTATGGATCAATAGTTCTGAAATTTCTTCAAAATGCCTCAGAGAGAATAGCCTTACCTACTTGTCGTGACGCTACAAGCCCAAAGGAATCATATTTGATACCGTGTCATAAACGTTCTGTTCGAAATTTTATTGTTCGCAAGATGGTGTTGTAAGTCCTGTAATTTCCTGTTCAAGTTTAATCCAATCATTGACCTCCATGTGCTCGTTTCAGTGTGTTGTGCCCTTGAATAAGCTCATGTGAACAAGCTCATGTGGTCTACTTTCTGGAGAGCGATCGGGTTTTAGAAGAGACAGCGGTTTGGTGTTTTCGATATTTACTTTAGGGAAGATTAGACGTATGAAATGTTTACATTGAGATGGGAGTGTAATGTATCCAGCTGGTTTTCATGAAGGAGTAACATGAAGCGCTTCTCGGTGATTTTTTTAAAACAGCTGCGTTGAAAAAAACCTGATTAATTCTTTGTTTCATCTTGTTGAGTTTCATTGGTTAATGAGGTAAAATGCCAAGCAGAAATGAGCTGTGAATAAAAATGTCTCCTAATAGTGAAAATAGCGAACATCAACTTTTTGACTGGAAAATATACAATGTAGGACGATGCTTAACGGTACTTACGTATTATAGCTGAAACTTTGCTGCTGCTTGGCGAGAAAACGGCAATAAATCGCCAATTATACGTCTCTCCCTTGTATCTAATATCGTTCCCGCTATTCATTGCTTTTCGCTGTCAGGGCTTTCTGTTAGCAATTTCGTTTTGAGCTATTTATTTATTTATTTTTCCATTATCAGAGAGCTAGCTGAATACACTTGATTTTAGATTAAAAACAATTAAGGGATTTAAGCCCCCTGTTTTAACATCCTTAGAGGCTGAATTTATTTAAAAAAATCTTTCTGAGCACCTAGGGCATTAGCGGAACCACAACGCAAAATTTCAGTTTCCTTAGGCCTTCTGGTTCCAAAGATATAATGTGTTTTTTGGAGTGGGTGGAGAGAGAATTAGGCTCCTATTAACCCGCTGAAAATTCGAATTTTTTCCAGAGATGGTTCCAGAGATTTTTGCTTCTTTTAACACACTCATTTTAATTAATTTTTATGTATCTGTTTTGTCACAAGTACGCAATTTTTAATTAGATCTAAAATTATTTATGATCGAAATCTTCATCCGCCATATTTTTTTTATTATTATTATTCCATGCGTTTTCCACATGTTTGTACATTTTTTAACATGCTGTTTTGTTTGCAACTTTCAGTTATAAAATAGGTTGCCACCGAAATATAAAGCATTTACGATCTCCTATTACGCCAAGTGCAAACAGTCGCCAAGTTTCAGCTATAATACGTAATAGACCAAATTATCCGTCGCGTAAAGCATCTTTTCATGCATGAGATTTTTTTGTACTTACTGAAATTTAATTTCATGGGATATAATAATATATCACTATATAATTTTTTTAACATTTCTTACTGGGGCAGCACTTTTTGAATAATAATGTATTTCTTTGAAATTACTTTTCTTAAGTATAAAAGTGTACCTAGCAATGTAAAACAATATTCCTAGTGTCTATCGTATTTGGCACAATTTTATACGAAATATTTGACTAAATTAGGCATGTATTTATAAAAAAAATATTTTCCATGATAAACAAATATTTATTTATATGATAGCAGTTGGTTCCGCAGAGCTGTGGCATATATGTGGAAGCGTTTCATCCACTTGCTTCTGACCTTCAAAGATGCAGACTTTAATCGAAATTTATTTCATTTTTAATTGAAAAAAACTGTTTTAAAAGCAAATTATTTTCCAGACATGTTTCGGATGTTATTACATAACTAGAAGGTAACCCGTCATTTTGACGTCATAATACTAATAATGACGTCATAATGGAAAAAGTATATGAAAATTAAAAAATATCCCGAATTATCTAACAATATTGCATTTAATCCACACCTTGTAAAAGCAAACCCTTTCATTATTTTTTATTTATTTAGTTTTTCATGCGATTGGAGTAGTAGACTGCCATCCAGTTTTTTACAGCTCACTACGCGATATGAATACTTGAGCTACTAGATTCATTCACATTCAAGTTTGTTTACTTTCAGAACTCATCGCAAAAGTAAACAGATTTTTAAAAACTGTTAAATATACAGCTAAAGGAATCCAATTTTTTTTAGTTCTGAATGTTTTATAGAAAAATAGGCTGAACAAACGTGATTTGATGGAAAAGATATTAGTTTTTAGGTAAGAAAAAATTCTGATCCACATCTGAAATTGAAATTAAGCCTAACCAGCCGTTTACAGGCCGTTTAGAGTCAACGGCTATTATATATATAATTACATATCCAAAGATTTGAGAAAATATGTTAAGTAGGTACCAAAGAAATAAAAAATATACTTACTTAATAGTGCTCTGTATGTTATCCACTACTGGACGGATCTAAGAAAATATCATAACTTGCTATAATAAAAAATACTCAAGGGAGTAACTACTCAGCCTTTGGTTGATTTGGAATGAGAACTTGTAGGATATTATATTAAACTTTCTTAGGGCAATAATAATCTATATTCAAGTCTTGAAAACGTTTGCTACTCTCTCGAGAGAGAAGCAAAAGTATCGCTCATGAATTGAAGATAACCTTGCAAACATGGAGGATTTAGAAATTTTGTATATATCAAGCAAGCTAATCTCTCTTTTTCACCAGTTTCGATTCTTTAGTTGTTTCAAGGGATTGATTTCACCATGCTTTGAAATCACTATGAGTGATATTCACACCACAACATCAGTGACATTTAACCACAATATAATGATGTAAATTGACTGACAAAATGGTGACCAATGTAAAATATTATTATTTCCGCGTAGCTTACAAAATTTAGAAATTTAGGAAGATGACTTAAAAGTGCAATTTTAGTCTAGAAGGACCCATGTCAATAAATGCTATTATGATGGTCATTAGGTTTTAATTTTGATATCAAAACTTGCACTTCCAAGTACCCTACGAAATTATTTATAATAGCTAAATTTTCATTCGAATTTGTAAAAAAAAGTTATCTACTATAAATTTAAATTATAAATTTTAAAAAATATTCTCCTCAATTATTTAGATTCGGGGTACACAAAACAGAATACAGACCTTCTTTTTTTTCCATTTGAATATTCAGAATGGCAACTATTTTCTATCTAATGTACCTACTTCTTCAGCAGGTGAGGGAATGTTAGGCAGGACTGTCTCTACAGACGCTTCTCAAAAGATTCGTTTCTGTTGTTAGGTTAATAAATATAATCACTCGTATATATTTAACTACCTGAAAACCCGCGCTTCGCTACGGAGTACATTCAAATTAAATACAACGGTCAATGTATGCAATTAATGCCAAAAAAATTAAATATATTTATTTATAATAAATGCAACGATCAATGTATACAATTGATGTAAAATAAATATATATATATATATATATATATATATATATATAATCGTAAGGGATATTTATTTTTTTGGATAATATCCAATCATCTGCTGCATTAGAAAGAAAAGGAATATTTTTTTGTCTATTTAGTTGTTATGCACGTGACGATAAATTTATTTAAAGTACCAGAAAAAGAAATCACGTGATCGGCATTTAATAAATTAAATTCTAAAAATGACTCTTTAAAAATTCACCAAAATTCAGAAAATCGAGGTAAAGGTTCGAAAAAGATTTCATTTTAAAGGAATTTTTATGATCTTTCTCGTGATATAAATTTTATAACCCTCAAATTATTATTTTAAATGCAAACGTAAAAACAGTTTAAAAAACAGCTTAATAATTTAATTTAAAAAAATCTAAGAAGAATTTTTCAAAAACCTTTCTTAGTGCACCCCTACACCATAAGAAGAATCGCCATGCAAAATTTCAGCTCTTTAGCTCCAGCGGTTTGGTCTGTGCGTTGTATGTCAGTGAGTCAGTTACGGAACTGTTTTATATATATAGATAATGTACATTGACATAATCTGACCCGGGGCAACCTAGCAGCGTATCCGGATAGGGAATTGAAGGAGATCGGATCGAAGCCCGACAAGCGTCACCGAATGCCGTCGGTTCTACACCGTATTGGCTACACAAAATTTGCTGGCCGGAAAGACCCACCATGTGATTTGTAGGGGTGAAATGAGAGTAAGAGTCCCCTGGGGGTACTCGGTATCAATTGTTTCGACTCTAAAGAGGTTGTTGATTCACCAGTATGGGACTCCGACATAAAAAAAGACAACAAATTGGAGAGGTACGAGTATTTATTTGAATACCATCAACGACAAGTGTCCCACTTTTTCTCTGTTTTTTTTTCCAATGAGAGGGAGCTGAGCAATGCTCTTTTCCGGGAGAAGCCAGAAGTGTGTGACCACTTCGCCGCATGCATTGCATGCGTTGTCCTGGGTTCACTACAGGGGATGGGTCCACGTTACACCCGTTTGAAATGTACCGTTCGAGTAATTTTGATCCGAGTCAAGTGACGAGACTGGTAAACTTGACCCCTCACCT
This sequence comes from Dolomedes plantarius, assembly GCA_907164885.2. Lineage (NCBI taxonomy): Eukaryota > Metazoa > Arthropoda > Arachnida > Araneae > Dolomedidae > Dolomedes > Dolomedes plantarius. The sequence continues at coordinate 195,750,795 of OU015493.1, forward strand.
CAAGAGGTAATGTTTGGTAACTTTGAGGACATGGCAGCTACAGTCTTTTTTCCGTGCACCAACTTCTATTAGTGTACACGTCGGCGGTTTTGTCAGCGTCGGGTATCGAACCAGCAACTTTCAGATCACTGGCTCGACGCCTTCGCATCGCGGCCATGTGTCCCACATGGGGAAAACTACATTGCGAAATTTTGAAATATTTATACAAATGTTGTTATGTTTGTCTCTCTATATCTATCTTACGTCTATCTTATGTGATCTATGTGATATTTATCTTATACACAAGGCCGGGGGCCGGAGTCGGGTTGGTGTGGCTTGCTCCCAGGGCATCGGGGTCCGTTGTGAGAACCACGGTGCATGGTAATGGAGAGCGCAACTTTGATTCGCCTTGGGGAGTGGGATCCTGTCAGAGAATCAATGTAGCACCATCAAGGCTTCGGATGTCACCACTTCCTCGTAGTTCTGGCTGGTAACCTGGGCTCCGGTTTGGGGCAGGAGGACAGGAGTCGGGTTGGTGTGGCGTCCTCCCAGGGCATCGGGGACCGTAGTGAGGACCTTGGTGCTTGGGAATGGTGGATGCGACTCTGACTCGCCTGGGGGAGTGGGATCCTCTGAGCGAGCCCGTGTAGCACCATCAAGGCTTTGGTCGTCGACGCCTCTGATTGGACCCGGGGGGCGGAAGTCGAGTTGATGTGGTGTCAACCCAGGGCGACAGGGGCCGTTGTGAGGCCCTCGAAGCCAGGCAATGGTAGACATTACTGTGACTCGCCTGGGGGAGTGGATTCCCTGAGCGAGTCATTGTAGCATCATCAAGGCTTTCGCGGTCGAGCGACTCCTCGTGGTCCGGCTGGGGGTCGGACGGCAGCCCGGGCTAAGAGTGACAATGGACGCAGGGGCCTGTAGTCTTGCCATGTGGCACTACTCAGTAACTCCGTTTTGTCCTAAACCAACACGTACCTGCGCACTCCGCACTTCGAGCGTCGTGGGATGAATTCGCGCCCGAAGACGACGAGGTCATTCAGGTACTACGAAGTTGTATGCCTTAGATTTGGCGGGCCGACGTATGCTCTTTAGACTTATCTTATACACCAGGAATCGGGGGTTCCTTGAGTGGATGACAGATCTTACTGTTTGTCCGGCATCCTCCAGCCCCACAGCAATGGAAAATGCCACCGAACTTGGGAAATTAACCCTCTACTGCGTATTCAAGCTCTTGCTACGTAGTGACTGGTCTTCAGGTGTATCATGGACGATGGACCTTAATTGTCTGGGGGTCCGAGGTGTCAAACTAAAAGGTTATCTTATACACAGAGAAATATAGTGGTTTTTTCTGCAGAAGATAATATTCATTTCAAGAAACTTCTTTCACTGGTGGCGAGGCACAAAAAAATTCAAAGCACTTGAAGTATGTAAATTTGTATCATCAATTCTTTTGAAACGCGTTTTATAAAGTTAATATCCCTACAAGATAAGAATAGGATTGTCTCTTATAGAGTTTTTGTAGCTCACTTCTACCCAGACTTGGGTGTATATAATTTGCAGTGGCACTCTAAATGAATCTCATACAAACACAGTTTATACATGGAACAATGTTTATTGAATTCGTTGCACATATAGAATTTGCTTTTACAGCAATAAGCATACGTACTACTTGTACGGAATATATATATATTAACATTCAATAAAAATATACTTTGCCAATACTCACAAACCAGCAGAGAGTCAAACCAGCAGTACTGCCACATAAACTTTGGCCCCCCTACGCACTAGCGCAAGATAGTACTGGAGCTGCATACCCTCGTAACTCCCTCTCGCTTATCTATCAACCTTAACAACCTTTTTTATTAATGACGCTGCAGGGTATTTATACTAAGCGCGTATGCCGAAATTACCATATCTCAAGCAGCTTCTTTAATTCATTCACTCAAAAGTTCGATTCTTTTGAATCGAACCTTGTGTATACCTTACAAATTTCCCCCCTTTATGAATACTTTTGAATAAAGAATTGAATACAACTCTGAAACATGATGAAAAAAGAAAACGTTTAAAAGGTAAATTAAAGATGTTTAAATTTTTTAGATGTGCTTTAAAAAGAAATGAGGTTTTTACAGCCGGATTTTAATGTTCCTCCATATTCTATTTCGTTTCATTGCTCTTTTGAGAATGGAAGCGGAAACCAGTCTATCTGAGCTTCCCTTTTCGAAATGTCTAGGCTTTGATAAGACTCTGCTTTCTGCCATGAAAAAGAAACAGAATCCGCTCGGGTTTTTTTTTTGAGTAAAAAAGTTATTCTTAATTTAATGCATTTTAGCAAGATTTTTAGCAAGTCAATTTTAGCATTGATTATTTAAAATTTATTTTATACTTTTGCAAGTTTTCAATTTTTGTATTTAGAAACCATCGCAAGGTGGAAATTATATCTCATTTGATGTCAGTTTCTTGTGGCTACTATTTCTGAGTTTTCTGCAGTAAAAATTTTAGTTTATTGTTTTACATATTACATTAATTAGAAAGAGACTTTTCTCGTCATCATACTCTAAACACATCTCGACGTTTCCCTGACGTTTCCGAAGTTTTAACGTTGTTCAATTTCCCACTATCTCTAAACAATAGACAACTGTAAGAAACCACGAATTTAACAAAAAAGAAATTCAACTAATTTGTGCAATAGTCACATGAAAAGTCAGAGGAGATTTCGTCATTGTCATGATTGGAACAACACTGAGCACACAATTTATATTGATCAATCGTTAATACGGAATAATATAAACTTTGCATATCTAACAAACGTTATGAATTTACGAATATAACTTATTGTGCAACAGTCACATGAAAAGTCAGTGGAGATTTCGTCATTGTCATGATTGGAACAACACTGAGCACACAATTTTTATTGATCAATCGTTAATACGGAATAATATAAACTTTGCATATCTAACAAACGTTATGAATTTACGAATATAACTTATTGTGCAATAGTCACATGAAAAGTCAGTGGAGATTTCGTCATTGTCATGATTGGAACAACTCTGAGCACACAATTTATATTGATCAATCGTTAATACGGAATAATATAAACTTTGCATATCTAACAAACGTTATGAATTTACGAATATAACTTATTGTGCAACAGTCACATGAAAAGTCAGTGGAGATTTCGTCATTGTCATGATTGGAACAACACTGAGCACACAATTTATATTGATCAATCATTAATACGGAATAATATAAACTTTGCATATCTAACAAACGTTATGAATTTACGAATATAACTTATTGTGCAACAGTCACATGAAAAGTCAGTGGACATTTCGTCATTGTCATGATTGGAACAACACTGAGCACACAATTTTTATTGATCAATCGTTAATACAGAATAATATAAACTTTGCATATCTAACAAACGTTATGAATTTACGAATATAACTTATTGTGCAATAGTCACATGAAAAGTCAGTGGAGATTTCGTCATTGTCATGATTGGAACAACACTGAGCACACAATTTTTATTGATCAATCGTTAATACGGAATAATATAAACTTTGCATATCTAACAAACGTTATGAATTTACGAATATAACTTATTGTGCAATAGTCACATGAAAAGTCAGTGGAGATTTCGTCATTGTCATGATTGGAACAACTCTGAGCACACAATTTATATTGATCAATCGTTAATACGGAATAATATAAACTTTGCATATCTAACAAACGTTATGAATTTACGAATATAACTTATTGTGCAACAGTCACATGAAAAGTCAGTGGAGATTTCGTTATTGTCATGATTGGAACAACACTGAGCACACAATTTATATTGATCAATCATTAATACGGAATAATATAAACTTTGCATATCTAACAAACGTTATGAATTTACGAATATAACTTATTGTGCAACAGTCACATGAAAAGTCAGTGGACATTTCGTCATTGTCATGATTGGAACAACACTGAGCACACAATTTTTATTGATCAATCGTTAATACGGAATAATATAAACTTTGCATATCTAACAAACGTTATGAATTTACGAATTTAACTTATTGTGCAATAGTCACATGAAAAGTCAGTGGAGATTTCGTCATTGTCATGATTGGAACAACTTTGAGCACACAATTTATATTGATCAATCGTTAATACGGAATAATATAAACTTTGCATATCTAACAAACGTTATGAATTTACGAATATAACTTATTGTGCAACAGTCACATGAAAAGTCAGTGGAGATTTCGTCATTGTCATGATTGGAACAACACTGAGCACACAATTTTTATTGATCAATCGTTAATACGGAATAATATAAACTTTGCATATCTAACAAACGTTATGAATTTACGAATATAACTTATTGTGCAACAGTCACATGAAAAGTCAGTGGAGATTTCGTCATTGTCATGATTGGAACAACACTGAGCACACAATTTATATTGATCAATCATTAATACGGAATAATATAAACTTTGCATATCTAACAAACGTTATGAATTTACGAATATAACTTATTGTACAACAGTCACATGAAAAGTCAGTGGAGATTTCGTCATTGTCATGATTGGAACAACACTGAGCACACAATTTATATTGATCAATCGTTAATACGGAATAATATAAACTTTGCATATCTAACAAACGTTATGAATTTACGAATATAACTTACGAGTGATTGCATTAGTCTACAACAGTGATGGACAAGATAAAGATTAATAAAAGCCATTTGTGAATGTCGAGTATCAGACATCCAGCAGCATTTTTTCTTTCATACTACTATTTGTTCTTTTGTGAAGGGCTCTGAGGCACCAGATGCATAGTGTAACGTAGTCAATAATAAGACAAGTGTTTCGCTTCAATTACTTTACTACGCTACCTTAAACACTACAACTACAAAAAGCAAGTATGTACAGCGAGTTAGAATTTACAGTTAGATATGTCAGGACGGCTTCGGATTCACCGACAACTCCACCTATCAGGCCGAAAGACCAGGAGAGCTGCGTCCTCTCTGCCACTCAAAACAGATCTCTTCTCGTGGAGTATTGGGGGTCTTCTTTTATACGGTCGGTGAATTCAAAAGCGTTCTCCGGCGTTTTAAGTGCTCGTAAGTGTTCAAAGTTTATGGGATTCCACATGTCACTATAGTGTCAAAATTCTGGACAGCCCTCGAACCACTTTGAGATTTATGCCTTTTATAACGCCAGAACCGCATATTGCACAAAATTTATGGCCTCTTATCCTAGAGTTTATGAGACCGCTCAGTTTAACATTTCGCCGATAGATGACATGTTCATGTTGAGGGGTAGGAACGAGCATCACAGACTTATATAATTACAATTTTCGTGTAGTAATGGAGACAACGTCACAATAGGTTCAGTGGAAACAGAGAGCGGCAGGAATTGAATAACTAGATATACAACAGTTGTATCACATATGCAGCTTACACTTATCTCTAGTGGCTACTATACAGCCTAGTAATGTTTTCCTGTTTGTCTCAAAAATGTTGTCCGAGAAACACAGTTTATCCACTTCCATTTATGAATGCCATTAAGAAAGTGAATGCTGGTAAAGACTTAAAATACTCGTGCATGTCACTAGTGTATATTATGGCATCACGATAGGTTGTTAAGGCAAGTCTCTGGGGCTTTTTTTTAAAATTACTATTACTGAATTTATGATCAAGAAAGACAGAGTCCTAATTATAATGAAAATGCCAATTCTTAAACAGACACTTAACAAGGAAATTTATTTACAAAAATATTTAACATTAAAAGGGTACAACATATTTAGTTAACTGAAGTGCAGGTTTTACAACGCACGTTCCGGGACCCAGCTAGTCCCAAACAGGAGCTTAAAAAATCACGTTCGATCGGGGCGCGTCACATGAAGCATCTCTCTCATAAAACCAAGTCTCTCCGACTATCTCTCGCTTCAAACCTTCGCGGGTGGAGTCGCTTTTCTCAGAAATTTCTGGATTTTCAGAGGGGGAAACGAGGAATTTCGTGCTCGATGACAGCCTTGGGCTCGATGGCGCTTTTATGGGAACATATCGCTTCTATAACGTCAGCTTGTCCTGACTGATGACCCTGAGAGACATCTTTATGAGAGAAAGGGCGGCAGACTCCAGGTTTTTGCCGGCAAAGATGAACGCGAGGGGTTTACAAGCGGAAACCCCTGGATGGTAACTTCGGCTGTGAAACTGTATGTGATTGCCTTTTAATACCCCACAGAAATTTTAGAATGCAGGGTTACGCATGGCTTGTGTTTTTTAAATCTTGCATCTGTGGAAGGCTCTTCGCAGATCGTGGGAACCGCACAAAACGCGTGACGTCACAATATCTAACAGATTTAATCTTCTCACTGAACAGGAGCAAAGGATTCATAGAATTTACGCATACAATTATTCTATTTTATTATCATTTACCCGTTATCATATTCAGTTACACACAAGGATTGTTGATAACTTAAGTTGTAAAATTCTACTATTTAGTTACAAATTAAGCAGTAGATATATCTCCGATACAATCATGTGATCGATAGTGAGCACTGTAGATCTTATGTAAAATGTGTCGAATCTGATACGATATGGTGGTTGATATTTCAAAGTTGTAAAATGCCTTCTCCATAGTTATTAAAGTAATTAAGAATTAAAGTAGTTTAAGATGTAGTTAAAAAAATATTCAAATCTCAATTCTAAGATTTTAGAATGAGTATAAAGTTTCTATTTTACTACACAATTAATATTTCATACGTTTTAGAAATCAGTGTTTGCCAGATCAGTGTTTGCCAGTATTCAATTAATAACTGCTGAATTCAATTCATCTCAGGAAATTTCTTGGATCCTGAACATAAAAAGTTAAATAAAAGCTATTAGTTTAATTTATCAAATTTATCATAAAATCATGTTCGAATTTTATCAACTACTCTTCCACCCTAATTTTTGGGAAATTTTCCACCATCAAAAAATTATTACTTAAGTACGTTATTTTGACTGTGAAACGTTAAAGGGATCTGCAGAATGATAAATGGCCCTATGCATTTCCCAAAACACACAAATTTAAATGTATTCCTTAAAAACGTACACGTAAAAACTCAAGTATAAAGTTATAAAGAAATAAAGGTGATAATTAAAGTTGCAAATCTTGTACCTTCAATGCAAATGCATTAAGAATTTTCACCATTTCTTTCCGACCGGATGAAATTTTAGTAACAGTGGTCCAATGCACGACAGCCAGGATACAACAAAGCTTTGAATATTTTTCAAAAATTGAAATTGAAATAGGTTTCACAATATGTTAAAATTGGGAAAGTAGTCATACCAGCGTTTCATTTTTTCCCCCTACGGCATAGAAAGGAAAATATCTTATGCTGATTCTCATAGCGAGGGGATTTTAGGCAAATCTTCTTATGTGTACACATGTCGTAAGAAGATTTATAAAGGGAGAATCACAGTCAAAGAAAAACCTTTTTGTGATGCAATGAGGATTTGTTTCGTGTGTGGGGAGTTTTTAATCTGTCATGTTTTCAGAAATAATTTTAAAGGAGTGCGACGTACGTTATATTTTATTTTACTCTTAACATTAATTTCTCATCACATTAATAGAGCTTAGCAAAGAAAGTGCATTTAAATGCTGTTAAAAAATTGTGTCTGAAAATTTCAGCTAAATGTCTGTTCAATACTACTGAAACAAAGACTACATTTTTGTGCTCTGAACAAAATAAATATTTATTTCTACGTAATTCATGATTTTATAAAAGAAAAAAATCCAATATTTCGAAAGGCGTATTGGAGGCAGAATTTAAAATTTTATTTTTGTTTCTTATATGTTAGGTCTTATATGTTAGGCCGACATGTTAGGTTTTTGCAGCGAGAAGCAAAAACGATAGAAAAATAAATACAATCATAAAGCTTCAAATCATATATTAATCCCGAATAATAAATGAAAATAATAGTGTTTCAAGTCGGAATTTATACTCTAAAATGTATATTTTAAGACATTTCGAATAACGATAGTCGTTTTTATCGTTGCAATATTTTGTAAACAAACGTTCTCTGTTGCCATTTTCATTTCAGAAGTTTCTTATTGAAAGGATTTAATGTGTAGTAAATGCGTTAAATACTTCCTTACTGGAAATATAGACCCTTAGAAAACTTAATATGTACGATATTAAAATATATTTTGGACACAGTGGTGTACAAAGGTGTATAGAGGGATTTTTATTAAACTGACACTACTCAGAGCCATCTGTAGCGCGATCTATCAGCCGGAATTCCACCAAAATTGATAGAGGGACTATGGACGACATGGGAAAGAATTTCCGTGAAAAGAAAAAGTTCCAAAAGTCGCCGATAGGAGAAAATATGGTGCTGTTGTTGTCGGCGCACCCGAAAAAGGCTAGTAAAACATAAAAATGCAAATTCGTGGCTACGTAGTCGACAGCAGCGCCTGTATTTTTGGTTATAAAGATCGTTGCGGAATCTGTTGTGCCATCGCTTTACAGATGAAAGGGCCATCAGTCGCTTTTTTCCACTTGCATGGCCACCTCGATCCCCGAACCTAACCCATGTGACATATTTCTGTGGGGTTATTTAAAGTCTAAGGTGTATGTTGGTGGAGTCCCGAACTTGTTGGCCTAAAGGGACAACATATCCCGGCATAAGATTAACATTCCTGGTGACATGTTACGCTCGGCCGTTGAGAACTTAGTGTTCAGTATGCAAAGTGTCGTCCACCAGGACTGTGGTCCCATTGAAGGAGGGAGAAGTGAATTTGCTGCATAAAGTGGTGTTGCAGTGAAATTTCTTTGTTATTCATTTGTCTGCTTATCACAACTTTTTCGGTATTCATCCCTTATCTTTATAATGCAAAATACTGGCGCTGCTGTCTACTGCATAGTCGTGAATTTGCATGTTGATGTTTTACTTGCGTTTTGTGCAAATTCTCGGGTGCGCTGACAACAAGAGCGCCATATATTCCCCTATCGGTGACTTTTAGAACTTTTTTTTCACGGAAACTCTTTCCCATTTGGCCTTAGTCCCTCTATTAATTTTGATGGAATTTAGGCTGATAGATCGCGCTACAGGTGGCTTTGAGTAGTGTCACTTTAATAAAAATCACCCTGTATATCTTCAGCGTGGAAATATCTTTTAGCAATTGCAATTTCAACATCCACACTCCGTGTTGTTCTTGAAGCAGCAATATTTTATATTGAGACTTTTTGCAATGGTCACGGGTCACTACTAACATGCCTTCAACTTTAAAGTCAATGAGACGTTTTATCGCATGTATTGCAGTAAAAGAAAAAAAAAAACTTCAGCTGTTCTTATCACCACTTCATTTTTGAAATTCAATCAAACCCGAAATTAATTTTTTCCCTTCAAAACGGTAATCTTTTTCTTAATAAACTTTCGTTTTGCTCGTAATATAATGCAAATCATTTAATAACAGCTTCGTAAAAAAAATATAAGTTCATGAATTGATAAGGAGGAAACTTAAAAAAAAAGAAAAAAAAAGAACGAAATTAGTTCTCTTTTTTGAATTCTTCCCGTTTTCAGAATTCTTTATCAATCCTCTCTTTTGTTAATAGCATAATTTTAACGAATTTATTATGGCTTCAGAAAAAAAAATGTTAATGGAATAAGTTTTACTAGCTTTTTAGCGAACAGTTTAATAAATGTCGAGGCAGCAATTCCTCACGTAAAAACGGGAATGAATGAAATTTCTAGGGAAAGATTAAGGTCTTGAAACTCGAGATTTCAATACCTTAATTTTACTTATGTGCGTGTTATTAGTTTAATAAAAACAGTAATTTATTCTTTGACATATTCCAGTAATTGTGTGAATTTTCGAGTGTCATATTTAGAGTTTCATTTTAATTTTTTTCTTACTTTTGTGAGAAATTTAAATATTTTTTGCTAAGGACAAAAATGTTAAGCAAACTTTTCCTTTTATGTAAACATATATTTAAATAAACAAAAAATGCAATTTATTTAAAATCATGACAGATTTGAAAGTTATTTTGAATATACTATATTTTGTTTGAGACTCTTAGACAGAGGAAAGCTTTAAAACTTTTACTGACCTTACTTTTAAAATGTAAACATAAAAATAGATAATTAATCTATATATATAAAACAGTTCCGTAACTGACTGACTGACTGACATACAACGCACAGACAAAACCGCTGGACCTAAAGTGATGAAATTTTGCATGGCGATTCTTCTTATAGTGTAGGGGTGCACTAAGAAAGATTTTTGAAACATTCTTCTTAGACTTTTTTAAATTAAATTTTTAAGCTGTTTTTGTAATTTTTTTTTAAGTTTGCATTTAAAATAATAATTAGAGGATTATAGAATTTATATCACGAGAAAGATCATACAAATTTCTTCAAATGAGATCTTTTTCAAATCTTTACCTCCATTTTCTGATTTTTGGGAAATTTTTAAAGATTAATTTTTAGAATTTAATTTATTAAATGCCGATCACGTGATTTCTTTTTCTGGTACTTTAAATAAATTTATCGTCACGTGCATAACAAATAAATAGACAAAAAAAAAATATTTTTTCCCTTGCTAATGCGGCAGACGATTGGACATTATCCAAAAAGTTATTAAATTGCAGTAAAAGATATGACCCTCAAACTGTACTATATTAAATATACTATATTTTTTGTATGGGCTTGTGGCGGCCCAGTGGTACAGCGCGCTGGTTTTCGGTGCTGAGGGTGCTCGGATCGAATCCTGGCGTCGCGCCACGAAAATTACCTCCGTCCGTGCCGCCATTCATAGGGGGTAATGCTGTCCGCCTATATGGTGCCCCCATAATAAAATGGCCAGTGAAATTGTGGCGTAGTATAGGCCAATGTTTGATTACAAGTGCCTCCGCATTGGTTTTAAAAAAATATATTTATTTTTTCTATGGCCTATTAGATTTTATTTGAATATTTTCTTATACATTATTTTGTCTATAAAAATATGCCTTACGATTTTTTTATAAATATATATTTTTTTTTTTGCATGAATTGTATACATTGATCATCGTATTTATTATATATATATATATATATATATTAATTGCATACATTGACCGTTGTATTTAATTTGAATGTACTCCGTAGCGAAGTACGGGTTTTCAGCTAGTATATATATATATATATATATATATATATATAAACATATAGACTGTCACAAAAAAAATATATGCACCCAGAAGAAATCGAGCTACTATCACGAAACTTCACAGGCATGTAGTCTGGTAAGAGATATGCAAATGATTAAAACTTCGACGCCATTGAGACAAGGGTAAGCGCGCTATGCGCATATGAGATGCACTGCTGGGAGAGTTTAAAAGCATGATTGCTCGTGCCGTAGGGTTATTCAAGCAAATCTGTCGACTTGGATGGACGGTATTATGAATAGAAATGCCTCTGAGACGTAACTGGCGACAGTACGGACAATTATCGGACTTTAAGAGGGGGCGTTTCGTAGGCCTCAGAGAAGCAGATTAGTCGAACAGGCGTATCCGCCACCACCTCGGTCTGAACGATATGGTAGTTGCTCGGTGTTGACAACAATGGATTATGGAAGGGATAGTCTAAAATCGCTGAGGATCAGGGCGTCCCAGGAACACAAATTCGAGAAAGGATCGTGCAATCATAAGAGCGGCCACGTCCGCACCAACAACGTCGCTAGAATCGGTTCGACGCCATTTACCACCTTCCAGACATCCGGTGGTATCAAGGGAAACCCTTCGTAGACGACTGGCCGACGCAGGTATAAGGAGCCGACGTCCATTAAGACGCCTACCACTGACCCCACATCATAGGCAGTGCCGAATGGATTTTTGCCGACCTCGGGCAAGCTGAAGTGGGAGCGACTGGAGGCGTGGGACCTTCAGCGATGAATCCCGTTTCAGTCTCAATGCTGATGACCAGCACATACGCGTGTGGAGACGGCCAGGCCACCGGTCCGATCCAGCATTTGTTGTCGAGAGGCATACGGTGATTACACAAGGTGTGACAGTGTGGGGAGCGATTTGTTGGGGCACACGATAACCTCTAGTTGTCCGTAAACGCACTTTGACGGCACGCATTTACGTGGACGAGATTTTAACGCCATTTGTACTGTCTGTGCTATCAAGTCGCCGAGGTCCATTTATCAGCAAGACAACGCTCGTCCACGTATTGCGCGTCTCTCCCAACAATGTCTTCAAGAATATGACGTATTCCCATGGCCTGCCAGGTCACCAGACCTCACGCCAATAGAGCATGTCTGAGACGTGCTTGGAAGGCAACTGTAGCCGTCCCGGAATACTGGTGAATTCACAGCCCAGTTGCAAAGATTATGGCATGATCTTCCTCAGGAGGTCATAGGTGACCTAATTGATTCGTTGCCACGCCATGTTTCGGCTTGTATAGCTGCCAGAGGTGGATTTACTACTTACTGATTTGTAACCTTTTTAATGCCATGTCTTCTTAATAAAACGGTCTGTTCTTCTGAATTTGTAATCATTTACTTATCTCCTCATACACTACATTCATGTTAAGTTTCGAGATAGTAGCTCGTTTCCTTCTGGGTGCATATATTCCGGCCATCTCAAAACATGGAACGTTTCATTGCGCGTCCACCATAATCAATTGCAGTCCCCGGACTGACTATTCTTTACCCACTGCATTGAAATAATGCGCACTAAATTTGAATCTAGATTGTTCGAGAACTTTTTAAGCTGAGCTCACCAATTTTCGACGTAGTCCTTTCCCGCCAATCTTCAAGGCTGCTCAGTACTATTAATAGCTCCTACGGCGTTCGCTGTCCGCTCACACGCGCTTGCCACATTACATGAATAATCCCGGCGTTTAACTTTTTAGCCCGATTTTTTTGTAGAAAAACCCCCTTTTTGCCCCTTAAATTCTAACCTCTCTAAAAAATCCTCATATATATATATATAATATATATATATATATATATATATATATATATATATATATATACAGTGGACTCTCGTTAATTCGAACTCAAAGATTCTCAGAAAAAAGTTCGAATTATCCGATGTTAAGAGAAAATATATAACTTTAAATGTGTATCACTGAAGAAGAAAAATCTCCTAGTATGTATAACCCCAGAAAATATATTATACTACGTTACCTAAAATTAAACATATTAAAAAGCAATACAGATTTATCTTAATCATAAAATGAAGCAGAAGATATGCAGTAGAAAGTAAACTTTAATTGAAAATATGAATTACGTTGGACTAAAACTGTAAAATGGATGTTTGGTTCTGTTTATGATGCCTACATTGTTCAGCCAGCTTCTCGATTTGAAGTAAACATTTCAATTCATTTTCAGAGGAAGGTTCTATCTGAATAAATGCTTTCAGAGTTTTAATAGATTCCATTATTGCTTTGTCCATTATGGCCGCATTAAAAATATCTTTCGGCAGGTAAGGAGAGAAAAGTCCTGGCAGTTTCCTACCGAAATTAGTGCATACTTCTTCGTTTACATCAGAGCTTTGGCCACATACAGTTTGATAAGAAATATTGTGCCTTGACTTACAACGAGAAAACCATCCATCACTGCATTTAAAATCTTCAATACCTATTCGACTTGCCAATTCATCAGCCTTCGTCAGCACTAGGGGTCCATTTATCGGAAAATTTCGAGATGTAACATCCTGGAACCATAGCAGTAGAGCTTTTTCTAGAGTTTCTTGGGACGCATTTCTCATGCATTTTTTTACTCTAGCAAATTTTGATTTTTCCCATGAATCTAAAATTGACTCCTTGTTTTTCAAATTAGTTGACAAGGCATTTTTTAATTCCATAGTCAGCTGCTAACTTTGTTTTACATTCGCCATTCTCTACTTTCTTTAAAAATTCTACCTTTGTCTCCAAAGTTAGGGTTTTGTACTTTCCACGTGTAGACATCCTTAATTTTTACACGTTCACACCACACAATGAGGAAGAAAAACTAGACCACATTAACTTGTCCGCACTGCTGGTATAACTGACGCAGCTCCCTGGAATCTGTAGTAAAGACTGGTTTTTCTGAAATTCTAAGAAAATCGAAACAAATAAAGGAAAATTGTTTTTTTCCGTTTAGCACTAATTAGAAGGACATTAGCCGCTAACGTTCAGCGAACATGCAATAGTCTAGGAATGCAGGCATGTGCCTCTTTACACAGAAAAGAAATACAGATGATTTTGACACACAAAATAATAAATACAGTGTGTATTTTCTCCATTAAACGAGGAAAAAGAATTTTTTTTTGTCAAATATTTGTTCGAATTAACCGAAGTGATAAAAATTTAGTTCGAATTAATGAGATATTTTTAACATTAATTCCAATACAAGTTTTTTGGGGCCTTTCGATTAGTTCGAATTAACCGAGTTCGAATTAACGAGCGTCCACTGTATATATATATATATATATATATATATACCGGGTGGTTATAATTAAACTTCCCCTATAAACGGCATTCTACAGCGCAAACGGGTGAACGGAATGCAAAGATATTTTGTATATGAGCTATACACGAGATGCGCTCACAAAATTTCGAAAAAAAAAATTCAGTTCCAAAATGTCCACTAGAGGGCGCCTTTTCGGTAAAAACATGAAATTTAACAAAATGAACGACCCAAACGGAATACAGAAACAATTTGAATTTTTATTGAGTGGTTTTTGATCACCTTGTCATGGAACCACATTAAATAAAGTTAAGGAAATAAATAACAGTGTGCCTTTGCTGTTTGAGAAAAAAAAGGAAAAAACAGTGGAGTTTGCAGAAACAGTGCAAAGTTTCAAGGCGATGGACAGTGTGTTCAACAGCAGATCGTAACTGATACGATCAGCTGTACAGTTACGATCTGCTGTTGAACACACTGTCCATCCCTTAGAAACTTTGCAGGTGACTGACGGTGGTCACATTGAGCACCTTTCCTTACATCGTCCTGGACACTATTAACAACTGCTCCTCTTGTGACATTTCGTCATAATCTGTGCCTGTTTCTGCAAACTCAATTTTTTTTCAAACAGCAAAGGCGTACTGTTATTTATTTCCTTACCTTTATTTAATGTGGTTCGATGACAAGGTGATCAAAAGCTTAGTCAATAAATGTTCTAATTGTTTATGAATTCCGTTTGGGTCGTTCATTTTGTTAAATTTAATGTTTTCCACGAAAAGCGCCATCTGGTGGACATTTTGGAACTATTTTTTTTTTTTTTGAAATTCCGTGAGCGCATCTCGTATAGCCCATTATACAAAATTTCGTTGCATTCCGTTCACCCGTTTGCGCTGCAGGATGCCGTTTATAGGGGAAGTTTAATTATAACCACCCGGTATATATATATAAACATTTATGTACTTATATAACAAAAAATTAGTTTATATTGTATTGAATAAAAAGTTTAAAATATAAAATCTTTATATTTGAGTTATTCTTGAAGAAATATGAAAAATTCATCTATCAATATACATTATAAGAAAAAAAACGGTCGCACCAACAAGGAGTTTTTCATTTGACATGAAATTTCGTATGCAAGGGTTTTTTCGACCGGACATGCAAATGATTAAAATTAATTTGGTGTCCAACAAATGAATAGCGGGTGCTCCAGCGCATCAGAGCTGCGCATTCAGCAGGTGTACATAAGGACGAAACTCGATCTTATGTTCAAAATTTCTTTTGCATTTCGCCTAAGGATATCTTACGTTAACTGCGACAATGCCTCGCAGAAGCATTTGTGTTCAATACGAACGTATTTCAGAATTTTAAAGAGGTCGTGTCATCGGATTGAAAGAAGCTGCTTCGGCAAATCGAAGAGTCGCTCGACATCTGGTTCGAAGCGATGCAGAGATTAGATGATGCAGTCAATAGTAGGTCATAAACGGCAGATTTAAACGTCAGGACGACAGAGTTCGACCTAGTACTTCAACAGAACGGGTCAGAGCGATTGTCAGATCAACTGTTACAGCACCGGATTCGTCGTTCTCAACCATCCGACGTGTTACACTCACAAAAGTGTCCAACATGACCAATGGTCAGATGAATCAAAGAGCGGTATCTACGCTCGTCCCAACCGTTACGCCGCTTACCCTTCACGCCTATGCACCGTCAAGTACGATTACTGTGGTGCTTAAGTTGATAAACTTGGAACTGCGCTGCCATGGGGACGTATAGTCTGTAGTGAGGAGTCCCGTTTCCAACTGTGTTCTGACGACCACCGAAGACATATCTGGAGACGTTCATGGGGATCCTGCCTTTACTATCACACGCCACACAGGCTCGCAACAGGACGTTATGGTATGGGGTGTCATTTCCTTTGATAGCAGCGCCAATTTCGGTAGTCGTTAGTGACACTCTTTCACCACAGCGGTACGCAGACGAAATTCTGCGACCCGTTTTGTTGCAGTTCCTCTTGCGCCACCCCGGACTTACTTTTCAACAACATAATTCCCGGCCGCATACGGCACGTGTTACTACAAAGATCTTCAAGCTGGCCGAACATTTCCTTGGCCATCTGGGTCGCCTTATCTCAGTCCCATACAGAACAATGAAGAAATATGGCTACTATGTTCTACTAGAAACGAAACTAAAGAGTGAGAAACTTCAAAATGAAAGTGGTGCGAAGTTCAAATCATTTTTGCATGTTTTTTAATGAATTTAATATATTTACATATTTACAAGAAGATGATAATAGGCTGGAAAGCCTCAAAATTAACTAAATTCAACAGAATAGACATATTCTGTTGGGGACATATTCTATGGGATCTTAATACATAGACATATTCTATGGGATCTTAATCCCCTTCAAAGCAAGCTACATTCTAAAACTGATTCATCACTCTAGCAACAACAAAGAAGAGAGACGAAGGCGAAATTCGAATTCCAAAACATTTGAGAATAAAATCAAACGATGGGCTTGCAGCGCCATCTCTTGACATATTTCTCTTCAACATTTGGGTAGTGATGGTAAGGCGATTGCCACTATCCGGGACTATTGCCGATTTAGCTCGAGAGTTGCAGACAGTTTGGCAAGAAATCCCTCAAGACACCATCCAGACTCCATCAGTCTATGCCACGCAGGGTGACATCTTGTGTCGAGGCCAGAGCTGTACTAACTCTATATTGACACCCTAACCTTGTAATTATCAAAATGTTGAATATATCCTTCAATTGATATGAAATTTTAATCGTTTTTTCTTTCTGTGCATGTTCTTTATTTTTGTCGCAATCGCAAATTTTCTTTTCGGTGCGTCCATATTTTTTTTGTTATAGTGTATTATCTTACTGTTTTGGTATAATATTTTTGATAGAGTGAAATTATTTTACTATGAATTTATAGCATTTTACTTGTAAATTTAATGGGCTTTTTTCTGTTTTTTAAATCTGATTGTCCTGCAGTAAATATTTTTGGTGTTTTAAAATTAAATAGGTGTAACAATTTACCTAATGTTTCAGCATCACAAAAATGCAAAAATTATTATTGAAACTTAATTAGTAGTGTTGTAAGTCTGCGAGCAGTGTATCAGTATAAATTGGAAATTTTCAGAAAATATAATAACTTCTTAGTTCATAAGAAAAATTCTTATTTACTTGAAATAAAATTAATTCAGGGAACATAATCTATAAAGTTTAGAAGAGTAATACTGAAAATTTCATACATAATGATCAATGACAAAAAAATTATAGAAGTTCGAACAAACAGCAAATATTCTGTCATTTTAACTTATGTAAAGGTGATGACTCCCTTAAAGAATTTAATTAAACTTCCACAATAATTTTGTTGTTATGCAAAGAAACGTTATGCGCTGTTTAACTTCGGTAAGAAAACTGATATATTTTATCTACATCGAAAAGTAGAGGTCAACGAATTTCAAAATATTTTGTCTATTACTTTTTCAAAGATGATGAAAGCCTTCGCTACAGTACTGGTAACTGCAAATACTTCCCGTTAATGTCTGTGGTAAATCGGAAACAGATGAAACATGCCTATCAAGCATTACTATAGTAATATTTATTGTACTCATACATTTATTCCTTAAAGAATGAAGCATGTCGAGGAAGTTATCTAAAGCCATCATTCGGATGATAGATCATCCACAAAGCATAATAGAGTTCTTTCAGATATTACAAATAACCGTCCTAATCTTTCATAGAATTTCTGACTTTGATGAATCCCAAAGATAGTCTGCTCATACAATATTAGTAACACAACTTTCCATACTCCTGTTACCATATTTCCAATATTGGATTTATAGTTTAAACTACGTATTCAAAATTATAAATGATCACATACATATAAATGTGTATGTAGGCGTATAAATTTATAATTATAGGTACGCACACACACACACACACACACACACACACACATATATATATATATATATATATATATATACAATGCCGTAATTAGGCAGAGGCTACAGCGACACCCGCCCAGGGCTCACTAGGAAGAGGGGGCCCAAAATGCTGCATTTCTTTTATTATTTTCCCAAACCTAATTAAGGGGCCCAAATGCAAATTCTTGCCCACGTCACAGGAATGGTTAGTTACCGCACTGTATACATACATACATACACACACACACACACACACACACACATACATATATATATATATATATATATATATATATATATATATATATATATATATATATATATATATCAATTTATGCTCTCCGATTTGCAACTGAAGGCTTAATATTATGTTGCCATATTTACAAGCGAATAAAATATTAGGCTTTTTAAAAAAATAATAGACCGAAATATGAATTCAACTATTAAAATTAGCTATAAATTTGTTTTAATGTTTAATGTTTTATATATCAGCGGAAACAGTAGATCTATTTGCTTATTATTTTTTCTTCTCCTTTGTATATAGTTTCACGGGTTTACCTGTACATGCGTTCAGTTTGTAAAACGTTTAAAAATAATTTATGTTCAAAAATTTTTAAAATCTTTCAATAAATCTTTTCTTGGCAAAAAAAAAATAGAGAAATTTTCACTTGAAGGACGGTAATTTCAATTTTCTTTTACGATAAAACCAAAATCTTCAGACAACTTCAGAGAAGATAAAGGAAAAAGAAACTGCACAAAAATTCAGAGGGCTGCTTTGTAAAGGATTTAAAATATATCCTTTAAAAAATGGGAAATCGTGAAATATTTCATTCCAAGGTAAATAGACTAAGAGAACCTTCGTACTGCTTGATACATAGACAGTACAACATCAAAGTGTCATACCTAGCAGTGCAATCCTCGTAAATACATGCTTTTTCTGTTATTTGATTTCAACATCTCTAAAGTTTATTTTAAGTCAAGAAAATGAAAATCGGATTTTATTCAGAACTTGTGGACCTTTTTAAGTTCAAATAAAGCTCTGCTTCTTTTATTTATAGGAAGGAATAACTAGTAATTTAAAAAGTTGAAAAGGAGGGGAAACTCCATTTAATAGATAATACATTTTATCTCTCTAGAAAGACATTAAAAGCTTTCATGAGTGCAACCAGGGTCATTCGATTTAATTAATTTTTCCATCGATCGATCACACACTCAGATGAACACCGTAAACATCATTTAATGACATCTTTTCTCTTGAGAATGATGCAAGTTGAACGGAAAAATTCAAATCGTAGAGGACTATTTACATATGTAAGACACGACAGTTTCACTTAGGGGTCAGGTACCTTTTAAAAGCAATAAGACTCGACAAACATATCAGTAATTTCCCTCATCAGTAGTTATAAGAAAATCATTTAATCAGAAATATGAAAACTTTACTGTGTGTTAAACACACTTTCTTCTTTACAAATATGGATCTCAATTTGTTCTAGCTTGAAGAGAAATGTTTTAATTTTTTAAAATTTCAACCATAGTTTTTTTCATAGTTATGTCATTGTGCGCAGTCTTGCATCTGTTTATTAATGAGTACATCCATATATTTAAAGATTAAGTTACATAATACAGAGGCTGTTCGCACATTTTTTAGACGATTTTGGTAAGCGGTAATAAAAAATCGTTTGCTGCAAAAGAAATAATTGCAATTGTACTATGATTTTAAAAGTCAAAATTATCGTCTGCGGCTTGAAAGTTTTGTTTTTATTCAAAATGGCGTTTTTAACAAAGCAGTGGTTCGAAGGCTACATTTATGCTCTTTCCGAAGAGAAATATGCATACTCCGTTATCCAAAAACGATGTGAGAGTCATGGTTTTGTGATATCTAAAGCGTCGATAGGTAATATCGTCAACAAGAAAAGATAAAAACGTCAAATTGGAGGCTTAAGTGGGACAAAAATTCCAAACAAGTATCCAAGGAAAAAACGGACATCTTCGACTATTGCAAAGGTACGTTGTTTAATGTTAAAAGAAAATCCCCCTAGTCAAAGGACAGTAGCAAAATCATTAAAATGCTCCGTGTCCACTGTAAACAAAATGATAAACGTTGATTTAAATCTTAAGGAAGCGAAAAAACGCAATGTCCATCGTCTTCTTCAAAATCATATCGCTGAACGCAGGACACGCTGCAGAATTCTATATGAGAAACACTTATCCAAAGAAAAATGGAAAACAATTGTTACAATAGATGAATCATGGGTGAATTTAAATGATTGCAACAAAAAAAAGAGCCATTTATTATCATAAAAGGGGAGAAAAAAGTTTAAGTACATGGTTCAAAGAATCGAAAGAAAGTTTTTCTAAGGGATTCATGATTGTTGCTGGTTTTTCTTATAATGTCAAGTTAAAAATAAAGATGTAATGTCAAGTTAAAAATACTATCAGGAACATATTTTATCGCCAATTTTTCTAAATAAAATACCATCGCTTTACCCACAGTGCCATCAATCTGTGAGACTCCCTCAGGACAAAGATAGCAGTCACACATCAAAATCCACTGTAAATTTCCTAAAAGAAATGAAACAAAAAACTGGTATCAAGGCTATACCCTTCACTGATATCCCTACTAAATCTCCCGATGTATCACCTATGGATTTTTGTGCTTTCGGACTTTTAAAATCTGCATTATCCAAACGTCGTCCCAAAACCCTTACAGGACTCTGGAAAGCTGTTCAGGAGGAATGGGATAGAATACCTCTTCTGACACTTGAAAAGGCATTATTATCCTGGAAATTGCGGGGTCGAAAGATAGTTCAGAATAAGGGATGTCAAATAGAACATTTAAAACACAAGAATTTTATGTAATTTAGTTTTGTGAATACAATATACATCGTCTAAAAAATGTGTGAACAGCCTCTGTATATATTTAAAGCGAACAACTTTGAAATTAAAATCTTTAGTTCTTCATAGAATTATTTTTTAAATTTTAAATTTTAAAAAAAAATTATACATTTAACAGAAATTAAAACTTTTATGATAGGAATGACATAATAGTTGGTCTTTTTAATTATACATGTTTATATTACATGTGTATAAAGTTTCATGGCATTCTAGCTAACTGTTCTGGTGATATGTGTGCAAGGACTAAACAATGGAAAAACAATGAAATTTAAAAAAATTTTTAATTCTCTTCAGGATAGAAAAAAATTAGAGCCATATTTATAAAGAATAAAGAGTGTTTACCTCACAGTAAAATTTTCATACTCACGATTTTCACAACTAAAAATATGGATATGTTTGTCTAGTCTCTAAGCATTTTACTTTATACATTGACATTTTCAAATATAAATTCAGGTTTAATCCGTACCCCCAAAAAATAATTAATTGGTTTGACGCAATTGAATTATTTTTTAAACTTTACAAAATTACGATACATTATTTTATGGAAATTTTTTACTTCAGGGGTCATCCAGCGAACCTGTTCTTGTTTTGATGTCTTCAAATAAAATATTTAAACCTAGGCCATGGTTGTTTCATATGCCGAGCACAGAATATTTTGAAGAAAATATTCCGATAAATTCAATAACATGCAAAGTACCTTAATAGAGAAATTTAATAAAACGCATTCTACTCTTGTAGGAAATTGGATTTTGAAGCTAGAAATCATTTTAGAATTTTCACGTAAACAGGAAATATCAAGAATGCCATGATACCCAGAAAATTAATTCAGGAATACTCAGAGCAATAAAAGGAGAAACCATCACGTTCTCAATAGTAGCAACTGAATATTGAGATAAAAATCCTTCAGGCAGCTTAAGAAATGATCTCATATTAAAATAAGGGAAAGTACAGCGTTACCTAATTTAAAATGCAAGAGCCTTCAAATATCCATCTGTTTAATAAAGTGTACTATTTTTTTTGCAGTTCACCAAGGATATTTGACTAAGCAAGGGGAATTCGGATTTTTAATATTGGGAAAATAAAATTACTAAAAATATTTCAGTCTTAAATTATAAAAATTTTTACACCATACGCATTTTCAACTAGAAAGGTTTCCTTTTTTCCCGTTTTCATTAGCTTAGCAACAAAGTTGGAAGATATTCTTTTAGATAGCCTGTAAAGTTCTGACTTATCTACTTATTTACTACTGTCTTTCTTTCCCTCTATACGTACATAAACATACACACACAGAAATATGTATATATATATATATATATATATATATATATATATATATATATATATATATATATATATATATATATATATACAGTAAAATCTCGAGTAAAATACCCACTTTTTACCATGTTTTTATTAACTCGCTTTCTTGTTTGTGTATGTGTTTGTCAAGTACAAATCTTGCAATTGATTTTTAACTAACTTCCCGACTAGACATTTGAAACTTTTAGAATAGCTCAGAACACAACAACAATACATTTTATAAATATATTTAGCCATCTTTAAGCAGAATTCAGTTCATTTTCAGTTAATTTTGTTTTGTAGACCGGTGCAGCCATCTATCGGCCGGGACGGGAGCGAAAAGTTAAACGCAAGTTAACTTCCAATTAAAATTAACTTCATTTTCTTTTAAGTTGATGGGATAATTCATCAAAAAAATTTAAAAAGTATTTATTTATGCATAGAATTGTCAAGTTTACATGATTCAACAGAAAATTTAACAACTTGGTATATAAAAAGTTCTTTTTATCTTGCAATTATTATCTTCACAGTTTAGTCTGCAAAAATAAGGGTGCGCATTATACTCGCGTACAAAAAAAACGTCATTTCAAACATTGGATAAACGAATGTACAGCAGCTGTAAGACATTATCGCAACACGGGTGCGTGCGCATCTCCATTCCGTGGTTCATCCACCCAAGCAGATGTTCCTTTTAAACAAACGGAACTCACAGTTCGTCTCGCACGCGCTTTCATTTGATAACAGGTCTCTTGAAATAGTGATAGTTCCCGGTTGTTGCAAGTGCAAAAATGTATTATTTTATTTTATTTATTTCCCTCAAAATGTCTTCAAGACGATCCTATACGTCAGCAGAAAAATTATCAATTGTTAAATATGCCAAGTCTCACGGAAATCGAGAAACAAGTCGTCACTTTTCAATAAAAGAAGCAAATGTCCGATTGTGGAGAAAAAGCAAAGAAACTCTACAAATCATGCCTAGGAAGCAAAAAGAGGAATCAAAGCTTACAACCTAGTTTTCCAGAACTGGAAAAAACTGTAATGGAGTGGGTAGTGGATAAGAAACAACAAGACATCGGGGTTTCATGTATTGAAATTAGGCTGAAAGCTGTAGAAATCAAAAAATCTTATGCGAACGCAATAGAATTCAAAGCTTCATAGCTTGACAGTATTATTTGTTTTGAATTAACAATTTAAGTTTTTTTTTCTATCGAATTTGACGTTTTCGTTTCTTTTTATTACAAATTTTATTTATGTTAATAAATAATTGTCCAATTCTTAAATAAAATATTGAAAAGTTATAGGTGCGTATTATAGTCGAGATTTTATAGTATATATATATATACACTGCTGGCCACCCAAATTGCAACACCAAGAAACACAAGAGATATCACAACAAAATTTATTTTGTGGATAACATGTTGACCAAGTATCAAATGATTAAATTTATAGACTTCTGTGAAGTGTGGTTCCTGCCACAATCAGAAGCCAGAGTAGCCGCCATTGTTGGAGATCACCGCTGCCACACGCCTCGGCATTGATTCAAAGAGAGTTTGGATGAGTTCTTGGGGTACAGCAGACCAAGCAGCTTCCACACGTTGCCAAAGTTGATCTGCTGTGGCAGCTGGGGATGGAATCTGGGTCAGTCGTAGAGCAACCATGGACCACATGTTTTCTATCGGCGAAAGATCCGGAGAGCGAGGCGGCCAGGGAAGCAATTCAATCTGGCGATTGACGAAGAACCGTTGGACAATGCGTGCCACATTGGTCTCGCATTATCCTGTTGAAATATGGCTGTGGGCAAGCCCCGAAGGTAAGGAAGGACAACTGGCTCCAACACCTCGGAGATGTAGCGATAGTTGTTTAAAGTGGCAATGTGTACTAGAGGTGTGCGAGCGTGATATCCAATACCGCCCCATACCATAATACCCGGTGCAGGACCAGTGTGGCGGTGCATAACGCAGCTGTTCAGCATCCTCTCTTCACGGTGTCTCCAGACTCGAATGCGACCATCGTGGTGTTGCAGACAGAAGCGTGACTCGTCGGTAAAGACAATTTCATTCCATTCTGCCGTCCACATCCTTCTGTCATCGCACCATTGGCGGCGGAGACGTCTGTGGTTCTCCGTCAAGGGTAGACAAAGCAATGGACGTCTTGCGGACAGACCACTCTGCTGTAAACGGCGTCGAATGGTACGCGGAGACACTGGATGATGCGTTACAGACTGCATGTGTTGTGCTATGGTTCGTGATGTGACTGAGCGATCCGTCACTGCCCTGCGCACAATTTGCCTGTCATCACGTGAAGTGGTGCGTTGAGGTGGATGCGATCGAACACGCCGGTCCGTCGTACCCTCCTGCATCCAACGATCATATATCCGCATTACAGTTGTTTGGTTTCGTCCAACACGACTACCGATTTCCCTGAAAGATAATCCACAATCTCGGTAGGCCACTATCCTTCCTCTGTCGAACTCGGATACTTGATCAAAAGATGATCGCTGGTTTCGACGAGGCATAATTGATCGTTTTTTTTTAAAAACCACAAGAAAAACACAATTGCCGAACTTGAAATCGTCGAAATCTCCAAGCCTTAAATAGCGCTTTGTAGTGGCGCCACAGGCGCGCGTGATGTGCGTCTGCGCTGAAATTCTAATCATTTGCATATCTCATCTCCGCTAATGCATGTTGTATATTTCATGTTATTTGCACGTTTCCTTCAGGGTGTTGCATTTACAGTGGCCAGCAGTGTATATATACACAAGGTGATTTTTGTTAAACTGACTCTACTCAGGGCCATCTGTAGCACGATCTGTCAACCGAAATTCCACCAAAATTAATAGAGGGACTACAGACGACATGGGAAACAGTTTCCACGAAAAAAAATAACAGTTCCAAAAATCGCCGATAGGGAAAAATATGGCGCCGTTGTTGTAGGCGCACCCGAGAATTTGCACAAAACACAATAGAACATCAAAATGCATATTCATGACTACGTAGTCGACAGCAGCTCCAGTATTTCAGGCTGTAAAGGTATAGAGTGAATACCGAATAAAATGTAATAAGCAGATAAATGAATAACAAACATTTTCGCTGCAACACCGCTTTATGCAGCAAATTCACGTCTCCGTCCTTAAATATGACCACCATCATGATGGACGACACTTTGCATCCTGAACACTACGTTCTCAACGGCCGAGCGTAACATGTCACCAGGAATGTTCCTCACCCACCGGGATATGCTGTCCTTTAGGGACACCAAGTTCGACACTCCACCAAGATACTCCTTAGACTCTAAATAACCGTACAGAAAGAAGTCACTTGAGGTTAGGTCTGGGGAGCGAGGCGGCCATGCAAATGGGAAAAAACGACTGATTATCCTTTCTTCTGTAAAGCGATGGCGCAACAGATTCCAATGTGTGGTGGGGCTCCATCCTGCATGAAGATTGTCTGATAAAGACATTACCTTTGCTGAAGTTTTGGAATGACAAAACTAGTCAGCATATGGTGTTACCTTTGCGTAGTTAAAGTACAGGTTTGTGTTCCTGCTGGAGTAATGTTCTCAAAACGAATGGTCCGATGATGAAGTTTGCTGTGAAGCCACACCAAACAGTGTGTTTTGGTGAATGCATTAGAATTTGCTGAACTGCATGGGGATTTTCAGATGCCCAAATGCAACGATTTCGGGTATTAACAGTTCCATTTAGGTAAAAATAGGCCTCATCACTCCACAGAATTCTCCACGGCAAAGCATCGCCGACCTCCATCCTGGCAGGAAATGTCAGAGCAAATGTCAACCGTTTATCATGATCGTCTTGTTTTTATTATTGCTTGCGACTTATTTTATATGGATAGAACTTGAGAACTTTCCGCGAGATTTTCCTTTAGGGCCGCCAAGTTAGGGACTCGACCAAGATACACCTTAGACATTAAATAACCCCACAGAAAGAAGTCATATGTGTTAGGTCCGGGGAGCGAGGTAAGGCCATGCAAGTGGAAAAAAGCGACTTATGACCCTAAAAGTGTTTAGTTTAAAGTGTGAACAGTCGGTTGTAGGCAGAAATTAGCGATATTTTTTTCAAACTTTAGGATGAAATGAACGATGTTATGTTGCCCATGATCAAGAATTGTACATGAAGTAAAATTATAGCGAGTTTCTGTTCCTCTCCAGTGACTAGATTCTGTCGGTTTTGGCAGCGCAATAACCTGCCCTTCGTTAGGAAACTATAACCAGCCTTTCTCTAGTAGTATTCTCAAATTTTACTGATGAAGATGCAAAACAACGTTTCGTTCGGGCGCGGTGGCCCAGTTGGAAAGATCAGCGGACCATTGATCTGAACGTCTCTGGTTCGATGCTCTGGTTCGATGTAATAACAAATCATGGTTATCTCACACTGTTCCTGGCCCTTGTTAGTTCAGGCGGTTTCCCTGAAATTTGCTTTGCCTATTCTGCCTTATTCGCTGCAAATCCACCGCCGTGTACACTAATGGCGGTCAGTGCACGTAAAATCTGTCGTGGTTGCAATGTCCTCCAAGTTCTCAAATTACCTCTGGAGGTGCTGGGTCAAGTGTATCGGTCTCGTCACTTGCCTCGGTTCTAAATTACGGGATCGGCCCACTAGCGAAAACGAACTCCGACCCTGGCGGTGCTATTAAAAACTGGAGCCGTACCACTGCCCAATAGCCTTAAGGATACAAGGGACCATTAACTTCATTTTTTAAATTTTTCAATATTTTACTCTTATATACAAAATGAGAACAATTAATATTATTTACTACTACGTTGAAGACAATTAAAATTGAAAAATAAGTATTTTGTGGAAGAGTAAGACTTGTTTATCAAAAAATTCTTCAAAAATAATAGAATTTTTCAAAATGTTATGCATTACTTTTCTTCTGATTTCTTCCAAATTTCTCAGGATAGTTAATTGAAATGTTTTCCACTAACCTGTGCACCATTATTTGAAACCACAAATATTTTTCAAATTTATAGACCATGAAATAAAGCTTTAAACATAAAGAAAACAAAAGGCAGTTTTAAAAATAATTATTTATGGCCTTTTTAAGTTATACAAAATAAATCATTCCACAATTATGTTTATATATGTACGGTAAACTTATATTAAAAAAATTTAGGTTTTTAAATGATTTAGAATGCACGTGGAGCGTTTTGAAAAATGCTAGAAAATTTTGAAATTTTTTTTTTTAATACCAGTCAATATTCTGGCAAAAAATCCTTATTTTGAATTCTAAGGGTCTTCAATGTAGTGAAAAAGAATACAAATAATTATCTTATCTATATATATAAAACAGTTCCGTAACTGACTCATTCATTCATTCATTCATTCATTCACTGACTGACTGACATACAACGCACAGACCAAACCGCTGGACCTAAAGGGCTGAAATTTTGCATGGCGATTCTTCTAATAGTGTAGGGGTGCACTAAGAAAGATTTTTCCAAAATTCTTCTTAGATTTTTTAAAATTAAATTTTTAAGCTGTTTTTTAAACTTTTTTTACGTTTGCATTTAAAATAATACATTGCGGATTATAAAATTTATATCACGAGAAAGATCATAAAAATTCCTTCAAAATGAAATCTTTTTCGAACCTTTACCTTGATTTTCTGATTTTTGGTGAATTTTTAAAGATTAATTTCTAGAATTTAATTTATTAAATGCTGATCACGTGATTTCTTTTTCTGGTACTTTCAATAAATTTATCGTCACGTGCATAACAACTAAATAGACAAAAATGATATTCTTTTTCTTTCTAATGCAGCAGACGATTGGATATTATTCAAAAAAATAAATCCCTTACGATTTTTTTATAAATATATATATATATATATTTGGCATTAATTGCATACATTGACCGTTGTATTTAATTTGAATGTACTCCGTAGCGAAGTGCGGGTTTTCAGCTAGTTGGATATAAAGTTAAAAAGTGAAAATTTTAACATTCGAAGTTGAAGGTCCCTTGTCCCCTTAATTGGACTTGAACTAATATATACTATCGGTCAAGGGGCATCAGAAACAATAACTATTTAAAATTTAGTAACATTTATCAACTATTTAATATTTAGTTTTACATGTTATTCATTATCTATATACATAAAAAAAGTTCCGTAACTGACTCACTCATTTACTGACTGACTGACTGACATACAACGCACAGACCAAACCGCTGGACCTAAAGGGCTGAAATTTTGCACGGCGATTCTTCTAATAGTGTAAGGGTGCACTAAGAAAGATTTTTCAAAAATTCTTCTTAGATTTTTTTAAACTAAATTTTTAAGCTGTTTTTTAAACTTTTTTTACGTTTGCATTTAAAATAATACATTGAGGGTTATAAAATTTATATCACGAGAAAGATCATAAAAATTCCTTCAAAAAGAAATTCCTTGAAAAAGAATCACGCTGCATTTCTAATCATTTGCATATCTCCCCGACATGTACCTTCATTGCAAGTTTCGTTACGATCCCGCAATTATTTCTTGGTGCGCTAATTTTTTTGTCCATGACTGTATATACATAAAACAGTTCCGTAACTGACTCACTGACTGACATACAACGCACAGACGAAACCGCTGGACCTAAAGGGCTGAAATTTTCCATGGAGATTCTTCTTATGGTGTAGGGGTGCACTAGATTTCTTTTAATTAAATTTTTAAGCTGTTTTTTAAACTTTTTTTCGTTTGCATTTAAAATAATATATTGAGGGTTATAAAATTTATATCACGAGAAAGAACATAAAAATTCCTTCAAAACGAAATTTTTTTCGAATTTTTACCTCCATTTCCTGATTTTTGGTGAATTTTTAAAGATTAATTTTTAGAATTTAATTTATTAAATGCTGATCACATGATTTCTTTTTCTGGTACTTTCAATAAATTTATCGTCACGTGAGTAACAACTAGATAGACAAAAAAAATATTTTTTTCATTTTCTAATGTAGCAGACGATTGGATATTATCAAAAAAAATGCATATCCCTTGCGATTTTTTTATAAATATATATATATAGATAGATATATATTTTACATCAATTGTATACATTGATCATCGCATTTATTATAAATATATATATTTATTTTTTGGCATAAATTGCATACGTTGACCGTTGTATTTAATTTGAATGTACTCCGTAGCGAAGCGCGGGTTTTCAGCTAGTATATAAATATATATCTACGTACATACTCTAATGTTTCGTCTGTTTAATCATAGATACTTATATATTCTTGAATGTAAACTACTGAAGCGTGCACCAGCGAATTTATGTATGCAGTTGGTTGCTGATGCTTTTCAAGTGCCCTAAAAACCGTATAACGAGTAACTGCGGTTAAAATTATAAGTATATTTCAACGTGTTTCCATCTACATACGTGCCTGTACAAATTTGTATGCAGAAACAGTAACTACCTGCGTTTGTCGTAAATAAACGGATTTCAGAAACTGATAAGATTTTGCAACTGAATCTGTAGGAGCGAATGTTAAGTACAAGTATGCCATATTTCAGCGGAATGAACACTCTATAAAATAATACTGAATGAAATATATTCTGATTTATTTTCTTACATAAACCTAAAAAAAGTGTTGGCTCAAAACTTCCTTTGCATTTTTATTGAAAAGGTTTCAGTTACTGGAAAGTTGTTTAAAATATGCAACTCTCTCCAGGAAATAGCATTATCAATCATAAAATCTTTTTTCCCATAATATTAAAGGCGTAGTAGAGAATTTCATCTTAAAGGTAAGTAATATGATGTTGTTCGCGTGTGGAATGCAAAATGCAAATAAGTAAGATATCTGCAATTTTGCCATTTAAAGTAAAAATGAACAATAAAATAAAAGAATTGCACATTTTCCAGATAAATGTGAACAATACATTATACACAAAAGTACTTAAGCTGATTGGTAACACTGTTTATGAATAACCACGAGACATTTGCTGATCATTAATTATGTTCAATATGTTACTAAATCCACTATTAATATTTTGGATATTCAGAAAATATGCGACGAATTATTTCGACTGTAAAAAAAGTCTCTACTACATACTAAATATTTAATATTTTTGAGACCAAAAAACACAAATTTCAAGGCTACAATTATTTCTTAATTACAATAAATAATTCATGTATTAAATGACAGAAAAAATAAATTAAGGCCACCACTTGAGAAAGATCTCTCACATTTTATCTCAAAAAAATAAATGTTTTTAAAATTTTCATTGCTTAATTACTTCTCTGGAGCTTTTTGGATTGCTATTTTGAATGCTGAATAATTAGTTTAAAGGTGGTAAATAAAATATATCACAAAATCATTTTTTAATTACAAACCTGGAAGTAATGGCGTGAGCAAAGACATATTGTCTTATTTCACATAGTCAAAAATATGTGTGAGATTATTTTATCGCGAAAAGATTTCAGTGGATTTTTGACGAACCTTTTTTCTCTAAATAACCTATTAAACGCAGAAATTTAATTGATATATATGTATTCACTTATTCGTATATAATTGAAAAATATTTTTTATATGCAATGACACGGAATTGGAGGAGATGAATTACAAATACAAAAAACAAAATACGAAACGAAAAGGGATTTGAATACAACAGACATTTTCTCAATGAGCCGCTCGCCTGCCCCACTGTAAAATTGAAATGCTGTTTTAGGTGCATTACAAAAATGCAAACTAAAGCAGCATTATAACTAAAATGGTACAAAAGCATGTTTAAGGGAACAAGGGACCATTAACCTCGTTGTTCTTTAATTTCCAATATTTTACCCTGTATACCACATGAGTATGATTAATATTCTTTTCTACTACATGGAATATAATTAGAAATCCTAAATAAGTATTTTGTGGAAGAATAACACCTGTTTATCAAAAAAATCTTAAAAAATGCTAGAATTTTTCAAAATGCTCCATGCGCATTCATTCTCTTCTGATTAATTCCAAATTTCTAGGAATCGTTAATGGAAGTATTTCTCACAAAACAGCACATAATTCTTTGAAATCATAAATATTTTTTTTAAATTTTATAGACCACAAAATAAAGCAAAAAAAGATGCAAAAACTTAAAAAATAACAGGCAGAATAGAAAAAAAAATTATTTAGGACTTGAGATTCACACACAAAAAAAAATTAAATTCATAATTATACAGGGTGTCTATAAAAGAACTCCGGGGTTTTGAGGCAAAATATTTTAATGAAATAAAAAACATACATACTGTCCGACTACGGAAGCGAGGTCCCTGGAAGCTGTTACGCATGCGCGAGAAAAGCTAGTCTACTTAGGAAATAGGGGAAAACGTCATATTTTCGGATGTGTTTGTTTATGAAATACGGAATGTATTTCAGACTGCTTTTTGTCCGCAATTTTAAAGTTATTTTTTAAAACTTTATTTTTGATCGAATATTTGAATAATAATTTCAAAATAATAAAAAGAAGAAGCAAATCTATTTAAAAATAGGAGTTTTATAGGAGTAGATACTTTCGGATTACATCACAATCAAAATTATCTAAAGCTACGTTTTCGGTGGGTTTTTTTTTCTGACGTTTCCTCAGAGATTCAAATTTTGGAGTTTCTTCACCCTTTGCTTCTCTGCGTATTCTTTTTACACTGGACATTGATATCCCGATCATTTCACTAGCTCTCTTTAGGGATTGCGAAAGTGGAACAATAACATTTCCTTCTAGTGCTTCTTTATCACACAATTTAATTACATTGTGTATTATACGTTTACAATCACTACGGAACGGCTTATTCCGAGCAGTCGTGTTGGGTAAAGGATCCATTAATTTTAATATAATAATCAAAATAACAGACGAGTAAAAAGCAAGCGAGCGCAGTTAGTAACCGATTCTAAAGAATGTCGAGAGAATACGAGACTTTTCCCCCTCCTTCCTCAGCAGCCTTACCTACAGAGTGAATAGAATCGTCTTGGCACTATGCCAACCGTGGTTCTTCGTACTGTGGTCGGACTGTACATGTTTTATACATGACTGAAAAGCTTACATTTTCAAGTTTTTTTTAACACTTAGTAAAGTTCTATATGAGCCCCGTTAGTGGCACGGCAGACGTCTAAACGGTATTCTACCTCTTCCCATGTCCTGGCGAGCATGTCTGGGGGGACGGTTGCCACACAATTGACTATTCGTTCCCTGAGATGTTGAACATCACGAATTTTCTCTGCATACACAAGATTCTTGATATGCCCCCAGAAGAAAAAATCGGGCGACTTTTGCTTCAAAACACTTCCTGTTTCCTTAAATTCACTGAACCATTGACGAATGGTTTTGTCAGAAGGCGGGTTAACACCATAGTTACGTCGAAAGTTTCTTTGTACGGTAACTACAGACTTCGTTTCTATGAGCCAAATAACACATTGAGCCTTTTGTTGCGGAGTCGCCATCATTTCAAATTTCACGACGTCATTTCAAGGTCAACACCCTGCAGCGCCGCCAACAGTTGATACAAACATTCCTAATTGGTATGAGTAAAACTTTGAGCTACCCTTTTCAGAGAAATCGACTAAATTTTGCTATCTTTTATAGTTAGTGAGATATGAATTTTTAAAACCCCGGAGTTCTTTTATAGACACCCTGTATTTATATACATAAGGTAAACTTATAATTAAAAAATTGAGGTTTTTAACTGATATGCAATGCGCATGGAGCATTTTGAAAAAGTTAACAATTTTGAAATGTTTTTTGGAAAAACAAGCATTATTCTGCCAAAAATTCCCTATTTTGAACTCTAATGGTTTTCCATGTAGAAAAAAAGAAAATTATTCCCATTTTGTATATTGAGTTAAAAATTTTAAAATTTTAAAATTTCGAAGTTGAAGGTCCCTTGTCCCCTTAAGATACGAAAGTGGGATACCCAAAACAGGTCAGTTCGCTACCCAGAAACATTACACCCTGAAACAAGTAGCTTTCTTGACCAGAAGCAGCATTCCGTTTTTAGAGTGCAGTGTCTTCTAAACTTGGAAGTACTGCGGGTTCCATTAGACAGTAGAATGTGTGTCCTGCCCATGCGTGCACCTAGCCCACAAACGGGCTGTTGGGCTTAAGGGGACAGTAAACGTTGAGATTTATCTTTTTTATTTTACATTATATCTATATGAAATTTTAATCCTGAATATAGTTTAATATTTGCACTATAAACGACATAAAAAAAATTTCTAGTTTATTTAGAAAAAAAAATTTAATAAAATTTTAAAATGCAAGGGACATTAAAATAAAATTTTAATGTCCCTTGCTCTGAAATTTTTACTTTTTTATAATAATTTTACTTTTTATTTATTTAATACTAGCCGGGCTTCGCCTAGCTACGCTCAAGCCATCCGTGTAACATATTTATGTACTTCGGGCCCCACAAAAGAAAAAAAAGCCTACAAATGTATTAAATTCAAGTGAAGAAATTCTTTTCAATTTTCATTCCCGTCGCTGCCGACAGATGGCAGCACCACTGCACCAAATGATTTGGTTTCTCAGCAGTGAGTGATTTTAGAATGAAAATATCTCTAAAACTATTGAATTAACAGAATAAGTGTACGCAGAAAAAATTATCAGTTTCCGAAGCTCTTTCCAAATATGTAACATTTATGTACTTTCATGAGAAAAAAAATACACTGATTTTCCTGTATATTTGTCGGCCATTTTTTTTCGAGGAGTGGCCCGCCCGGATGAGTTACGGTCATGTGATCCGACTTCCACTTGTCCTTTTATTAGTATAGACACCATAATGAAACATTCTGTGCATTGAATTACAAATATCTCAATATTTTATTTTTTAAAAGAAGTAAAACCGATTAATGGATGAATTTTTTTCAAAAATTTCACTTCTTTGTATATAAACAGTCACTTTTTATAAGTTACTCTTCTTTAAAACAAAAATGCATGCACACATTTATTAATGTATGTATAAAGATAATGTATGGTAAATATCGTGTAATTTGAAGCAAAAATATGGCTCGTATCACGTTTTTAATTTGCATTTTCGAGAAAAATTTCATTTTGAGAAAATTGCATACAAAGTGAAATTTAAAGGGCAAAAGTGGATTGTTGATAAACATATAAATGCTAATAACTTCGTTAAAAATTATCGGATGTTGATTCGGATATTTGCATTCGGTACATTTTGATTTGTAGAACAATATAACATTAGAAACAAAAATCCGATGCTTTGGTCAATTTTTGCCGATTTCAACGTACACCGTCCTTTTAAGAGAAATACCAATACGTTAATAAGTATGTCATAAGACGGTCATGTCCGGTTAATAGTCGACAACAACCGATCCTCAAGACTTCAATAGGACATTTTCAGATCTTGTTTCACCAACAGTGCGTTTTAGTTCTTCGTGGAAATCCGGTCTTTTTTCTCCTGTTGATGTTTCGAGAGCAGTAGACTGCTTATAAAAAGTTTTGCCGAAAAGTACGGCGTTTAAGAAACAGCCTGATGTACCGCCTTTGGAGTCTCTGTAGTCAACATATTCAATTGTTATTTCCAACGAAATCTCAATGCCTCGGTATCCACTGGAACACGGTGCGTTTCCCTTATTCGTTAATTTTTCACCTAGAGATTGACACTCTAATACCCTCTCAGAAACGGAGTAGCTGATTATAGAATAATTGAGATAGCAGCCAGAGAGTCGGTTAGTATATCTGCTCTCGCAAAGTCTTAAGGGAAATCAATCAACTGTTCTAGCGCTACTCGAAAACCAATTACTTCGACATCAAAAGAGTCATCAGAGATTCTACTGTGAATAGAGAGTAAAACGTCTGCAATAAATTCCTGCTCTAACATTCAGGGACTTCTCATCCAATGATCCGTCCGTAAAAAATACGAAGCCACTCGGCCTCGAAAAATTTGCAAAGCAAGAAGGTTTAACGTCTGCAATGAATTAGACATCTTAAGATAAAGAAGACTTATATTAAAAAAGATATTCATCCGCTCTAATTGATTTCGGAATTTTAAGAAACCTTGAACGTCATTAATGTGTTCAAGGCTTTCCCTTTATTCTAAAAACATTTTGTACAAAACTAACATATATCTTTATAATTCCTGACACATTTTCATAATAATTTAGTTAATTATCTACAATTCTCGAAAGTTTCTTATATAAGATAATATATATCTCCCGTATCATGGACGTGTCTGGTTTATTTTTAATTATAAACACCGTTAAATCAACTGGAGTAGTTATTGCTGCTTCAGTGATTCGCTTGAAAACATTTTGCAATACTACCAATTTTAGTTCATAAAATATATGATATAAAGTAATTCAATTTAATAATACGTTTTCTGCGTACTAATACACAAATGATTACTGAATAACAAAGATTTGATGGAAAATTTTAATTATATTTGCTTTTCTAATTTTTTAACTAAAATGAATTTTGGCTTATTCTCATTTTCTTGTAAGTAAATAAACATGCATACGTGCTTCAAAATTGAAATTAAATTATTCACTTAATTGATATATATATATATATATATATATATATATATATATATATATATATATATTATATATATATATGTGTGTATATATATATATATATATATATATATATATGTAGGATTTGATTATCGCTCTTAACCACGCCCCTCAGCAGGAGTTCCCGTACTCCGAGAGGTTACTCCAGAGTGTAAGATGTTTGAGGCGAAGAGTGGCAACAGGTGGAACGACAACATATAAGTAAGATGACGGTGGGTGTGTAGGGAGGCGGAGAGATGAAGTTTGACGTGAAGACGCCATTGACGTTTGGTTGTGCTTTTACTTACTTACGACGTATTGATCTTTCAATAAATCTGTTTTAGAAGGAAGGTGTTTTTATTCATCACGATCGACAGAGCCCACAAGTGTTGTCAGAAGTGAGATTGTGGCATAGAGCTTACTGTGTTTTGGATTACGACGTAGGAATAATTTGAAAAAAAAGTGGTGAGTAAATCTTGTTCTTGTCCTGTTTGCTTGATTTTGCATGTGAAAATGAAGCTTGGTGATATTGAGGATATACGCAATGCACTCAAGAATTCGAAAACAAATAAAACTAAACTGTTGCATAAATTTATATTCGACGTTGAGGGAGACAGGAAAAATAGAGAGCGACTTAGAAATTTTTCCGGTTTTGAATTCAAGTTGAATGATTCTGAATTTAAATCTAAATTAAAGAAAGTTAACGATACATTTTCTTTGAACGAACTTATCATAATTTGTGATATTTTGAATATTCCATCTCAAGGTGCTCAAACTGAAATCAGCGAATGTATTTTAAATCTGTTGTGTGATGTTACTTATTTGGCTGAAAGCATTCAAAATTCAGAAGAATCCGAATCGGAAAGTGAAATTGAAGAAATACAAGGTGATTATTCAGCGCTGTGTGAAAATACTCATGCCGGTAAATCTGTTCATTCTGATAGCGTTTTTAACTCGGATGAATCAGCAAAATTAAAATTTTATGATGTTGATAGTCGAAACAATATGAGATTATCAATCAATTTTAGTGATATCGAAAGTGTTGTACCTAAATTTAATGCTGAATCTCATGAAAATATTGTTAATTGGGTAGAAAATTTTGAAAGTGTTGCTGGGTTATTTAACTTATCTGACATTCATAAGTTTATTTTTGCCAAAAGATCTCTTGGTGGTAACGCGCTTCTGTTTGTCCAGAGTGAACTGGTTAACTCATGGAATAAGTTAAAAGATTTGTTAATTAACGAGTTCGGCACTGCCTGCAGTTCTGCACAACTCCATGAAACATTGGCTAAAAGAAATATGAAAGATAATGAAACGGTCCAGCAATATTTTTTAATTATGAAATCTATTTGTAGTCGCGGTAGTGTTGATGACAAATCCCTAATGCATTACGTAATTAATGGCATTCCTGATACCGTTCAAAATAAAACAATATTATATGGCTGTCACACAATTAACGAATTCAAAGAAAAACTTAAAATTTATGAAACTATAAAGAATGATATTGCAAGAGTTAAGTGTAATTTTGATAATACAAAAAGCAAATACAGTTTGGATAAAGTAAAACCGAGATCAGAAAATTTTGTTGATCGGGAACGCCCTATTATAAGTTATGACCGTAATGATAAAGTTTGCTTTAATTGTGGAAGCAAGGGGCACTTGTCTCGATTTTGTATTCACAAAACTA
>OU015493.1:195795995-195933495 GCA_907164885.2 Dolomedes plantarius
GATAGATGGCGGCACTTGTCCACGTCTTATTAGTGTCAGGGATTTCAGCGGCTTTGTTGCAAGCGATTTTCCGCATTTCTGCAAAGGTAAGCAAAATAATTTTCTGGAAAATTCTATGCTGATTCAACGTGTCTTTCCTAAAAAGCCCGAACAAAGAAAAAGCAGTTGGAGTGAAATATTCGATGGGGTAGAAGTTATGCCTTCTCGAGAGGGAATTCGGACGGAGTGGTCTCTTAAGTAATTTAATGATGTTTGAATAAATCATGTTTAATCATGTTTAACTGCCTTCTCTTCTTTCCACCAGACCACGAATGGGGCATTTTGCCACTCTTTATAACACAAGTTAGTCAAGTCTGTCATATATATATATGTGTGTGTGTGTATGTGTGTAAGTAAAACCGTTTATGACATCTCAATAGTGCTAAAATATTTAAATTTTTATAGTTAAATTTGATAATTAGGGAGCAAAATTTGATTTTTAACCCTCAGTCAGCAATAGCATTGCAGGTGGTCCAACATTATTCATCTCTAACAAAAAGCAAATTAAAAATTACTTAAGAAGCTATTTAAGAAGTAGAAGGTCCAAAATGTTTTCAACAATTTAAAAACAAGAGGTTTTCTTATCGCAACTATTTGACGTATTCGAAAAAAGTCAATATTTTTTACGAGATGAATTCTTGTTGTTAATCGTTTTATAAATAAAAGTCCTCCACTTGGAAAAGATGTTCTACGAATGCATTTTGAACTGATTCAAAATGTCTATTTAAAAATTTGCTTATTAACATATGAATTCAATACTTGCCCTAATTTGCAAACTTAAGAACCTGATAGCTAAAAATACCCTCCTTTCAAACTATATGTCATCTTTTTCTCCTAACTGTAACTTAGAAGTGCCTCATTAAGTCAAAATATATTTCACTCATTGAACGTCTGCAACACGTTCGAATGCGAAAAACCATGATTTTCTCAAATTTCTGTCTTATTTATAAAAAAATATACAATGTAAATCATAATGTATCAGTCTAACAAACATGTTCCTATGATTATATAAAAATTTTATTTTCTCTTCAATTTGTTCTTTGAACATATTTGGCCTCTTAAATGCCTTCTGCATAAATTAAAATTAAATTTTTAACAGTATTTCTCTCATGTCTAAGTTTCTCCAGCTATTAGAATGTATTCGGCTTTTCTTGTCAGCCATAGAATGTCAATGAATGGCTTTGATTCACATAACGTAAACAAACGTGACTTGGGAAAAAATCAGAAACCACTTTTCCGCCCACTTATTCTTTAGGGTATTTCATAGAACATTCAACTCTTATACTGTATAGAATAATCTCCAAGTATAAAGCACAGTTCTTTTCCAAGAGTAAATATGATCTTCCTTATTATTTTTCAATGCACAAAGAAAAATAAACAGAAGCAAATTTCATTCCTTCAAATAATTCGCTTTCGATTCCTTTTTATACCTAAGGCGTGACATTAAACAATTTCTCGCACTTGCGAAAGTGGGAGAAAAATATAAACTATGTTTCTTATTTTCGCAAGCTTTGTTCTCAATGGTTTATAATAAAATCTTTTCAACGCATTCCTGATCATTATGAAATTTACTTCTATCTCTCTCTCTCTCTCTCTCTCTCTATATATATATATATATATATATATATATATATATATATATATATATATATATATATATATATATATATATATATATAACAGTTCAGTGACTGACTGACTGACATATAACACCCAGATCAAACCGCTGGACCTAAAGCGCTTAAATTTTACATGACGATTCTTCTTATAGTGTAGGAGTGCACTAAGAAAGATTTTTGAAAAAGTCTTCTCAGATTTTTAAAATTTAATTTTTAAACTATTTTTGTAACTTTTTTTTAAGTTTGCATTTAAAATAATAATCTGAGAGCTATAAAATTTATTTCACAAGAAAGATTATAAAAATTCCTTTAAAATGAAATCTTTTTCGAATCTTTACCTCCCTTTTCTGATTTTTGGTGAATTTCTAAAGATTAATTTTTTAGAATTTAATTTATTAAATTCACGTGACGTGCATAACAACGAAATAAATTGCCAAAAAAAAATATTAAAATACGGTAGGAGATAAAATTTAACCTCTAGACTAATTGAGACGGCAGTTTTTCAAGAATTTAATTCGAAATAATATGTTATATGGATATTAAATATACAAATTAATTGCATACATTGACCATTGTATTTAATTTGAATATTTTCTTCTACATTATTTTGTCTATTAAAATGTCCGTTACGATTTTTTTATAAATATTTCTTTCGTTTTTTTTGGCATTAATTGCATATTTTGACCGTTGCATTTAATTTGAATATACTCTGAGTATTCAGCTAGTATATATATATATATGTCGGACTTAAGCGGGAACGAAATAATTATTCTAAATTTAAAGGGGGCTTAGTAATTAATTTATTGTCGTGGCGTAATTCGCCACTATTCTCACATCTTGGTTCGAAATACATCGAGAGAAATCGGGGAAATTCCCTTTGGATTGATTGACATCTGTGGCCACACCCATGGTTCATCGCCGGTGTATGCGTCACAGAGATCATGTGGGCATGCGTGGTGGCTTTGGATGGCAGAAAAACAATAGCGTTTAATCAGACGGCGGGAAACTCTTGATTAAGACAGTCACGCGTCGCTTGGGAGCTTGATGACTGTTGGATTTAATTTATCAGATTGAATCAGGTAGCTTAAGATTTTGGAAATAAACGATGTTAGATATATTAATTGTAGTTCTTTGCCACCGGCCTTTTAATTCATTGACTGCCATAACTTGAATAATTAAGTAAAGATAGATTAAGAAGGAGTAAGTTTGGATGTAAGACGACGTAATTAGAAGGGTGTAAGTAGTGAGCTCGTCATATATATATATATATATATATATATATATATATAGTATATATAGTATATATATGTATGTATGTATGTATGTATATTGTATGGTTGTGTTGCACGGTGGACAAGGCGTACTCTGTGCCTTTTGTCATCCTTCTGTTCTCCAAATTTTTGAACCACGAGTCGTGATTAGACGATGGTGACTTTTGAAAGTGGGCTGGTTGATTGCATTTTGTCAGTCATGAGCAAAAATTTAGAGAAATTCCGAACGTGGAAATTCCGTTACCTTCATCTTACGCATGGGCTATGCCTGGCTGAGAAACGCGTCGCAAGTGCGACACCTTGGTCCATGAATAACTGTACGCAGATCTTTGCTTAAGGATCCCCTACCTAGGAGGAATCTATGATTTTTTTTGTAGGAAAAGATGTTGCAATAAATCTTTCGTATACGTTGTATATTATAAAGTCTTTATACATGTGACCCACGCTTTGCTGCTTTTAATAATTTAAGGTACTCGGGATGCAAAATTTCCTAAGATGAAATTTTTATTTTCTTGGCTAAAAACATACTACAGAACTTTTAAGAGTCAAACAGCACAATGCTACGATGATTTCACTGACAGATACAACACTAATTTGAGGTATTGTACCTTGTTGGGCATTGAATTTTAGATCTGTTATTTGTCTGAAAGGTATTTCGACTTCATAACTTGCCACCTTTATACGGATAATATCGCTTGCTTCCAGATACGATTTAAAAACAGAAGCTTTTAAGTAGATCTGACATCAGACTAAAGGTTCTTTTTAAATAGTTACTGTGAGCAAACGTATACATATTATTTACGTTATGGACTTACAAAATACTGATAACTTATCACGAAAACCTAAGTGCATGAGGAAGGGGTTTAAAAAAGGGACATCAAAAGTTATACACACTCACACACAATATATATATATATATATATATATATATATATATATATATATATATATATATATATATATATATATATATATATATATATATATACACTGCTGGCCACCCAAATTGCAACACCAAGAAAGACCAGAGATATCACAACAAAATTTATTTTGTAGATAACATGTTGACCAAGTATCAAATGATTAAATTTATAGATTTCTGTGAAGTGTGGTTCCTGCCAAAATCAATAGGCAGAGTAGCCGCAATTGTTGGAGATCACCGCTGCCACACGCCCCGGCATTGATTCAAAGAGACTTTGGATGAGTTCTTGGGGTACAGCAGACCAAGCAGCTTCCACACGTTGCCAAAGTGGATCTGCTGTGGCAGCTGGGGATGGAATATGGGTCAATCGTAGAGCAACCATGGACCACATGTTTTCTATCGGCGAAAGATCCGGAGAGCGATGCGGCCAGAGAAGCAATTCAATCTGGCGATTGACGAAGAACCATTGGACAATGCGTGCCACGTGTGGTCGCACATTATCCTGTTGAAATATGGCTGTGGGCAAGCCCTGAAGGTAAGGAAGGACAACTGGCTCCAGCACCTCGGAGATGTAGCGCTGGCTGTTTATCTCCGCGCTGGCTGTTTATCGGTTCAAGTACCGGCAATGCGTACTAGAGGTGTGCGAGAGTGATATCCAATACCGCCCCATACCATAATACCCGGTGCAGGACCAGTGTGGCGGTGCATAACACAGCTGTTCAGCATCCTCTCTTCACGGTGTCTCCAGACTCGAATGCGACCATCGTGGTGTTGTAGACAGAAGCGTGACTCGTCAGTAAAGACAGTCTCATTCCATTCTGCCGTCCACATCCTTCTGTCATCGCACCATTGGCGGAGGAGACGTCTGTGGTTCTGCGTCAAGGGTAAACAAAGCAATGGACATCTTGCGGACAGACCACTCTGCTGTAAACGGAGTCGAATGGTACGCGCAGACACTGGATGATGCGTTACAGACTGCATTTGCTGTGCTATGGTTCGTGATGTGACTGAGCGATCCGTCACTGCCATGCGCACAATTTTCCTGTCATCACGTGAAGTGGTGCGCTGAGGTGGATGCGATAGAACACGCCGGTCCGTCGTGCCCTCCTGCATCCAACGATAACATATCCGCATTACAGTTGTTTGGTTTCGTCCAACACGACTACCGATTTCCCTGAAAGATAATCCACAATCTCGGTAGGCCACTATCCTTCCTCTGTCGAACTCGGATACTTGATCAAAATATGATCGCTGCTTTCGACGAGGCATAATTGATCGTTTTTTTGAAAAAACCACAAGAAAAACACAATTGCCGAACTTGAAATCGTCGAAATCTCCACGCCTGAAATAGCGCTTTGAAGTGGCGCCACAGGCGCGCGTGATGTGCGTCTGCGCTGAAATTCTAATCATTTGCATATCTCACCTCCGCTAATGCATGATGTAAATTTCATGTTATTTGCATGTTTCCTTCAGGGTGTTGCATTTACAGTGGCCAGCAGTGTATATGTATATATATATATATATATATATATATATATATATATATATATATATATATATATATATATATATATATATATATATATATATATATATATACTATATATATATATATGTGTGTGTGTGTCTGTGTGTGTGTGTGTGTGTGTGTGTGTGTGTGTGTGTGTCTGTGTGTGTATGTGTGTGTGTGTGTGTGTGTGTGTGTGTGTGTGTAAGTAAGTAATAATAACACCGCACTAATATTAACTGTCCTACATCTAACGGGTATCCTAAATTTTTCTCAATAAAGGCCAGGCCTATTACAAAAACCAAATCGAAAATCAAAATAACCTAATATTCTCTGTAATGCATGTGCGGGAAAGTTATTTTCAGACTTCCGGGATCTCGATCCCCCTACGAAGAAATACCACATGATCGGAGTCAACCAATTAAAAGAATTCTAAGCCTAGCGGTAAAATCAGAAATTACTCAGTATAAAAGGTGACACAGAGGATTTTCGTGCTGATCTACTTGTCTGGGCTCTGCTTCATTACTTCCTACCTCTCTGTCCGCGTACTGCTTCCAATACCATAAAGTAAAGTTTGTTTTCTGAAGCCCGGTAGCCGGCCCGGGTGACGTCAGTTTTGTTTGTGTGTGTCCTGCTGAATCCGGAATGTCTTCGTTATGTGGAATAATAAAAATGTAATATGTATCACATCATTGTTGTGCGTCTTCATCAGTGCCTCTCCTCTCTGTGGGTATTTCTTCCCCGCTGTGTTTTGGCCCCTGAAAAAAGGTGTTCGTCTCTCGATCTCAAATGTGAGTGCGTTCCTGCTCTTTCCTCGAATGTTTCCATCGCCACGTCTACAAAAGTGCAAATCCACCACCTGTACCGGTCAATTAGAATTATTACAACTCTGGCTACGTCTACACTGCTGTTGACGCCAACGAAAACTCTACAGAGGTGAGGTCACTTTATAAGGCGCCAATGAGAGCCCTTTTAAAATTTAGAGTGCGCCAAATTGAAAGTGCGTCGCTACGAGAGTTAAAAAAAATAGTTAGCTCTAAGTTCTCAACCTGAGACAAGCTACTCTGGCGATTGCAGCCGTGACTCTGTTATAAGTCCTCTGTGAGGCAAAGCGCTCTACTTACGATTCGGAGAAGAATCGTTCGACGTCTAGTCGACTATTTCTAGCAGAAACAAATTGAAGGCTGAGTTTATGATCTAAGCTGAGAAGCTCTACTCAGGCCTTGCAACCAGCATTAAAAACCTCGATAAGTCCTTGTGATAGGCTAAGAGTTTTATCGACTTCCTGTCGACCTCCAGCATCTTACATAGCTTATCTTATGATCCCAGAAGGATCCGGACAATTATTGAGTTCTATAGTCTTGAACTCTCGCAGAAGTGATTGATACTCATCCTGAGTTCCAGTGCACGAATTCCAGTGCGTAACCTGAGTGCAGTTAGACATCTAATATAAACTGAGGTGGAAGCTGACTTGTATATCCGCACATCATTAGAGAGCATCCCTCCTGTAACTTTCATAAATTTCACCGACTAAATCACTGTGTAAATAAATTGTTCATTTTAAATATTATTAGATTGTATCGCTGTTCTTTTCGCTACCCAGTGAATGCTTTACAATATATACATATATACACACACACATATATATATATATATATATATATATATATATAATATATTATATATATATATAT
The DNA here is from genome assembly GCA_907164885.2 of Dolomedes plantarius. Lineage (NCBI taxonomy): Eukaryota > Metazoa > Arthropoda > Arachnida > Araneae > Dolomedidae > Dolomedes > Dolomedes plantarius. The sequence continues at coordinate 195,803,048 of OU015493.1, forward strand.
ATATATATATATACAGTAACCACCGCTTATAGTTATCAGTGGTAATAAGAATCAACCGTTTTTAAGAATCAATATCGCGAAAACAAAAACAAATGCATTTTTTCAATGTTAAAATTTTTCCTTTAAAGAATCATTCCACCGGTTTTAAGAATCAGTTTACACTCTTCATCTTCCTTTCATTTTTCCAAAAAAGCCACTTAAACCCTCAAAAGGTACGAAGTTCTTTCTTTGTTTTTTTAAAGAAAGAGTGATAAGATGGGATGGAATACAGTCGTAAAATGCATCCCTTTCTTTGTTAGACATAGCATAATAGTTTTTCCTTAAACGCTTTAGCTAAACACTGTCCCATTAGCTTGACCCAGGGCATCCTACCAGTCCGGTTCCAATTTCCCTTTTCTCCACTGACAAACAAAGAGGGGGACTCTTCTTTTCCACCTCCCACATCCTGGTTGCGGCTTGCTGGACCCTGAAACACATAAATCTTCGGCGAAGTGTCCACTATCACTTAGGCAAACGTGACATTATTAGATTCAGCACGTTATCAAACCGTGAAACGTAAGCTAGAAGGTGAATCTTGGTCTGAGACTATTAGTATTGAAAGAGGTGTAAACAGTCTCCTGAAAACTTCATTACGTCAAGCTACCATAAAAAACTTGCACCCTTCCTGTAGCTGAAATGTTAAACTGTTAAGCAGGTATGTTGTACAAAATATTGGTTTTTTTTCTTCTCTTACTATAATCATGTTTATCCACTTATAGGTCTAGAAATTAAGTTGTATTTTTAAAATTATAAAAAATAATTTTAATAAAAGATAATTAACGTAAATTAAAGATTGTTTTATGGTAAATTATCTAATATATGTATATATAGGTGTGCGTGTGCCTGTCCAAAAACCTAAATTTCGGCTATAAGAATCAACCGCTTATAAGACTCAAAAACAGTAATAACAAAAGGTGATTCTTATAAGCGGAAATCACTGTATATAAATAAATATATATATATATATATATATATATATATATATATATGTGTGTGTGTGTGTGTGTGTGTGTATATATATATATATAGTTAGTAAGATTAGAAACGGCAAATGAAAAACGCTTTAATATCTTCTTTACATTTACTTAAGAATAATTTATGGTTAAAGTTTGCCGTTTTTTCCCAATCTACTTTAAATGAGCAATCTAATTGCCTGTTCACATACAATTCGTCAGCGTTAGCGTTAAAGATTCCGTCGGCGCTGATTGGTTAAATGGGTGAATGACTGGAATGTGACTGGTTACAAATTTTTACGCCGACGTATTCTATGTGAACAGACCCATAGGCTGAATTGAGACTAGCATACAGCGACGAAATATTTTTACGTTGCTTAGCAACAATACTGGATAGTATTTAAATTAAATACGCAAGGAAATAACATAACGTAATATGATCAGAAAAAATGGCATGAAGAAATTAGAAGCTAGACGACAGCCTTTACACGACATTGATAGGATGATAAAAAATTGTTTACAAGCGGCCAGTTGTGCCTCTTGAAATCTTTTAACCATTTTCTACCATTACATCAAATGTTTGTCAGTTAACGAGTAAAGTCAAGACTTTAAATCCTTTCTGCATTAATTTTTAATTAATTTCTATCACTAAGATGAATAATTAATTTTGTTGTTACCTTCCATCTTTAATGAAGTTCTGTAAAATTCATACTTAGGTATTCTGGAGTTTTAACACGTTTACAGACAAAGCATTTTTTGATTAGCGTAAATGAATCCCCAAATGACTCGTGGATAGCGAGCGTGTTAAAACAAACTTCTGTTCACTCACAAAGTAGTTGAAATCTTAATATAAATGTATAAAAGAGATTAATGTAACCTGAGACGTGTCATCTTCTATTTTGGATCAGAAGAAATTCTTAGGGCAGAGACAAACACAACTTTCATTAATTTGTCTTTCCTGTCCAAAGTCATTAGATCCCGAAAAACCCTTTCCCGATCTTACAATCATGCAACGAAGAATACTATTTCGATTTATTTATCCGGTTGATAATTGAAAAGTAAATTTTCTTTGAGATCGTTTATTTTATGGATCATTAGCTTATCTAACTTCTTTCGACTGGATTAGACTCCTAAAAATAATGATTTTCCCCCTTGAAACAACACTCCAATTTGATCTTGAAACAATTATTTCGACAGCTAACAAGTAATGCCAGATTATCAAGCTTGATTTTGTGTATCCTTCAAATAAATTTTATGAAATACTTGCTGAAAACCCGTACTTCGCTACGGAGTACATTCAAATTAAATACAACGGTCAATGTATGCAATTCATGCCAAATATATATATATATATATATATATATATATATATATATATATATATATATATATATATTATATGATAAATACGACGATCAATGTATACAATTGATGTAATATATATATATATATATATACATTTATAAGAAAATCGTAAAGGATAATTTTAAAGACAAAATAATGTAGAAGAAAGTATTCAAATTAAATCTAATATAAAGAATACTAAAGAATATAGTACAGTTAATATAGTACAGTTTGTAGAACATTTCTTTTACTGTATTTTAATATTTTTTTGGATAATATCCAATCGTCTGCTGCATTAGCAAGGAAAAAAAATATTTTTTGTCTATTTAGTTGTTATGCACGTGACGATAAATTTATTTAAAGTACCAGAAAAAGAAATCACGTGATCAGCATTTAATAAATTAAATTCTAAAAATGAATCTTTAAAAATTCACCAAAAATCAGAAAATCGAGGTAAAGGTTCGAAAAAGATTTCATTTTAAAGGAATTTTTATGATTTTTCTCGTGATATAAATTTTATAACCCTCAAATTATTATTTTAAATGCAAACTTTAAAAAAGTTACAAAATGAGCTTAAAAATTTAATTTTAAAAAATCTAAGAAGAATTTTTCAAAAATCTTTCTTAGTGCACCCCTACACCATAAGAAGAATCTCATGCAAAATTTCAGTCCTTTAGGTCCAGCGGTTTGGTCTGTGCGTTGTATGTCAGTCAGTGAGTCAGTTACGGAACTGTTTTATATATATAGATTGAGTGTTGTAAGTAAATAGATCACTCTGGTTTAAGCAACTTTAGTATGCTTGCGAGCAAACATATTTTGAATTATAAGCATTGTGTATCTTGTTTATCGTTGGCATAACAACTCGTTTTAAGGTATGATCTCTGACAGAACTCGAGACCATATAATAATAAAACACCATTCGCTAGTTGATCTTTTGATCATTATCAATAATACCAATTTTCATATGAGGAGCTTTTGTAGCTTATGTTGGAATGAAGCATTTTTACGTTGACATTTAATGTCTTTGTTCGCCTGTACGGTAACCTGCTGTTTTGAAGAGTATGATTAATTAATAAACATTTTTATGACAAAACCCTAGCTAATGTTTTATTTTAAAGTATAATTACGGTCCTCTATAACGGTACTCCGGAAAGCAAAATTTCAGACGACAAAAACGCCCGAGTCAGTTATAATTTTGGCAGCGCTCCAAACCCAGTCTATATCGCTTGGACAAGCAGTAAACAGTTAAACAGAAAAGTACCAAAATGCGTCAAAATCTTGGCATACATATATGTATATATATACGTATATACATATACATATATACATATATACATACATAAATATATATACATAAATATACACAGGGTGGTCATAAAAGAAACTTTGCCGATATATGGACCTCTAGCGGCTGTTCCGTTCAACCGATTGAGATGAGATTTCAGATTTAGTTATTCAGAGGTATGAACTCGGGATTCTGTGAACTGCAACAAAGTGGGGCTCACGGTTACGGTTATAGGTACAGAAACTCGAAATTTTCGAATGGCAACGGCCACTGTTTCCCGTCGCAAAATGCTCAGAGCATGCGAAAATCCTAAAGAGCGTTGTAACGGTACGTGTATCACCAAACACGGGCGCGTTATACACGCACAAAAACAGCTCTGCGAACGACCAACAAAAACATGATCAGGGCGCACTGAGGAAATTTGCATATCACAGAGGCACGACACCAATCACTGGTGACAACACAGATTGGACAAAAGAAAACTTTTATTTGGATTACATATTTTCCACATCGGTGCCATCACAGGCCGTTCGCAGAGCTGTTTTTTGTACATGTATAATGCGTCCGTTTTTTGTGATACACGTATCCTTTCAACGCTCTTTAGGGTTTTTGCATGCGCTGAGCATTTTGTGACGGGAAAAAGTGGGCATTGCTGTCACGATGAATATTGAAGAAGGCTATTGACGGTACTAGTCTATATTGTCCTAAACAGCAATTTAAGAAACAATTATCCTACCCCCAAGGAAGGGAAAATATTCGGTCCTTTTTAAACAGGGCGGTAGTACTATAAAAATCCAATTATATTGAAAACAGGGCCTGCGTTTCCGAGGAAATACAACTAATTTTAAGAAGGTTCCCAGGCAATAAAAGAAACAGGTGGCGATTTACAGATTCTATTCCAAGAACACCAAAAATGGAGCAGGGCAAATCTTTAGAGACCTCTCACGTATTGGGGAACATCTAAAAATTAAGCTATTCTATTTTACAAGCTAACCTGCTTATAGCTCAAGCTAACAAAGTTAACATTAAGGAATTATAAAGATTAAATTATTTAACCTTTTCATAATTACCAGCACTTAACGTAAATATTTTAACACATAGACTATAACGAAAGACCGGATATTTTCCCTTCCTTGGAGATAGGATAATTGCTGCTTAAATTGCTGTTTTGGACAATATAGACTAGTACCGTCAATTGCCTTCTTCAATATTCATCGTGACAATTGCTATTTCTGTACCTATAACCGTAACCATGTATATACCTATAACCTTAATTGCGAGTTTCTGTACCTATAACCGTAACCATGAGCCCCACTTTGTTGCCATTCACAGAATCTCGAGCTCATACCTCTGAATAACTATATCTGAAATCTCATCTCGATCGGTTGAACGGAACAGCAGCTAGAGGTCCATATATCGGCAAAGTTTTTTCATGACCACCCTGTACATACAAAAGAGGTAAGCAGCGATAAGTAATACTACGTTAATAACCCGCGGTAGTTTCGTTAGCAGACACTACCTGATTGTTTTTTTCGACACCACCTCGAATGAAATAGAGATCTGTCTTCAAAAATTCGAATCTATCTCATTCGATTCTTTAAATTTTCTTTAAAAAGTTATTGCTGAACATAGCATGTTTAGCTGAGGTGAAATATATATATATATATATATATATATATATATATATATATATATATATATATATATATATATATATATATATATATATATTATACCTGGAATTTTAATATTTTATTACATTAAGTGTCAGGGAACAATTTCCCAAAATAATATTAAAGTATTATTTGAGTGTAAGTAATTTATAGCATTGTGTCATAAAATAAATAAGCGTTTGTGTCTTGACAATCCCCTACCATATAAAAAAACGCACAAGAGATGTTAATCTCGATATACAGGCGTCATAAAGTTATGTGGGAGAGTTACACAAATTTTTGTTTACCCTAATTATATCTTGTAATAGCTCTGAATCACATTTTGGGGGGAATTCAAACAGCCATAGAACAAGAGCAACTTTTTTTATGTATGTTTCTGCGTCTGAAGCCTTTTTTTCCGTAAGAAGACAGCTAAGGAATTGAAAAAACAATGGCTAAAGGACTATATCTTGAAAACTTTGCTATATATGAGAAATATTTTCTCTTTTCCAGTTTGATGGGAAAAGATACATAGTTAGGTACAATAGTTAGGTACAATCTAAAGACTATGAAAAAATTAACGTCGAGTATAGTCCTGATTATGTTTACTCCTACATAACTTAAATATCCGCTGATAAACATTAGTTCATATTACTTATCCCTGTTGAGGAGTTCTTCATCGGAATAATTTTTAATTTTCTATTTTTTTTAAATTTCGTATGTATTTACTATTAGTACATACTTTTGTGTGTACGAAAATATGTACAAATAGTAAATAATACAATAATTGTTGTTAATATTAAAAAATAATTGTTTTTTATTATTACTTACCTCTACATATCGATTTATTTGTTATTATATAACATTTTATAAAATGCAATTGTTTCGAGAACAATTGCATTAGATAACCTCCACTATAAAATGCGATCAACCTACTAGCCAACTCAGTGGTAGTACACAAGAACGTCTTTTAAAAAATGAAAGGTAAAGATAAAATTCTCAGTATATTTAAAGAAATGACATCATTTTAAAACAGCAAAATCAAAATCGTACCCTTAAATTGTGTCAATAATTCAAAAAAAATTTTTAAATGTAAGTTTGAAAATAATATAATTTCAATGTTACCGTAAGATGGGGTTACTTTGTGACTGCAGGGGTAACTTTTTGACACATAGTAATTTTTTTTTCGTATTTCGGATCTTGCGCCTTCGCCCGTGATACTGGGAAGGCGAAGAACTGCGCCAACAGCTTGTCCGACATACAGAGACACCTAGTGGCTAGTGTCCGAAGCTTCTGAGCTCCATTTGTCTTCGCTAGCCAGTGTATTGTACAAACCTGTTGTCAAGCTATTGGCTCAAACTTCGGAAAATTTGTGTACTGAAGGATAACACCTTATACAACCAACTACCGGAGGTAATTATTTTTTAATGTCAATATGTTGGTTAGATTGTGGAGAAATAAAACTTTTGTGTAGTGATATTTCCGAGAGATATGAGAACATAACATAAATATCGGAAGGTAACGGGGTTACTTTGTGACACATTGACACTGTTACAAAATAACTCACAAAGTCAACCCGCCTCCTTCAGCCGCTCGATGTTGCATTTTTCGGTCCTCTAAAATACCACTGGAGAGAAAGAAGTACAGACTATCTTGAAAAAACTATCCGAATGAGCAGAATGAGCCGATAGATGAATTCCCTCATCTTCTCAAAGAACCGATGGCTGCCCTGGGCCATTGAGTAAATCCTGATGGTGCGGATAGACCCGCAGCAGGTAACCACTCAGCGCACGACCCAGACAAGGTCCCACACACACCACCCACAAGACCCACTCCACAGAACAAGCGGCACAGTCGGGCCCCAAGCAGAACAGACGGATGTGCCAGAAGAAAAATAATTTTAATTTAGAAGACAAATAGCTCTGCCGGAGGACACTTGAACACACCAACCTTCAAGACCATAAGAGAAAAAGAAGGTGGCGAGAAGAAAAAGAGCCCAAACGACGCATCTTGATTACCGGAGATACTCGGAATGCACTTTCAGGTTCAGGTATTTCAACTTGTCGGAGTTCCAAGGTCTGTAGGACTTTATCTCCAATTGTAACATTATGCATCAGAAATATATTTTCTCAGCAGGTGATTAAATATCATAAATAGGCCCACAGTAAAAATATAATACAACTAAAATAAGTAATAGTAAAATAAAAGCAAACGCCGGGAATCGCACCCGGGAGAAAAAATTTCAAGGCGCACGCGCATCCACTGAGCCAGAGTTGCCACAATTATTTAAGAAAAATGAGGAAGATATTCGCACTGAGATTATAGTAAAGTTCTAGGGGGTAGATAAAAATACAAGAGGGAGGCGTTTAAAAATAAGAATAAGCAAGATAGAAGAGACAGTGTTAGCTCTTAAGAAAACACGACCGAGGGCGTTTGCTGTTAGCACGGTGGGAATAGTCATAGCCGGGAAACTCGGAATGCACTTTGGAGTTTTCCCCTCATCTTTATAGACCGAAATATTGGCGCTGCTGTCGACTAATTTGCATTTCGATGTTTTACTTTCATTTTATGCAAATTCTCGAAATCGACGAAAACATCAGCGCCATATCTTCCTCTATCGATGACTTTTGGAACTTTTTTTTACGGAACATCTTTCCCATGTCGTCCTTAGTACCCCTATAAATTTTGTTGGAATTCCGGCTGATAGATCACGTTACAGATGGCTCTGAGTATTGTCAGTTTAAAAACAATCACCCTGTATTTCAAAACATTATCAAAATGATACAATACATGTATACCATATATGCTAACAATTCAATAATGACACGATAAAAGCTAACAAGATGCGATAATATTCATTCTTCTAACCAAATATACAACACTAAACACAAATATACCAATCCATAATAAATATTGGAGCAAATTATAACAGTCACGTTCCCAATATCATTCATACAATTTATGGGAACAAAGATAAAATAATAATAATAAATAATTTATAGGAAAAAAAGAATAAAGTAAATATAAATAACCCGAAAACACTATACAACATTCAATAGTTGTATAAACATAGGTTTCCAATATATTTATAATAATAGGTACAAGACCCCAACTAGGAGACTAATTTATAAAATCAATATCTTATATTGTCCGTGCTAGCACAACACGTGCCACACATATACGTCGAATGTATAGCCCTAGCAGACCAACTCAGAAGGAATGGTTAAATCAAACTTAAGTTTGTTGTTTCATGAAATCAGTTTCCTCGGTGTGCGTGCCGCCTAAATGCGCAAATGTGCGCTCTTCTACGAATGTAAATTTGTATAATTAGAATTAAAAAGCCATGTTTGCTCCATAATTCTACTTGGACGAAATTCAAGATGATATAAATTGCATTTAACGATTCATCTCACAATGACAATCAGGAAAATTATTGTATGTAATCGATTAATTCGAGAAACTACTTTCAGATGAGAGAGTTGTTCAGTGAGTTGCTTTCTGCCATTCTGACGAAATTCAGTTTCGAGCTTAATGGGAAAAAAAGTATTAATTATCGGGGGGATAATGTAATGCATTAAAAAATTATGCTTCTTTCATGAAATTCGAGGCAAAAAATAAGACGCTTCATTAATGTGAATCCATTCTTTCAATTAAGTTATCTCCGTATCAGCCGATTACACATAATTCAGGAGGAATTTATCGATGAAAAAAGTCATTTTTTTGTGAAACGCAAAAAAGGTCTTAGTTCTATCTATAAAATTAAGTCCAAGACAATATTTTTGTTAATGGAATTATAGGCCGTTAAAATGTCGATCTTCAGCAAATTTAATGTTATTAATAATGTTTCTATCCACGTTAAACACTATTTGAGATGCATATAATAATAGTTTTCATTTGTTTGTGAAAGGATATTTTATGAAAACATAAGCTTATGTAAATTTACCTAGTTTAATAGATAAATGGAAAGAATCATAAAATATTATAGCAACTATATAAATATATGAGTGTATGCGGGTGTATAATTATAGAGCAATATTCAAAGGTAATATTTTGCCCGCATTGATATTTGTGTAGACACATATTCCTTGCAATGGAAATTCCTTTAGCATCTGGTGTTGGATAAAACTTTATTATCAATATGAATAGCAGAAAAAGTCATTATGTACATTCTATGACAAAAAATCGACTAACCAATAAGTATTTGTCCGATTGCAATGAAATTTCGTATGTAATGATGTTTCGACCGAACATGCAAACGATTAAAATTTGGTGGCCATCGAATGAATACCAGGAGCTCCAGCGCAACTCAAATGTGCATCCAGCAGGCGTATATAAGGGGAGATTTTCGATCTGATGTTCAAAGTTTCTGTTGCATTTCGACTGCGGATATCTTACGTCGACTGTAGCAATGCCTCGCCGAAGGATTTGTGCTCACTACTAGCATATTTCAGAGTTTGAAATAGGACGAGTGGGAGAATGGATTGAAAGAAGCTGGTTGGACAAATCGAAGAACCGCTCGACATCTGGGTCCAAGCGATGCAGCGATTAGACGAGGCTGGCAAAAGTGGGTCAACAACGGCAGATTTAATCGTCAGGATGGCAGCGGTCGACCTAGGACCACAACAGAACGGGACGACAGAGCGATTGTCAGATCAGGTGTCACAACAATGGATTTGTCGTTGCCCTCCATCCGACGTGTGGTCCGCACACAAGTGATCAACATGACCATTGACAGACGACTGAGAGAGCGGAATCTACGCTCGCGCGGACCATTACGCCGCCTACCCCTCATGCCTATGCACCGTCAAGTTCGATTACAGTGGTGCTTAACTCGATAAACTTGGAACAGCGCTGACTGGGAAGTATAATCTTTAGAGTGGTGAGTACCGTTTCCAGCTGTGTTCAGACGACCACGTGGCTCGAGACGTCCTGACCGTTTGTTGTCGTTCCTCTTCCTCCACCCCAGGCTTACTTCTCAACGCCTACGGCACGGGATGGTATGACTTTCTTCCATGTTGCCAAACACTTCCTTGATCACCAAGGTCGACTAATCTCTCCCCATAGAGCCCATTAGGGACTCGATGGGAAGGCGATTGCAACTATGCTAGAATATTGCCAATTTAGTCCGACAGTTGGTGACAATTTGGCAAGAAATCCCGCAGGACACCATCCGGGAACTTTATCAGTCTATGCCACTCCGGGTGGCAGCTGGATTCCAGGACAGAGGTGGACCAACGCCGTATTGACTTCCTCACTTTGTAACGATCAAACTCTAGAATAAATCGTTCAATTATTCTGAAATTTTAATCGTGTTTATTTCTGTGCATGTTCTTTACAACCACCAATTTTTGTCGCAATCAGAAAACTCCTTCTTGGTGCTTCCATATTTTTTTTTTGTTTATAGATTGTATTTTGTAAAATGTCTGCGATGTTAGTATTAAAATATTGATTTTAGGAATATAGGACATAAATGGATCCCTATTATCAGATTATGAAACTCATTTTATGCTATTTTGTTATTACCAAAGACTTGGGAGAATCCCTTGTAAGAGGAAAACATATGATTGTATTCTTACTCAGTTACAGTAAGCCAACGGTCTTCAGTGTCTAGAGAATTATATAAACTTCAGCTGAGGGATTCCGTCCTGTCAAGAGAAGAAAATTAGATCATTAATTTTCTGCGGTAAGTTTCTTTGATATCACTTAAATCCTTTAACCCTTTAACAATCGCATGATTTTCAAGAAAACGGTAATAAAAGTGTCCGGAGGATTCCATTTATTTCTTGATCTGCCACATCTAGTTTAAAAAAAACCCCATCCCCAATTACATAATAAATAGTCTGGTGCTGCCATCTGGTATGTAAAATAAGAAATAAAAAATTCTCAGGGTAAAAGATATGGATTGTTTTAATCTTTTTGGTGCGTTACTTTTAAATACTCCAGCCCGGAAATATCACGGGCACGAGGAATTGGAGGCGAAACCTCACCCCGTGATTTTGACGGGAGTGAAAAGGAAGGGGTTAAGGATCTTACATATGTATATTTTTGTTGCAATGAATTTTGTTGTGCTGAACTTTTTCATTCGTTAATTCACAAAAGTGGAGATAAAAGCCCATATTTCGTACAGTAAATCTTCCGACAAGTTTTGCGTAAAGATCGGATCTGCGGCTTTGTTTGACTATACTTACGGGAAATTAATACGTAGAGTATAGTATTTTGTAGAGTTCATAACCCGAAAGGTTTCGCCTAAGCACCTAATCTAAGGTTTTGTTTAAGTATCTTCGCAAAGAAGTTCGGTGCAAGTTTGTTTTTCCGGCTTCCGTAACAAACGATTTTATAAAATTGCATTATTAAAGGTTTTTAAGATCATTTCAAAGTTACTTTCTTCAGTTAATTGGCGCTAAAAATGAGAATACGCTGAAAATGAGAGCTACGGCTCGCGTGATGACACTGGTATTTATAAGAATAAAATTTTATACAGTGATATTGCTCTGTAATTTACTTTTCGCGTTATCTTAATTAAAGTATTAATTTCAGTAATTACATAGCATCTAGGATTTAACTGAAAAATTCTCCTTTGTATCTATCGAAAGTGTTGGTAAAAAGTAAATATTACTTTTCCATCAAATCTTTCATCGGTTTGTAGCACGTTTTGCAGTTTGTTCACGTGTTTTCGTCACAGGACCCAAACCCTAATATAAAAGCCAATCCTTACAAACTTCGATGATTATATAAATAAATATTTAAACCTGCAAGAATGTATGCCGACCTGTACCTCTTTTTGTATCTTCCTCGAAATGATTCTCAATATTATTTTTCTTAAAAGATTTCCGATTTCCCATATAGACAGCTAAAGTCAAACTTTTTCATCATTCCTCCCTATTTTCCCGCATTCTTAGCCTTTGCAGAACTGTTATTTCAAGCCAATTTCAAATATTAGCTATTGGTTTTAAAATTATAATTATTGTAATAAGGTTGGCCAGTATACTGTGTCTCCGACCACAGTTCTGTCTCAAACACAAATTTTATTGGGTTTATATTTTAACAGGATTTAATTTGCTTTTAAAGTATAATCGTCATTTCGTCACCGAAATATCGGCGGTGAGAGGGCAGACATCGTCATTAACCTGCATAATGAGTCCGAAATGTTAGCCCCTCTAAATCAAAAACAGACAACGTCCCATATCGGATTTTTAGAATGTTTCGACCAATCCCAGCAGAAAAATAGAAAACAGTTCATCTTCAATTTAGTTATTAAATTTTTTTTCTCGCCAACGTTAAATCTTTGAAAACCTTTGAATAGGAATATTAATATCCAAAAAAAACTCCCCGAAACTCAATTTTTGCGTATAAAAATGTAAATCTAAAACTACATCATATTAGGAATCAAACAGTAACGTTAGGAAACTCGAAACTTGGCTCAAAACCTCTTCCTCCATCACACTAGCAGATGTTAACGCAGTGGCCAGTTGCAGATTATCCGACCAGCCCCTGAAGAAACCACTGATTTCGGACTTTCACTGTCCCCAAAAAATTGCTTCTACAATACCTAGAATAAGAACTCATCACTTTAAAAGGGTATAAAAATTCACCCTGGTGACACAATATCGTATATGAACTGTAGAAATTGTCCAGAATCCCAGCTTTCTCCAGAACATATCTTTGACTGCCCAGCCATTGTGGCTGCCCTCTTCAAACTCGTTTTGTCTCCCCTACAGCCCAAAGGCACCTGCTATTGTCTAGGCTTTCGGTTCTATCTAGACTTTTTTCTCCAGCCCTATTCGTAAAACACGATACCAACAACAAAAGTAACATCTAAGTCAAAGAATAGCATTTAATCAGTATTTTACAAACTTGGAAATCTATGATTCCAAAAATCATACTTTCAGAAGAAGATCTGGCAGCAGCTATTATCTAGGCTTTCGGCTGTATCTAGACTTTTTTTCTCCAGCACTATTCGTAGACACGATAACAACAACAACAGCAATAACGTTTAAGTCAAACAATAGCATTTAATTGGTTTTTTACAAACTTTGAAATCGATGATTCCAAAAATCATACTTTCTGAAGAAGATCTGGCAGCTGCTATTGTCTAGGCTTTCGGTTCTATCTAGACTTTTTTCTCTAGCACTATTCGTCGACACGATAACAACAACAACAACAGTAACGTCTAAGTCAAACAATAGCATTTAATCGATTTTTTAAAAACTTTGAAATCTATAGTTCTAAAAACCATACTTTCTGAAGAACCAGCTTTTATTGTCTAGGCTTCAAACTAATAGCATTTAATCGATTTTTTTTAAACTTTGAAATCTATAATTCTAAAAACCATATTTTTTCTGAAGAAATTTTTTCGAGATATCTATACTATCAGCCTATCATTTCCGTACAAAGACTCCCTCTGAAGACAAATGACAAAAAAAAATTAAAATATAATAATAATTTTAAATTCAAAAACAGGTCTTATTTATAACACACAAACTTACTGAGGCCTACGGTTTATGCCGTAAATGAATCGTACCCGTTTAGTGCACATTTTGAAATTTTTGGGAAACAAAGAAAAAGCAGTACAGTTTTGACATTATTAAAGATTTCTGCTCTAAAGGTAATATGCACTGTCAATAATAACTCATAAAGCACAATGGTATTTGCCTGATTTCTGTACAATAGAATGTGATTACGATAGAATACACTAATTCTGTAATAAAAATAAAAATCCAAACAATGCTTGTTGACGGGTTTCTGAAAGAAACGATTCAAATGATAATTTTATTGAATTTTTAACTAGCGATTGCAGGGTTTGACTATTTTTAGTGCCTGGTAAAGATTCAATGGCACGTGCATTAAGGGCAAATATAAACTATAAACTATGTTATACATACCGGGTGATTCAAATTAAAGTATCCCTGTTTGGGACGCCCTGGCGAGAAAAGCAGTGGGCGTAACGTCTTCATATTTGGAGGGTATACATATCAGGCCATGGGGAATTGATTGATGGGAAAAAACAATTAGTTCCAACAAAGACCGCTAGGTGCAAATGAGGCGCTGCGATCGGTTGAAGGTAAGGATTATGAAACATGACTGTACGAAGAAAGGAAAGAATACGTGGTGTCGGTAATTAACTTTATTAGTACAGTTCGTTACACAAGAACAGTCGATCCTACAGAAATGTCAGTGAAGGCGCAAATGAAAGGCATTTGTGTAGTAACAACAGTACACAAAGATTTCACAGGTGGTTTTCAATGTGTCCACCGTGCTTCAAGGTGACCGTGTTATAGCATGATCCACAGCGGCGTGTAACTGGTCGGGACCGATGTTGCGTACGTGCAAGAGGATGTGTTTCCTCAAATCCGCCAGATTTCCTACGTTTCCCCGATAAACTTTATCTTTGAGGTAACCCTACAGGCAAAAATTGCACGCGGTTAAGTCCGGTGAACGTGGAGGCCATCTGGTAGGAAATGCACGACTGATAACGCGATCCTCCGTAAAATGACGTCGCAGCAATTGTTGAACCTCACGTCCAATGTGATGAGGGGCACCATCTTGTTGAAGTACCGTTGTAGCGAGACATCCACGCTGCTCGAGTTCTGGAATAACTACACTTTGCAGCATAGCACGATAACTTGCTGCAGTCACGGAACAGGTTTTTGGTCCCTGCGGGGTGATTTTCTCGAAGAAAAATGGCCCAATCATAAAGGTCGCAGTGAAGCCGATCTATACAGTCACATGCGATGAATGCAGGTGCATTTGGTGGACCGAGTGAGGATTCTCAGTGGACCAGATACGGCAGTTATGTGCGTTCACTGTCCCGCACATGTAAAAGTCAGCCTCATCGGTCCATAGAATGTTCCACGGCCAATTCTGCTGCACCTCCATACGTGCCAAGAACGTTAAAGCGAACGTCTCACGCAAATCGTAATCGCCATGTTTTAACTCTTGTAAGCGATGGAACTTATACGGATAGGCCTTGAGTGTTTTCCGCATGCACCTCCATACCGTAGTTTGTGACAATCCGAGTTGGCTTGATACGGCGCGAGCACTGCATGTTCCTGTTGTGTTCGAATTTGCCTGCTCAACGACAGCTGTTGCCACATCATCCATAACCTGCGGTATTTGTTTCCTTCACCCTCGGCCTCCTTGAACGGCAAAGCTACCTGTTTCCTCGAAACGTTTCACCATTCGCCGCAGGGCACATGGTGTTACTGGACCCGTACGCAAAGCTTTCTGTCCTCGGTACAAGCGAAGCGCTTTGGTAAAATAACTTTAGCAGCAAAGCAACGAAAGAACCATCATGGCAGTCGAAAAATTTTCCGAACCTGTGTTTTATCTGTTACGACGGGTCTTTCGCCATGCAAATTTTGATCTCCGGTACTGCGCGCACAGTCGAATATTCAACTACAGCACGGCGAAAAGGGCTGGTTGTGTTGTTTAGTTGTGCTGGTTGAAGTTTAGTTGTGCTGCTGCTACACAGGAAACAACGCGTACGCTGCACACGCTTGCAAACATACAGCTTAGTCAGCGTAGTTTAGTTCCTGCATGTGTAACGCACTGTACTAATAAAGTTAATTACCGACACCTCCTATTCTTTCCTTCCTTCGTACAGTCATGTTTCATTTTCCTTACCTTCAACCGATCGCAGCGCCTCATTTGCACCTAGCGGTCTTTGATGGAACTAATTGTTTTTTCCCACCAATCAATTCCCCATGGCCTGATATGTATACTCTCCAAATATGAAGACGTTACGTCCACTGCTTTTCTCGCCAGGGCGTCCCAAACAGGGATACTTTAATTTGAATCACCCGGTAGATCGGTATTTCAAAAAGGGCTTGTACTTTATCCAAAAGAAAATTTAGGATGCGCGTTGGGTTGCAACTAGGAGCAGGCTTTTATATATATATATGTATATATATATATATATATATATATATATATATATATATATATATATATATATATATATATATATATATATATATATATATATATATATATATATATATATATATGACGGGCGCTGGCTAAACACCCGTTATAAAAAATATACCTGCAGTCATCGTGTCTGTAACAAGGTTGGCGAAGGGAAGGCACATTGCTCAAATAAATAGTCCATCATCCAAGTCAATTAATTTATTGCTTTCTTGAGAGAACTACGCTCAAAGTCTATAAACTAACATCGTCATTTTCTAAAACTCTGCGGCGCCTAGCAGCGTGCCCGTTAGCAGCAAACTCTCAGCTCAATCTGCGACTAATTCTATATTCTCCTCAGACCGTCCCCCCCCCCCACTATCGCGCATGCTCAAACACCACATGGAAAGTTCCAGAACCGTCTTTTGTCCATGTCAGCAATATCTTCGCGTTCTAAACCTGTACATCCAAAATAGATTTCCCCGATGGAACTTCAATTTCCTTTCGCGAATCGAGGTCACTTCCCGAAACGGGGAAAACCTCTTTGCAACGCGTTTTGATAATGATTTTAATGTTAACTTTTGATATTCAAAAGCCCCCTGTAATTTTTTCAATTAATGTTTTGACATATATATATATATATATATATATATATATATATATATATATACACTGCTGGCCACTGTAAATGCAACACCCTGAAGGAAACATGCAAATAACATGAAATTTACAACATGCATTAGCGGAGGTGAGATATACGAAGGATTAGAATTTCAGCGCAGACGCACATCACGCGCGCCTGTGGCGCCACTTCTAAGCGCTATTTAAGGCTTGGAGATTTCGACGATTTTAAGTTCGGCAATTGTGTTTTTCTTGTGGTTTTTTCAAAAAAACGATCAATTATGCCTCGTCGAAAACAGCGATCATCTTTTGATTAAGTATCCGAGTTCGACAGAGGAAGGGTAGTGGCCTACCGAGATTGTGGATTATCTTTCAGGGAAATCGGTAGTCGTGTTGGACGAAACCAAACAACTGTAATGCGGATAAGTGATCCTTGGATGCAGGAGGGTACGACGGACCGGCGTCTTCGATCGCATCCACCTCAGCGCACCACTTCACGTGATGACAGGCAAATTGTGTGCATGGCAGTGACGGATCGCTCAGTCACATCACGAACCATAGGACAGCACATGCAGTCTGTAACGCATCATCCAGTGTCTGCGCATACCATTCGACGCCGTTTACAGCAGAGTGGTCTGTCCGCGAGACGTCCATTGCTTTGTCTACCCTTGACGCAGAATCACAGACGTCTCCGCCGCCAATGGTGCGATGACAGAAGGATGTGGACGGCAGAATGGAATGAAATTGTCTTTACTGACGAGTCACGCTTCTGTCTGCAACACCACGATGGTCGCATTCGATTCTGGAGACACCGTGAAGAGAGGATGCTGAACAGCTGCGTTATGCACCGCCACACTGTTACTGCACCGGGTACTATGGTATGGGACGGTATTGGATAGCACTCTCGCACACCTCTAGTACGCATTGCCGGTACTTTAAACAGCCAACGCTACATCTCCGAGGTGTTGGAGCCAGTTGTCCTTCCTTGCCTTCAGGGCTTGCCCACAGCCATATTTCAACAGGATAATGCGCGACCACACGTGGCACGCATTGTCTAACGTTTCTTCGTCAATCGCCATATTGAATTGCTTCCCTGGCCGCCTCGCTCTCCGGATCTTTCGCCGATAGAAAACATGTGGTCCATGGTTGCTCTATGATTGACCCAGATTCCATCCCCAGCTGCCACAGCAGATCAACTTTGGCAACGTGTGGAAGCTGCTTGGTCTGCTGTACCCCAAGAACTCATCCAAAGTCTCTTTCAATCAATGCCGAGGCGTGTGGCAGCGGTGATCTCCAACAATGGCGGCTACTCTGGCTACTGATTTTGGCAGGAACCACACTTCACAGAAGTCTATAAATTTAATCATTTGATACTTGGTCAACATGTTATATACAAAATAAATTTTGTTGTGATATCTCTTGTCTTTCTTGGTGTTGCAATTTGGGTGGCCAGCAGTGTATATATATATATATATATATATATATATATATATATATATATATATATAAGTAAAATGTGTGTGTGGCTAGACACTGCGCTAATAAAATTTAAAGAAATAAAAATTTGATGAGAAGTTATACACCAAAAATTTATCACATGGAAACAACAACTAAGAGCGAAAAAAGTTATCGTTGCCCCTCCTGGCGACTTAACTATTGAAACAGAGCCTGTAGCCGGTTACATAAACTGAATTTAGTAGGAGCATAACTGATAGCATGGGACGGTGTCCTGCATTAAAGAACTATTATATTTTATCGAAATAAAGGGTACAGGGGAAAACTGCACAGATAGAATAATTAAGGAAATAGGTGTAGGAATGCAAGACATTCATATATTACGAACTACCTTAAT
Organism: Dolomedes plantarius; assembly: GCA_907164885.2. Classification (NCBI taxonomy): domain Eukaryota; kingdom Metazoa; phylum Arthropoda; class Arachnida; order Araneae; family Dolomedidae; genus Dolomedes; species Dolomedes plantarius. Next base: position 195,821,699 of record OU015493.1, read on the forward strand.
ATAATTAATCCTTATTCATATGCTTATATGTATTTATTTAGTTACATTATTATTTGTAGTGTATTGGTTAGAGTCATGACCTTCCCCGGAGTGGTTTTATGTTCGAGTCCCGACTAACACTTGGACGTTCCTACATTCATCGGTAAGCACCCATGATGAAGTAGCCTGAAAAATGTCGATGTGTGTATAATCTAATGTCGTTAGCACAACCGCTATGAGAAAATATTATTGATAGTTACCTTACTGAGGTATATACACTGAAGATCCCCAAAAACTGGTAAACATGCCTAATATAGTGTAGTGTCCCAACGAGCACTCAGAAGTGCCGGAAAAAGACGTGGCATAAACTCGACTAATATCTGAAGGTATCCTGAAGGCAAATCACACCATGAATCCTGCAGGGCAGTCCACAAATCCATAGGAATGCGAGGGGGTGGAATTCTCTTCTGAACAGCACGTTGCAAGGCATCCCAGATATACTCAATAATTTTAATGTCTGGAGATATAGGTGTACAATGGAAGTGTCTAAAGTCAGAAGTTGGATCCTGGAGCAACTCAATAGCAACTATCGACGTGGGGGTTGTCGCATTGTCTTGTTGGAATTTTCCAAGTCGGAATGCACAATAGACAAGAATAGGTGTAGATGATAGGATAGGATACTTATGTACCCGTAACCTCTCAGAGTCGTCTCTAGACATATCAGGGGGTCCCATATCACTCCAAATGTTCACGCCCCATACCATCACAGAGGCTCCACCAACTTGAACTGTCCCCAGTTGACATGTACAGTCCATGGATTCATGAGGTTGTCCATACCCGTACACGTCCATCCACCCGATACAATTGAAAACGAAACTCGTCAGACCAGAAAACGTGTTTCCAGTCATCAACAGCCCAATGGAGGTGTTGGTGGGCCCAGGCAAGGCGTAAAGCTTTGTGCCATTCAGTCAACAACGGCACACGAATGGGCCTGAAGCTCCGAAAGCCCATATCAAAGACAGTCCGTTGAACAGATCGCACGCTGACACTTGTTGATGCCGCAGAATTGAAATCCGCAGCAATCTGAGGAAGTTTTGCACGTCTATCTCGTTTAAGGAACCTCGTCAGTCGTCGACGGTCCAGTTCTTTCATGGTCTTTTAACGGCCGCACCGCTGTTGGACATTTTATGTTTTACCGGATACCCAATATTCCCGGTACACTTGTGAAATGTTCGTGAGCGAAAATCAAATTGCTTCGCTACCTCGGAGGCGATATGCGCCATCTCTTGTCCACCGACTATAACACAACGTTCAAAGTCACGTAAATAGTGATATCCTGCCATTGTAGCACTAGGAACCTATCTAACAGCTTTGCCAGACACCTGTTTTCATATGTAGGCATTGCCGACCGCATCTCGTTACGCTGATTGGTTGTATATCTCCGTTATTTGCATACGCACGCATGTACCAGTGTTTTGGATCTTCAGTGTATATACATTAGTGTATGCGCACCTATGTATATACACATAGGTGATACACACACACACACGCACACACACACACACACACACATACACACACACACATACACACACACACATACACACACACATATATATATATATATATATATATATAAGTGTGTGCGCGTGAACCCACACAATAATAATAGTATTACGAAAAACAAATGAGTTATCTATTATTAAAATTATCGAAATAGATAGTGCAGAAATTTACAAACTTATTTCTTGTAATATATGAATTTCTAATGTTATCTACATTTGGTATAATTTGATAATTATTTTATACTTTTTCCGCATAAATTAATACCAAATATTAAACTCTATGAAATTCGCTTTAAACTTTCCCACATTTTCCCTCAGAGAAAGTTTCTGAGAAGAAAAACAAAAGGGTTTTTTTCACATTCATGGACGTTCATAAATGTCCCGTTTTTCAAATGTTTAGGAACTTAACAACGATAAAAAAAATTTCATGATTCCGATGTGTTTCTTTACTGTGCTCTCGTTTATGTGCAAGATAAAGAGGAATTATGATACTTATAGTAGTAGTTTGTAAATAAAACCTCTACTAAACAGATCAAGAAACAACTCAAAATTCCTAATTCTTTTCGGAAAATCCATCCAAGCGCTTTCACTATCGATTTTCTGAGCCTTATCTAATAAATCATCATTTTTATTATATAAATTCATTCATATGTTATGCAGAGAACTATTAAAATTAAGAACAAGTCGTCAAGCAGTGTTTTTTTGTGCTTCAGCTAATTACAGCATTTTTGCACTCGATTACGAGTATTCCTCTGTGGGATTGAATAAGAAATACTCGAAGGCAAACCTTTCAGGCAGTAGGCCTTGGGCAGCTATCATCTTCACTCTATATCTTTTATATACACTCTATCTAGAAGATTGAAATAATATGACGAACCATTTGATTTATGTCATTATTCCATCTCTCTCTGGTTGTGCAATTTCGTCACTTCGCCGATGAAGAAAATACGCAGCCGATATGGACAAAGATAAGACAACTGCGCTGGAAAACAATTCATGAATATACATTAAAGATGTGTTTATTATCCGATGTACACAACTGAGTTAAAATATCATGATGGCCGTCTTGGGTTTTACCCTATATACTTTCTAAATAATAATGACCTATCTTATGACTTGTACGGCAAAATTATCAGACAAAAGTACCGGTGATTCTACTAAGTAATACTATATGATTCTCCTTAGGCTTGCTAGTAAGTCAGACTTCGACCCTTGTGGTGCTAATTCGAAACAGGAGCCGACCCTTTCAGCCCAATAGTCTATTAGGACCTGGTGAATAGAACCTCCAACAAGGGGACATTAGCAACAACAACAGTTGCTAATCTCCCCTTGCTAGTGGACACCTCAGGGGTATTTTTGTTGACGGGGGAATAAAGGTCTGTACTTTCCATCTGTACTAAGTGCTAAGTCCGGCAAGTCTCCCCGGAGCACATTTAGGAGTGTCTGGGACTTACCAGAGAAGATCTTATGACAAACCCTCTTCTTGTACTCGATTTTGCCAGAGTCAACAACCTCATGGATCTCATCTGAAATTATAATCGGATGCCAGAGGATTAGCGACAACAACAACAACAACAACATGACCCTTGGGAGAACCTGTAACCCCTAGAGGGTTCGTCCCCAGGTACCAGATCGGGGAATGCCTCCACTGGAATTACCATTGGGTGGTAGGAGGGAAACAAAATACCTTCGGCAAACCAACAGGTAGAAATCCAACCACTTTAGAAGCAACAGCACACCTCTTCTAGGGATAGTGCAATTTTTCTTCTTTCTTCGTTTTTTATGCACTATCCCTGGATACGGCCACAACAACAACAATACTACATGAAACGGATTCGTGGGGGGAAATATTTAGATATATCATCTTCTCTTTATATCTTCAGCCTGCAGTCAGCCTTCACCCTTGTTGTGAGTTCCTTAGCAAGGCATGACCGGTGAGTACGCAGGAGGGAGGGGAATTCCTAATGCGAATTTCTGTGAATTTTTAGTGGTGACTGACAAAGTGCCCACCTTGGAACCACTTTGTTAGTCCAGCCCATGTGGGAAAAACCCATCGTCACGAATTGTGCTGCAAAATTTACAGCGCAAGATGATGACAAAATGCATAAAACCTACTAATCGTCTATTCCACTGCACATCTTGGTTGTGAGTCTCTTCTTGCGTAGATACGCCACTAATGTCGCTCATTATCCAACATATTATAAAGGCTGATTCAAGAACGTAGAAATACTAGTTCTTTAATGGAAATTTGCTGTCATTATAATTTTTAAAAAAATTTAATCATGCACTCTAATAATACACATATTTAAAGAATCTTGATGATAAATTTTAGACGCTCATTCACTTTAAATATATTCAAATTTGACTCAACCGTAGCAAAAAAGCTGCAATGGTTTCCGCATCAATTTACTAAAAGAAGTGAAAAGACCAGCATAAAGCGCTCTCATAATTCACTTCGAATTTTATTCATGTTTTAACAAAGAGTCCGCTGAATGGTCCTCTATCATGACGCCAACGTTTGCGTGCTCTCCGCGCATACTTATTGGATTGTCAAATATGTTATTCATGTCAATTGTGTAACATCGCGGACTCATTTTTCATAGCTGGTTATTTAGGATCTTTTCACTATTTACTTCTGCGCGAAAAATACAGTAAACTCTCGTTAATTTTCCCTTCGCCTGTTTAAAATCAATAAACCCTCGTTCTGCAAAAGAAGAAAAGGTATAAATATTGCTATGCTTAACGTCTTTTATTTTTTTATGAATGAAAATATTTTATGGGACACTCTATTTCCTATTTTATGAAGAGGATACAACAATTTTGCTGACACAAAACCATCAAAACAAGGTTTTATATTTCTTTAGGAGTAAAAAAAAAAACAGGTATAAAAGTTTCTCCGAAGAAAAAAAAATTCTCTATTTCTCTTAACATAATTATGTTTACAATATTCTTTCCAAATACCCTGTCATAAAGAAATTACTTTTCTTCTATAAATAACTAATTGGAAGATTTGAACCGAAGGTACAAAAATAAAATAAGCGACAAATAAATGCACAGTTTACATCATATATATATATATATATATATATATATATATATATAATTTTCTTTGAAGCTGAGTTTCGGTCTCCATATTTATATATTTATATTTGACTCTCTAAACCGAAATTGTGTTTATCCAATTCCTTTTCTTACTCTGTCCCCTCTAGGTATTTCGTTGTTGAATGAAGCAAGCTAAACTAAACATTGCTTTTAACGAAACTATTAACTACTTCGATTACCTACAGTTTAAAAATACAATGCTCTTAAGGTTTCGTTTCTCAAAAAACTATAATTTTTCAGCCATAACTATCTTGCTGTTCTTAGAAAGTTTATTTAGAGTAACAGAACAAATCAATAACCGAATAAAGCTTTATCATAATTTATTTGGAGGTTTGAAAACATTTCTTCTATATCATTTATCTAGCAGCATATCTTTTAACTTTTCCGATAATATTTGAGGGGGAGAACGTGATCGAACCTTTCTCTCCAAATGTTCTCCAATATGTCCTGTAGCGTTGAGGTCAGGCGATTGAGGTGATTAAAATAGAGACTGTTCCTTATCCTCATGCTCTTCAAGCCAGATGTTGACACTGTCTCTCGATGCACTAGAATGTTATCATCTTGGAAACACGCTTGGTTATTGATGAATAACCCCAACCTCCTCATTGGCTCGCCGGAAGACGGCGCTGTATCAAAAACGGTTTTGTTACTTTTATGCCTAGGTTACGGTTCTGTGTACGTAGCTTACGGTTCTGTGTACGTAGAGAAAGTTTTCATAAGTTAGTAGAAAGAAAACAAGCAAATTCTACTATCTTACAGGTTAATTGCTTAACAAATTTACACATTTTTGAAAATTTTCACCTTACAGAAATATTTTAAATAAAGAAATGTAAAAATCAAGTACAAAAGAAATAATCCTTATATACTGTATCAAATAAAATACACATATACATTTTAAAATTGTTTATAAAACCGTCAGAGTTTTCATAAAAGATTTTGTGAGAAACGTGTTTGTAACTTTAACTGTTTTTAAAGAAATGTTGTAGGAAGAAAACTCAATCTTCTATTTAAATTATTTTTTCTCATTTCTAAATTGTTAATGGGAAAGCTTATTAATCGATCTACTTGATAAAAACATCATTAAAAATTAAAATTAAGTTTAATATTAATAAAAAAATTGATAAATAAGGAATTGCAAAACTGATAAATTTATTTTCTTTGAAATCAAAATTCTGGTCGCATAGCTAGAGCGGTAGATTTCCAAATCCCAACTAACTGTCTGTCTTATCACTAAAATGCAGGAAGTTAGTGTGTGTGTGGGGGGGGGGGGGGACGGGAATTGAATGTGAAAGGCTGTAAATAGGGGAAGATACCTGACCCCCATCCCCTTGTTCAGTCGAAGTGTAGGCAAGAACCATTGATAGCTTTGTAGACAGTTTCAAAAAATGAGGGGGTTTTACTACCCCTTCTCAACTTCGAAAAGTATTCCCTCTCTGATTGGTTGCTTTTCTGTCAATCATGTCGACATAGTCCCTGTCTTCCTCTTCAAGGTTTCCTGTGGGTTTTAGCGAACGCGGGGAAGAAAATAACTCCAGCGGAGGCTTAATGTGTGTACTCAAATCGAAAGTGTGAACCACGATGCTCTGTTGGGTTGAAAGATACCTACTCATGTTCTGTTATGTTTGGGTTGAAAGATACTTACTTTCTGTTCTGTTTGGACTGAAAGATACCCTACCTGGATATTAAATCCCATGATGTGGCACCTGTGGATATTAAAGTTTAAAAAGACAAATTTGGAGTGTTTATGTGACTGAACTGATCAACGAGATATTCACAGCAAACAAACCCCCCATTTGATCCTCAGCTTTTTTTTTTGAGTTATTAGTTAGTAACGTCTGCAACACTGAAATGCACGTGGTTCGCCAGAATAGTTTCGTAGACTTTCGATGTCACAGGACAATGAAGAATTAAGGTTTCGTGGAATGCCAAGAGATTGCACCACGAGATATAGCATCGGAGGGCCGCTGCCATGCTTGACAGTGGGCACCAAGACGAGACGGTATGCTCCTGAAGGTGTTCGTCAAACGTATACTCTACGAATGGTAGTGTAGCATACTGGAAATAGGGTCTTATTTTTTCCCGAGACCCCACAAGCGCTTGGAAAACACAGCTGCGTGTTTTTCAAGGAATGTGTTGTTCGGTTCCACCAGTTCGGAACACGTGGGGGGATTAAAAACCGTTTTTCCTCACAGAGGCAGCCACTAAAGCTGTCATCTTAACGTCCTGCAATGTAGTAAAGTTCGACGACTAAAAAGAACTGTCAGCCGATAATCTGGCGGCTCCTCCACCCCTTCTGAAAAATCCAGACATTGGAATGAGCGGCGTAGAACATCGACCCGAGCGGTTGTGTTTTTGTGAGGCTCCTGTTTTTTGGGGGGGCCGGAATGGGCCCTGGAGCGCGCACTGTAAATCTGCCCGTAAATTAAGTGAATATGTCGAAAATGTCTAATGTTTAATTTTTTTGTTACTAAATTGTTGAATTTTTGTTTTAAAAATTTGGCCTTCGTTTGTTAATTAGAACTCTGTCTTTCTTGGTATGGATCAATAGTTGTGAAATTTCTTCAAAATGCCTCAGAGAGAATAAGCCTTACCTACTTATAGTGACGCCACAGTAGATAAGAAAGTGAAGCTGGATTCATCTGACCACATGCCGATCGTTTGAATACCATTTTTTTTAAGTTCGAGGCAACTTATGACAAATTTTATTGCATTTGTGTCAGTAAAGAGTAGTTTTTATGGATTGCACTACAACTATAAATATCAACTTTATGCAACTCCCGAAAAACTGTTATTACTGAGACAGGGTCGTTACAATTCGAATTCACCTCTGAAGTTATTAGCTGTACTCCAGCCTTATGTTTTCATCATACTATCCGTACCTAAATTCGCCTTTCCCTCGCTGATATCTTAAGAGTAAAACTCAAAAAATTATTGCAGACATTTTGCTTTTAAAAGCAACACCTTTCTCCTTTCTAAACTGTGTCATAATCTTTGATTCTATGACTCGTGGTACACCGAACATTTCTAGCATTTTAGATACAGAAGCACCCGCAAGCCTTGCGTAAATTATCATAGCTTTGTGCAAGTCTCTGCGACACACTAATTACGCAATAGGTAAATTCTACATGGATTGTACCACGACTACGTGATTGCCGATACTCACACTTTTCCATACCATATACCTCTGCACGTCGATGACGCAGTCGTTTTGATTTGCACACGCCCTAGGGCACGTGATTTTCTTTTCGGTATTCCCATTATATTAATTGGCTCGAGTCACCCAGTGGCTAAGTGATTAAGGCATAAGCCTGCCACGCTGGGGGCGCGGGTTCGATTTCCGCATAAGAATTGGTTGTATTCTGGGGAACCGGTCAGTCTTCCGCCTGCAAAAGCCCCGTCTAGAAAGGGGAGCTGCAACCCATCGCCGATGTCATCGTCTATATATATAAAACAGTTCCGTAACTGACTCTGACTGACATACAACGCAAAGACCAAACCGCGGGACCTAAAGGGCTGAAATTTTGCATGACGATCCTTCTTATGGTGTAGGGGTGCACTAAGAGAGATTTTTGAAAAATTCTTCTTAGATTTTTTTAAATTAAATTTTTAAGCTATTTTTGTAACTTTTTTTAAGTTTGCATTTAAAATAATAATTTGAGGGTTATAAAATTTATATCTCGAGAAAGATCCTAAAAATTCCTTTAAAATGAAATTTTTTTCGAATCTTTACATCGATTTTCTGATTTTTGGTGAATTTTTAAAGATTAATTTTTAGAATTTAATTTATTAAATTCTGATCACGTGATTTCTTTTTCTGGTACTTTAAATTAATTTACCGTCGCGTGCATAACAACTAAATAGACAAAAAAAAATATTTTTTTCTTTCTAATGCAGCAGACGATTGGATAATATCGCAAAAAAATAAATATCCCTTACAGTTTTTTTATAAATAAATATATATATATATATATATATATATATATATATATATATATATATATTACATCAATTGTATACATTGACCGTTGTATTTAATTTGTATGTACTCTGTAGCGAAGTGCGGGTTTTCAGCTAGTTTGTTAATAAAAATTCGTGACAAACTAGCCAACTATTCACACAATTCGTGATTGTGTGAATTGTGTTTCTATTTCCTTGTCATATGTACCTATATGTTCTATTTCCTTGTCATATTCATATGTACACCAGACTGGGTTGTAATGTCATCAACCCCCAGGGACATTAGCCAAATAATAATAATTGGCTCCTATAATTCTAAGTACAAGCGTTCAAAAATTTAACAACGCGAACTATTGAAAATAAGTTTCATTCGGCCGATAAAATTTTCAAGAGAATCATCCAATTAGTATAAAATTCTACACTTATTTCTGTCTTATCTGAAATAAGTTACTTACAATACACTTCTCAAAGTAGAAGCTAAAATCGCTTAAAGGCGAACTTACACCTGAGGTATAATAAATATTAAGAATTGCTTGGTTAGCGCACTGGCGCAATTCATCCTCTCTGTGAATAAAGATAAAGCGGGATTTTGAGACTCAAAATAAGCCCTCTGTTTCCCTACTAGATAATAATCAGAAAAGCGATATAAGCTCCAGACCACATGTAAGCGTATTAAGCTGTAAGCTACGTTTATTGTAATTGGATAAGTAAGCGTATTTATTGTTTATTCATGACTATACCCCTCGTGATCATCCATTATTTATATAAAGAATTCAGGCTAATTTCGGTACTAAACTAAAAAAATAAATTATCATGAAGTCATTTAATTGAATTTTTAATTAAACTTGTGTTATTAACTTTCCAAGAAATATATAGCTGTCGAAATTTGTGCACCAGTTCCTCATGGAGATCTGAAAGACAGGCAAGTTGCCTGCAGCGAAATTTTTATCGAAAAATGGACTCAAGGAAAAACTAATTTTTCCTTGAGCGAAAGACTATGTGGGTGAGCGAACACTTTTCTTTATTAAAAATTTGAATGATTATTTTTTGCACTGTACTACGAGAAAATCAATAAATACTAGTTGTCATTGTTCATCTTTTTAAATTAGAATAATGAGCTTAAATACTCATAAGCAATCAGATAATGTAATTTCTAAAATTCCTTGACTCGTCCACAGAATCTCAGCGATGTGCAAATTCAAGTAGTCTCATATTCCTTTATAGCGTGTTGTTAAGGTACCTCTGTACTAGAAATCCCACAATGGACTGAAATCCACTGGAAGATTGCGATTTTGGCTTTGGACATGAAAAATTCCAGATCCGAACTTCAAATCTGAATTCTCTGAGAGTCCGCCCTTTTGAAAAATGAGATGACTGAATGACTGGAAGACTGTCCGAGATAATAACGATACTCTCGTACTTTTTGAATCCGAAAGTTAGTTGTTGAGAGGTGAGTCTCATTGCCTCGACTTCTTCAAAATGAGTAGGGAAAGGACTAAAAGAAGTTTAAAACGAAAACAGATCCGAAAACACCTAATTCAGGCAATTTCGCTAGGCAGCATTTGTGATCCTTGATTGTACTCATGCAACCAAGAATCCTTTGGATACCAAGTGTGAACTGTTTCCAATGTAGCAGTCTTTTTCTCAACTTCAGTCGATGATTTATTGTTTATTGAGCCCGATAACTCCAACTCATACCTTAAAGATTTCAAGTAAACCAGATTTGAATGTAAAACCAATATAATAACGAATATTTCACTGTATTCAGGAAAAGCATACAAAGACTTCAATTTGAAAACCTCTCGGACAAATCCCTCTTGTGACTTTAACATTCTTGAGGCACTTAGATTGCAATCTCTCTGGAATTGAGATGAATGGATTCTAATTTCGCGTATGAAATCATTGTTCCCTTTTTGAATAAAGTCTTTCAACCGTTTATTCTCAAGGGGGACTTCATAGACTGAATAGGGCTAGTTTTTTACGACTCCAGGCATAAACATTGTTACCAGTATGAGGAAATGCTTTTTATGCTTATGTACTTGTTCCTCTTGTGTTCCCTTCTTTTTGTATTGTTAAGCCTCTGCCATTGGAAATAAAAAAAGCATTGTTACCAGTAACAAACATTTATGAAATAAGTCCGGCCTGATTTTGGAAAAGTTCGAATTTAGAAAAACCTGCCGCTCTACAAGTAATTAAAGGTTCCCAACAGTAACAAATTACAGGTTATTCATTGATCTGTCATATGTATATATTGAGGTGGGGGCAGAGTTATCCACTACATCCCCCTGCTTGGCTGAGCCTTTACATCTCATCACACTTTTTATAATGTCCATTTCTATGTCTACTGACCATCGACGTAAGTAAGGGCACAAGGGTTAAAAAGAGATAAGAAAAGAAAAAAAAGGTGGTCGCTAAACTGACGTTTTAAACTTCTAGAAATTTACGAAATCAAATAAAAGAGAGAGAGATATGTCCGCATACGGTTAAAGAGGCATCATTAATTCAACTAAAAAATAATAATTTGCTTTTTCCTAACATATTAAGAAGTATAACTAGTTTCTTTGGGAAAAATGGTAAAATATATTTTCTTCAAATTAGCGCGGTGCGAAGGTTGTAAATGAGTTTTCGGTCCTTTGCGATCTTTTGCGATCTTTTGCGATCATGCATGCCTTGTATGTAAAACCCATCGGTCGGTTTGTGTACAAAACAATGACTCTACGAAGTTTTCCCATTTCGATAAACTCTATATCACTCGACTAAAAGGAACTGAATATCAGATAACTGTTGAATCAAGTACCAACAATGTATAGACTGCGTGCCCTTCTCAAAATGTGTTGACACTCCTTGGAACCTTCTTTAGTATGTGACCCGTTCTTACCGGCAGGTGGCGGGACCTTTTACGTCCATGCTTTGTTTATTGCCTTGGCCTTGGAGGTTTGGCATCTAGGACAGAACTAGATCCATGGTCATGTTTTTTTTGTTACTGTATTCTCTCGTATTAGGTTGGAAGTAGTCGCTTAAAAGTGCTATTCTGAAGAAAGCTATTATAGCTGATGGTTGTAATATTTAGACAGTGGTGTAATTCACCTCTGAATGTGCTAGTTTCTTCATGTAAATCTTAAGAATAAAGGTTTTGTGATGTACAAAGACCATGATTTTGCCTGAATCCACACTGACTACAAAACAACGCCGGCGTAATCGAAAAGACCCGTCAGGTAAACTAAGATTTTAATTATAATTTCTAGTTTGAAATTTTGAGACGGGACATCTTTTGGCGCCCGGGAACAGGGACGCCGGTCTTGAAAGTTGTTTTGAAGTAAAATATTGATATCCTTTAACTTATTGGATAAATGAATGGAATATAATCTATATTTTTGAAGATGTTTATTTAAACAGTTTTGAATTTTGAATAGATATATTCTATATTGAAGAAATGTTTTATAGTATTGAATAGAATTGTTTTCTATAAGTAACGGTTTTTTTGAATAATCTGAAGTTAGTGAAGAATAATATTATCTTGTTTGAATTTGCAACGTTGTGTTTTCATTTAATAAACTTTCGATTTATGAATATCTGTTGAAAGGGAAATTAGTCTTAAGCTATCGATCAGCTAATTAAATTGCGCGGCTCTTATCGAGGTAACTTTACAAAATTTGAAGAAAAGATGAAGGACTTTTTGAAATCAGAAGCCATTGATCTTGATTCTTGCGCCGGATTTTTGGCACAGCTGCAAGAAAAATATTCTAAAATTGAATCCTTTGATGAGGAAATTCTTAACACTTTGCAGAGCGACAAGAATTGTACTCAGAAAATGTTGAATCATGAAATCGAAAGTGCTGATAATTATAGTGGTACATTTATTGACTTAAAATCGAAACTTGAAAGACGATTGAATTCTTCAGGAGATTTGAATGGAACACATATTGAAAGCGAAGCAAATTCCAAAAGAAATTTTAAACTACCAAAAATTGAATTACAAAAGTTTGATGGTAATCTAAAGGATTGGCTTTCGTTTTGGGGGTTATTTGAAAAAATTCATAAAGATGCAAATATTTCGGAAGTAGACAAATTTCAATATCTTCTCCAATCGACTCAAAAGGGTTCAAGAGCCAGGGAAGTGGTGGAATTTTTTCCCGTAACAGCTGAAAATTATCAACACGATGTTGAATGTTTACACATGCGTTTTGGCCGAGAAGAAGTATTAGTTGAAGTTTATGTCAGAGAATTGTTAAGCCTTGTGCTTGGTAATACTTTAGGTCAGGAACATAAACTACCGATTTCGAAACTTTACGACAGATTAGAGACAGAATTAAGATCTCTAAAAATGCTTGGCGTCATCAGTGACAAGTATGCGTCTATGTTGTACCCCTTAGTTGAATCCAGTCTACCAATTGAGCTTTTACGCATTTGGAAAAGACACTTAAATTCTGTTTCTCTTGGATCTAACGATAAAACTTTTAATAAATTAGAAACATTGATGCAATTTCTACGTAATGAAATTCAAGGGGAAGAGAGAATTAATCTTGCTACAAGTGGCTTTGGGTTTGAAAACAAAACAAAGAAATCTTTTCAAAATAAATAGCTTTATTTTCCAAATCAAAATAAAGCTATCCCAACTTGTATGGAACTTTTAACCTCATCCCAAGGTAAACAGAGTAGAGAACATGAGTGTGTATTCTGCGATAAGCCCCATCCTAGTGCGGAATGCAGAAAGGTAGTAAATTTAACTTATGAACAAAGAAAACAAAACCTTATGAATCGGGGAGACTGCTTTAAATGCTTAAAATCGAACCATGTTTCTAGTTCATGTAGAAGTAAATATAACTGCACGATTTGTGGAAAATCCCACCATAGTCTCCTCTGTAGAAATAATCAAAAATTCACTCCCAATAAACAAGGTGTTAGGAGTGATAAAGCTACTTCCGTGCAAGACGAAACATTGGCTAATGTTTCTTCGACTCCAAGAGTTTTGTTGCTAACACTCGTTGTCGTTTTGAAAGGTGACAACAGGAGTTTGAAAATCCGTGCAATAATCGATTCCGCATCCCACAGATCGTACATGTTAGAAAGCACTGCGGAAAAGGTCGACTTAAGTCAATGAGGAAGGAAAAATTGAAACATTCCTTATTTGGCGGTTCAAGCACGAATACTTGTGAACACAATGTCTATAAAGTTTACCTCTCTGATGTCGGTGACAACTACCGCTGTAATTTTGACGTTCTTAACCAGACTACAATTTGTCAAACTATGCCACCTATCACACAACTGTGTGAAGATGATTTGTCCGATATGGGGATACGTTCAGAAGATTGCCTTGACCCCATAGAACTTCCCATAGGTGCAGATGTGGCCGGTAAGCTAATGACAGGGAAACTGAACAGACTTAAATCTGGTCTTACAGCTGTGGAAACAAAGTTAGGTTAGACGGTCTTGGGTCGTACAAAGGGACGTTCGGAGCAGAATGAAAATCTTGTAGTTACTTCGATGTTAGCTACAGATGTACGAATTGCAGACCTGTGGGGATTAGATAGCCTTGGAATCAGAGATCCTGCCGAAAAACAATCCCAATTAGAACTTGAAGAGGCATCTGGAAAACATTTTGAAAAGACCCTAATCAGAGATGGTGATGGCCGATACGTGGTCTCATTGCCATGGATAGAGGGACACCAAGTTCTCTCAGATAATAAGGTTGTTGCTGAGCCAAGACTGAAATCAACTGTGAATGCTCTAAAAAATAAGGGCTTAATTGAAGATTATGAAGAAGTCTTTAATGAATGGCTTGGTGAAAAAATAATCGAAGAAGTGAAATTCGATGAGTTAGAGAAGACAAATTGTCATTACCTGCCACATAGAGCAGTCATTAAGGAGCATTCGACGACGACAATTCGACCCGTTTTCGATGCTTCCGCGAAAGAAAAGGGTAGCTTCTCCCTTAATGATTGTCTAACTAAAGGCCCAAACTACAAGTTAATTCCGAGTGTTTTGATTAAGTTTCGTTTGAACAAGTACGGAGTGATTGCAGACATCCGGAAATATTTTTGCAAATTGGAATAAATGAAGCGGATTGCGACTTTCTCAGATTTCTGTGGTGGGAGAATGGTGATCTTAACAAAATGAAAATTTTCAGACATCGCCGAGTAGTTTTTGGGGTGAACTCCAGTCCATTCCTTTTAAGAGCTACCCTGAACTACCATTTAAGTAATGTTCCCGATCACTTGCTAGAGACAGCTTCCAAACTGAAGATGTATATGTACGTGGATAACTGCGTTACGAGTTGCGACTCCGAAGAAGTGATTAATTTTATTAAAGAATCATAAGAGATCATGTCCTCAGCATGTTTTGATCTTAGGGGTTGGATGGTTAATGGTCTGCAACCAGAAACATCAGGAACTATAGAAGAAACTGTCTCTGTTCTAGGATTAAATTGGAATGTTTCGGAGGATACTCTATACTGCGATTAATTTAGTGATTACGAAGATGTAAATTTGAGCAAGAGAATTATTCTGTCTTTAGCTAGTCAGATATTCGATCCGATAGGTGTTCTTTATCCTGTGATTTTGATTCCAAAAATTTTATTGCAAGAATGTTGGCGAAGAAAATTGCCGTGGGATGCCAGAATACCCAGTGATCTCGAGAAAAAATTCCAAAAATGGAAAAATGAATTGAAATTCTTGCAAGATATCAGAATCCCTAGAAGAATATTGAGAAATTCTGATCTGGATACTAACTTGTCATTTCACGTGCTTTGTGATGCGTCACAACACGCTTATGCAACCTGTATATATCTTAGACAAGAAAATGAGTTTGGCCCAAAATGTCAATTGGTGCAATCTCGTGCTCGTGTAGCACCTTTGAAATCTGTCTCAATTTCCAAGCTTGAACTCCTAGCATGTTGTTTGGGTGTTAGACTGATGAACTCTATTAAGAAAGATTTTCCTTACGAGAGAGCTCAAACTTTTTACTGGACAGATTCCATGAATGCTTTGTTCTGGATAAAAAACCAAGAAGCTTGGGCGGTGTTTGTTATGAACCGTGTTATTGAAATCAGATCTTTGAGCAGCACAGATGAGTGGAAATTTCTTCCAGGAAGTATGAATCCTGCCGACCTCCCGTCACGTGGTTGTAATGCTGATGTCCTACTCAAATCTGTCTGGTGGGAGGGTCCTGAGTTTTTGAAAACACCCATCAGTGAATGGCCAAAGCACAAAGCGTCCCCTGAAATGCATATCGTTAACTCGGAAAAGAAGAAATCAATTATTTCCGCCTTGAACACAGAAAACACGGGAAAGTTTTATGAAAGATATTCTTCTTACATGAAGTTATTTAGAATTACAGCATGGATATGCAGATTCATCTCGAACATACGAAATTCCAATCGTACTTCAGGGGAACTTAACAACAAAGAATTGAAGCATGCTGAAATAATCATGATGAAGATGGTTCAGAGAGAAGAGTTTCCTAACGGAATTGAAGGCCTTTTGCAGAGATTACATCCTATTGTAGATAAAGGACTTTTAAGAGTAAAGTCTCTTATCCTCAGAAGCAAAGATAGCACAGATTTTCGTTTGCCTATTATTCTACCTGGAAATCACTACATAGTGCAGAGACTAATAGAGTGGAAACATAAAGAGTTGAATCACGCAGGTGTCCAAATATTAATGAATAACCTACGGGAGAGGTATTGGATACTGAGATGTAGAAGATCCATCCGACAAGTGACATTGCGTTGTGTTAGATGCAGAAGGACCCGTTCTTACCGACAGTGTTGCGGGACCTTATAGAGTTTCTATGCTGACTTCTACCCAGAATTGGGTGTATATAATTTGAAGTGGCACTCTATTTGAATTTGAACCACACACAGTTTATACATGAAACAATGTTTATTGAATTCGTTGCACATATAATTTGCTTTTACAGCAATAAGCATACGTACTACTTGTACGGAATGTATAAACACAGCTTTCAAGAACAATATATTTTTATACTCACGAACAGTAAGTCAAACCAGCAGTACTGCCATGTAAACTTCTGGCCCGCTAAGCACTAGCGCAGGATAACACCTTTTCAACCTTAACAACCTCCTCCTTTTCATTAATGACGCTGCGTGGTATTTATACTAAGCGCGTATGCCGAAATTAGCATATCTAAAGCAGCTTCTTTAATTCACTCAAAAGTTCGATTCTTGTGAATCGAATCTTGTGTATACCTTATACTGGCCTCCCTCGAAAAAAAAAATTAGGTAACTGAGGTCTGAACGGCTTCAGTTAACTAATTGAAAACGCGTGCTGGTCTGACTTTTTACATAATGGGTGGCAAAGTCAAAAAACCTTCCACACGTTGTGTGGAGGAAAAACGCCACTACCATTTTACAAAACTAACCCCGAAGGGTCCAGGTGACACCATCAAACAGTGGATTTGCAGAGTTGCGGATACTGGGCTGGCCAACTGCGCCCTAAAAAACTTATTTTAGTTAAAATTGTCAACACAATTGCACAGCATGACATTTATTGACTGTTTGTATCTGCTCTCCCCCAATTTATAATGTACATGTGTTATTTTTGTGAAGTTAGTACATTAGTGGTTAATTGGTATATTATGCAGTATGTATTTTTTTTTCTAGTCACTACATGTCCCCTTCAAAAATTTATGAAACAACAGTATGCCGTTTTTTTTTTCAGTGCCTCACCACTTCCCCTCAAAATGTTTACAGTATATACACTGGGGGAACTGCAAACCAATTTGGTTCGGTTTTATTAAAGGGTGGGAGTTAGAAAAAGATAATTGATACAAGACTTGTTCATGAATGCAGCAACTTCCTTGCACCAGTCTGTCCAATCCGTGGAACCTCTCTTGATGGTCGCAGTCCTAGTAAAGGGGTTCGTTGACCGTGTGGGCATCCTTCGTGCAGCAGGTCGTTGGTCCTGAGGCGCTGGTCCGGCTTGACGATGGACAGGAGGTCTCTTGGGAGGAGGCCAACCTTGCTGGGAGGCAGAAATCTTCCGTTTCCTGTACTTATGCAAAGGAACTTTAAAATTGTCATTCTTCCTTTTGATAACCTTGTGTACCTTATCAGCGACGCATTCCTCCTTTGATGGAGTTTTTGTAGTGCACACTTTACCTTTCTTCGTACTTTTGCTTGTATCGGTATTAAATTTTAATGCAGATTCTATTTTTTCAACAACCTGACTCTGCTTTTCGTATTTGTGCTTATACGACTTCTTGTTTACCGCCTTAATTACTACAGTATTAGCAGTTTTAATGCTGGAACCTGAAGGCGCTTTTTCACGTTTTTTATCCCCCTTAACTTTAGTTTTATCCTCTTTTGACGAAAAAGTCTCAGTGAAACTTGCGACATCAGAATCGTTATCATTTAAATTCTTTAACACTGCTTCAGTTTTAGGAAGATTAAGCTTTTCGTACTGGTGCGTTTTAATGCAACCTGCGTCTATAACTTCCGAAGCATCAGCTAAACTACTTACAGTATAACTCTGTGTCAACTTTTCATCCTGACTCTCAGTATGGTTTTCATGTACTTTATTTAAAACCATATTATCAACCTGGCCTACAGCATCCTCATTCGGACGGAAACTTGAAATAATATCATCATTACCTAGCGAGTTCCTACTATCGTTTAAAGAATTTTTATTGTCGTCAACTAATAAGTATTCACTAACTTCCGTAACGCATACTTCGTCATCTACTAAATTTCCGTCATTAACAGATGTGTGAATATCATCTAAAATATCAGGTATAGCATCAATAGAAGTGTCAGATGATTTATTTTCTAAACCACTAGCATTAGTATCGGCACTATTTTCAGAAATTTGTACTGGAATTACCGCATCATTCCAGCTAGACTCACTTTCTTTATAAGCCACAAAAATACCCTGACTTTCACTATTCTCAAAATAATGATTACTACTCGGACAAAATAATACGTTTGACCACACAGTTTCAACAGGTTGAACCATATCATGTGAATCAACTTGCCAGTGCAAGTAAGGTGCTTCCATATTATTTACTTTAAGAGCACTAATTTCATTATAACGCCGTGCGCTTCTATTATTTTGCCTGCGGTACTGCTTACGCTGCTGGTTTGAAACACGCGAAAAATTTTGGCGCGGGTGTATAAAAATTTTCGTACCTGAATGACGATGAGGGGTAGCGAAGAAATGCCTATTGTCATATTTAGCTAAAGCTTGAAGGAGGGTAACCTTGCTTGTAATTGTTTGATTATCTAAAAAATCTTGAACACTTGGCTTCAAACGTTGGATAACTATTTTTAAGATTCCCGCTTCCGTTACCCCTTCTAAATATTCCTCACACTTGGAAATCTTTTCCGTAGCAAAATCTAAAGCAGTCTGACCTTCACGTTGCCTTAGCGAATAAATTTCCGCTTCAATTTCACTTTGATTAAAGGTCTTTGGAAAAACGCTAAGAAACTGTTGCTTGAATGACGAATAGTCAAAAATCAGATTACTGCTTTTCATACACGTGTACCACTGATATGCACTACCTCTTAAAGCGGCTAGAGCAATTTTAAGTTTATCCCCCTCTGGGGTGCATTGTTGCTGAAAGTAATGCTCAATTTTCTTTAGGAATTGGCTTGAGGGGCCGCCATTGAAGGTGGCTTCGAATGGCGCAATTTGCTGAACCATAATTACCCGAGGGAAATTTCCAGCAGGATTTTGTTCTACAACACTCATTTTTTAAATAATATATAAGTACTTGCAACAATTTTATCAATATAAGTACACAGTACACAGTTTTTAATTTCAATTATGTTGTTCGTTACAAATGTAACGCTAACTACCAGGGTATATATATCTTCAGGCGCCAGTATAGAGTTTCTGTGCTCACTTCTACCCAGACTTGGGTGTATATAATTTGAAGTGGCACTCTATTTGAATTTGAACCACACACAGTTTATACATGAAACAATGTTTATTGAATTCGCTGCACATATAATTGGCTTTTACAGCAATAAGCATACGTACTACTTGTACGGAATGTATAAACACAGCTTTCAAGAACAATATATTTTTATACTCACGAACAGTAAATCAAACCAGCAGTACTGCCATGTAAACTTCTGGCCCGCTAAGCACTAGCGCAGGATAACACCTTTTCAACCTTAACAACCTCCTCCTTTTCATTAATGACGCTGCGTGGTATTTATACTAAGCGCGTATGCCGAAATTAGCATATCTAAAGCAGCTTCTTTAATTCACTCAAAACTTCGATTCTTGTGAATCGAATCTTGTGTATACCTTACAACCTTCTACGTCCATGTTTTGTTTATTGCCTTGGCCTTGGAGGTTTGGCATCTAGGACAGAACTAGATCCATGGTCATGTTTTTTTGTACTGTATTCTCTCATATTAGGTTGGAAGTAGTCGCTTAAAAGTGCTATTCTGAAGAAAGCTTTTATAGCTGATGGTTGTAATATTTAGACAGTGGTGTAATTCGCCTCTGAATGTGCTAGTTTCTTCATGTAAATCTTAAGAATAAATGTTTTGTGATGTACAAAGACCATGATTTTGCCTGAATCCACACTGACTACAAAACAACGCCGGCGTAATCGAAAAGACCCGTCAGGTAAACTAAGAGTTTGATTATATTTTCTAGTTTGGAATTTTGAGACGGGACAGCAGGATTATTTTTATTTCTTTTCCCGCGTGGTCCAGAGGAGACGAGCTGCGCCACACGAAACACAAATACATAAAACTTTGCATATTAAAAAATAGTAAAGAATAGCGGTGGTTATAAAAAACAATGTAAAGACGATAAGAGAAATAATATACAAAAGCTGTAAATGCAACGATATATAAAATGTAAAAGCAATGACATAAATTGTAAAAGGAGTGATATGTAAAATGCAAAAGGAAAGATATATAACAACGGTGATTAAAAAACGTAAAAGCGATGAAAGCAATGAAATATAATAATGTAAAAGCAGTGATATATAAAAGGGACAAGAATAAATACAGGTGATAAAAGTAGTCAAATATAAAAGCGATAGTAGTCATGTATAAAAAGGTGATAAAGGCACCTGAATGCGAGTTTGATGAAAGCAGGACTATGCAAATGTGATAAAAAGGTTAAATGCGATGATGATAAATACAGTAAGGGTAAAAGCAAAAATCCTCTGAATAGAAATTTCCTATTATTCCCTATTCCCTATAATACCGGAGGTAAAAAAAGGGACAGTTTAAATCAAAGGATACAAACCTCTAGAGGATAAAAATCGAAAAATAGCCGGGTGAGGTACTTTACCCAGTAAATTGTTCAAAGAGAGCGAAAAGGAACATGAGACCCGTGCAGTCTGTTAAAATATGTCGTATAGTGAGGTTACAGTGGCAGTGGTGACATACAGGGTATAGTTCTCCCTCCACCAAATGTCTGTGGGTAAACATCGCTTGACCAATTCTGAGGTGTGTCATGATAACATCCAGCTTCCTGTAATGCAATCGAATCCAGAATAAGATGGCAAGTTTGATATGATGCAGTTTGTTGTTGTATTCCCATTCTTAGCTCCATTTACCCCCAAATGAAAGATTTTTATGGCGGGTTTAAGGTCTGAGAAAGGAAATGGTTCGTTTTAAACGGTACTCGGATTCTAGGCTGATGCGTGAGCCAGTTCATTTCCAGGGGGTCTATCATGCCCCGGGTGCCACTCGCAGAGGAGCGCCAAATGGCCCCCAAGACCATTGGACCATTTGGTCCTCAATACCATACCTTCTGCACGATACCTTTTGGCACCAAAAAGGTATCGTGCCCGGGGCGCCAGTTATGCTCGCTACGCAACTGACTCGACAGAACTTTAAGTAGATTGAGCGATTTCTCGCACTTTATTTTTTCGTAGCTGTAAAACATGCGGATTATATGCCAACTTGAGGTGAAAAATTATGCCCAAGAAATGAACAGAGTCTACAACATTATTTTTTTGGTCTTCTTTAACACGATGTTATTAATCTCTTTCGAGTAAAACTTTTTTTATATATTAGTATCATTTTCAGTAAAGTTCGATTTTATGAAGGAGTTATTTAACTTTTTCCTTTTAAACTGAGTGTAATTCGTAAAATGGAATTTTTTTTGTCTTCTGGGACCTTTATATATCTGTACTTTTCCGTTCTGCAGTACGTTTAAATTCCTAACTTCCAGTTGTACGTTTCGTCATGTGCTGCCATCTATTAGCGAAAATAAAACAATTTAGTTTTCTATTTCACTACCGAACTAAAATATAAATGCGGTTTCGCGTAGAATTAAAAAATAGCCTACATTTTTTGCGAGGCATAATCTGGGAAAAAATAATTACTTAAGGCTGGATAATAAAGAAAAACCTTCGAATACACTTAATATAGTACAGAGGGAAAGCATTTAAAAATATCAAATAATTGAATGAATATTAGATTTTTATAAAGGCTTGTATATGAAGACTTTATAATCAAAATAAAGCTACACGAAACAAATATAGTGATGATTCCTCCGATTGGAAATATTTTTCGAAGTGTATCTAAGAGAAAATAAATTTTAGACTAAAAGCAATGTAAAAGAGGAACAGTTTAAAAGTTTGAATTTTGGGAAAAAGTAGCATTTGAGTTCAATTGGAGGTAAATTACGTTCATCAATTGCAATTCATATAAAAATGCATTAAACAGTGTTTCATAACGTAATATTTAACGTAATTTGAAATACACGAAATTGTTTTAATTAGTCCTTTTTTAAGAAGAAAGGGTAAAAAGATGTCAAAAAGGGATAAAAGTAAGTCAAAATTGCCGTAGAATTGCCTAATTCAGCTTATGTCATTGATTTTACTTTTACTGGGATATTCTCCGATGTTTATAACACAGGAAAAAGCATAAGAATGAATAAGGCGTATGAAAAATTCCTGGATCTAGGTTTCAGCGTTACTAGGGTGAAAAGAGTTCTATGAGAGCTAAGACATTGAAAAATATAATTTTTTGGTTGGAAACATACACACACACTCAATTAAAACCCCTCAAAATACAATTTTTAGAATAATATTAAAAACAACAAACGACCTCTATATCAGGCAATCAATACAAGCTATATATAACCACGTGAGGTTACATTCCGTCCCTCAAATGGAAATAATTAAAATTAATCAAATTTTTTAACTTTGTCGAATAAGAAAAATAACGGTCATTGTTCTTAAAATTTTTCTTGTCTTTTTTTTTTTCGTTACAAGCGATACGCATTATTAGGGGAAGAGAAATACTTTTGATGCTTTACGGAAACGAATAGTTGCTATTAATTTTGCGCTGGACGCAATGTGGACAAGGATTTTCCTCCTTTCCCTGATGTCGCGTCACTATGTGGAATTTTTGTAAGGCTAAAACAATAAGCTATTATAAAAGAAATGGGACTTCTTAAATTATTGGATTTTACCTCGAATCCATATTCATTAACTGAAATTATAAAATTTTGCATGGATTAAATTATTGCCTGACGGAAAAGGATATTTGAGCCACCAAGATTTTTCCCAAGAAGATTCTATATCTTATGCTCTGATATTAATATATGTTGCTGGTCAATTTTTTTTTTCCCTGTTGTAATGCGGCGTGGTGCAATGTTAATTCCAAGCGTGTGGTTTTTAAGTCTGACGTTACAAGTTTATATAGTTTTTAAGTTTGAACTCAAACATTTATTAATTCAAAAAAATATTTGCTTTGTTTGCACACAAAATTATAAGGAGGCATTCTAAAAATGATAAATTAAGAACAATGGACACATTTTGAAAAAAAAAAAAAAGCTAAATACACTGAGTTAGCTAAGTACTTTATTATTATAATAACAGCATTATATAGTTCACGGTAAGTCTATAAAGATAATCACAAGTTGATATGTATTTTTTGGAGTACTTTTCCTATTCGCTCTTTAATTTAGGGGTAATTTTCGAACACGGTAAGCATTGTCTAGTGCTGCCATCTAGTTTTAATAATAGAAGTATTTTTACTTTGATTTGAAATTTTACAGGTACTTGAAAAACACGAAATGTGGCATATTTTAGCTAAAATGGCATTAGTAACAAATTTAACCTACCTATTTTAGAAATTATCAAAATTTTTGTTGTTTCATATGGCTATACTCCGGAAACTAATCCATATAGATAAGGTAGCCCACAACATTGCAAAGGATCAGGAAACAAAACAAAACAGCAATATAAACAAGAAACCAACAATAAAAAATAGGAACAGAATAAACTAGAAAAATATACACAATCAAAAAGTTCAGTCACAAAGAGAGTTCATACTGGTGCTTGCATCCCAATACAACTTGCCAATTATCAAAATTATAAATAATATTATGGTTATTCTGAAGCATGAAAACAAGATACCATCTCTCTATTTAATTTTTAATTAAAAGCGTTTCACCTTGTATTTAATGTGGAGATTTTTGTGATTTATTTAAAAAGAAAATTTATATTTATTTTCTTGAACTTATTTATATGCATAATTATGTTACGGTATAAGTACGGAATAATTCATTTAAAAGAATGAACTTCTTAGAAGGAGGTGGACATACCATTTTAGCTTCTTTAAAAATTACATGTTAATGAACGTTAAAAAAAATGTGACTATTTATTGAATCCCGTAACATTAAAAAAAATTGGTTTTAACTGTACAATATAAATTTTTCCCCAATCGTATCCATAATACACGTGTATAACATGAACAGACGATAAATATTTAAAAATATTAGGACTGATCACAATTATTTAAACTTTTTCGTTGAAAACACTTGCTTTTGACTGCTACTGGATTTTCACACCCGGGTACCGTTGATAAAGTTGAGTAAGGAAAAAGAAATTTTCCTGTGAAGAATCTTCATGATTAAGAAACGTGATTTCCATTTCTATTCCTTGAGAATGTATTTAATGGATTGTCCTCGTTTAGTGCTGCCATCTATTAGAAATAAAGATTTCTAAGATTTAAAACTTTCTGCGATTTACATAGTAACATAGAATTCAACTTTCGAATGCCTAATGAAATCATAGAATTATGTATTTACAACCATACCAACACATTGTAGTTTTATTCTTGTCTGCTGAAAATTTTGTCTAGCAAAGTGACTCTTTTATGGATAAAACCAGTATTTTTTAAATTTTTATTTATTTATTTATTTATTTATTTATTCCTCCGCGGGTTCATATGGCATCACCTTCAGACTGGCCTCATTGTACCATCATAACAATTATTATTTTCTCATCATAACTATTTTATGAACTTCTGTGGACAGGTAACTAGCATCTACGGGTCTTGGAAAGTTTAAAACATGAAGTATAAATGACTTCAATGTCTGATGATCAAAAATCCATAAAGTATGTCCTCATCAACCTCTGTATGAGTAGTTTGAAAATATTTATTTAGTAGCTATGAGTTGGTTTCCCCGTGGATATTCCCCCGCTTCTAATGGTGCATATACATTGGTGCAGAGTTCTCTGCCTGTGCCTTGGGGAATCCAGTGATTTATGTTCACTCTGTACTCTGTACTATGCGTGGATCGCCAACTCTGGCGGTCCATCAAAGAAAGGGCGGGGGGGTCAGCGGGTCAAATGGAGTCGAGCGGGGTCGGGGGAGACACCAGATCAAAGAAACCTTGGGGGCGGGAATGGGGGTGGTTCTAAATACCGTGTCTAATGTTACCGTGACTAATGTGATGACAGGAGTCGGGGGTCTGCAGGCAGAGAACTCTGCACCAATCTATATGCGCTATTAGATCTGTGCATAGTCCACAAATATGCTTTTCATATTAATTTATGTCATGTGTAACCATCTCAAACAAAGTTAGCAAATTCCTATAATCATTTCAAAAATCATACATTTTCTTGAAGACTTCTTTCTCATGCATAGATTTGACTCCTCTATTTTTGCCGTAATCTGAAGCAATAGCGACCAAGATAGCGATTGCTCGTGTAGCTCAAACGGAGCCAGCTGGCATGAGATTGCGTTTAGGTTTTGACTCGTAATTTAACAAGATGTTGCCAATTCTTTTGAAATAAACATCAGTTTTAGATTTAACGCCATTAGAGTTCCCCATTCAGATCAGGTATTCCGTGCTTTGTGAGCAGCAGTACATGTTTCTCTTGAACTACAATACAAGTGCAGACGTTCTCTTAATATGCCTATCATTATTAGTTCTCAAATTTACCTCTGGATGTGCGGGGTCAAGTGTTCTGGTCTCGTCACTTGACTCGGTTCAAAATGACGGGACTGGTCCCTTGGCCAAGTCGGACTCCGACCCTTGTGGTGCCAATCAAAACAGGAGCCGCACCTTCATCGCCCATATCCTCCGTGACTTGAACTGATGTTGCTGTCGGTCAAGTGGCATAAGCAACAACAACAACAACAACTATTCATAGTACTCTTGATACTTCCATGTCCGATTTTTTGTTAAGTGATTTTTTTTTCATTTTTTTCTCGTAAAAGAACTTAACCATACTCATATGCCTTCAGATTTTCATAGTTATACTTCGATCTTGTATAAAATAACGCAGTTGTATTATTTAGCCACTCAGCATACATATAATGTGCGCCTTCGCGTATATACGTATGTTGCTCTAAATAAATTTCTATGAGCCAATAAATAAAAAGGAATGAAAGAGTTTTTTCATAAAAGAATCAAATCTCTGTTGACTAAAGTTAATAACTCTCACATCAGATATTCAGCATAATCAATCTTCCTACAACATGGTTGGAACAGTCACTCCAGCCGATTTTATTCAGCACTTCCTTCTTAGTGAAATTACTGGAGCTGGTGAAACAAGGGCGTTTTAATGAAGCACATGTTAAGATATTTCGACGTGGTCTCAGACGAAATTTTGTATATTTATTTGACTTCTATAGCTGACTTATCATCAGATTTTAAGCAGGAATAGTCTTTTAGATGCACTGCTTTCTGCCGACCTAACACTCGAAACGAGTAACGAGGGAATGTCGTTTATTTATGGTGCTACTAGATACCTCAAAGTACATGTATATAGAAACCGAAAAACCTGTAAAATGCAGGCAAACAATACTACGGGAGATTTATACCATAGTGGGCATATCAACTGCAACGTTTGCAGATTCTTTGATTGTTAATTCTCTTGGTATGGAGACTGGACGGTGCATAACGATCTCCGTATTATCTTTTGCTTCAAGACGATCCATGCATAAGGCAACTAGTAAAAGTAGGTTGTAGGAATTTTTTTCATTGAAACTAGTGAAACAAATGAAGCACTAGAAAAACCTTAATTAATTCACTATAATTAACAGTACGAAAAGAATTTCTAAAGCAAATTCAGCTTTTTCCCACAGGCTCAAAACTAAGAAAGACAGCAAACTTTTTATTAGAAATTGAGATGAACCTCTTTTTCTGTTAATTGCACTGATGTCATTATGTGTTGTTTTCTTTTCTTCTTTTTTTGTAGTTCTAAGATTTCTAATGAGGGGCCTTCAACACTCCGTATCATCACAGGAAACTCCGAAATAAACTCTGCCTGCACCGATAATTTAAGAGTACGATATAATAGTTAAAGAGAGGAATCATCTTTCCCTTTTAGAATATATGAAGGCAGTTGTTAGGGTTTGGAGGAGGGATAACAAAGCTTTTTTCGTAAGGCCTGCGCTAACATCCCTAAAATAATGACATGGGAAGCTATTCAGTAGAATCAATCTTATCAGTCAGATATAAATTCAGGAGATCTTAAAACCTATCACTGCATTTTCTGTCATGAATATCAAAGGAGGTGCATTTAAGTAAGACGTGGAACGTTACAACATATTCTTTTGCGCTTATGTTGTACGTTTCTATCGGGACTGCCTTTGAGCTTTTAACACTCTTCAATACCATTCTATGTCCCTAGATTTTGTTACAACTGAGCATAAGTGGAATCTATTAAGACTTTGGATCGTCAGCATTAGCAAAAAATTCAATCAATACATGGAAAATGTTTACTCAAATTTGGCTGTGTATGATATCCAAAGACTGATTGGTCCGATGCCGCTAAGAAAATCCACCAAAATTTCTACCAGAGGTTGTTTTAAATCGTGTGTATTTTTTCCTTGCTGTTGCCATTTTCCACCAATAAGAAATGATCTTCATTTTAGAGTTTAATCAGTTCTGTTCATTTGCATGATTAAGTTTGCAAGTTTGTAACACCCACAAAGAATTACTACTTCTACCCTAACTTTGGGTATGTACATCTTGAAGTGGCACTCTAAATAGTTTCATTCAAAAACAGTTCTTACATAACAACAATGTTTATTCAAATATTTGCATATGTAGATTTTGCTTTTCAACATAAAGCATACGTACTACTAGTACGATATATATATATATAGTATTAATGCAAGGGAAATACAATTCAATATATTCAATTGTATAACTACTCATTCAAGAAAAATACACTTTGCAATACTCACAGATACTTTG
This sequence comes from Dolomedes plantarius, assembly GCA_907164885.2. Taxonomy (NCBI): domain Eukaryota; kingdom Metazoa; phylum Arthropoda; class Arachnida; order Araneae; family Dolomedidae; genus Dolomedes; species Dolomedes plantarius. Next base: position 195,849,741 of record OU015493.1, read on the forward strand.
AAAGTCAACCAGCAGTGCTGCCTCGTAAACTTTAGGCCACAGAACGCTAAATAACTTTCGTCTAACACGAACTCGCTTAGGTTAGCATCAGCTTAGCTAAAACGCGCGGCTGCTCGCAAACCTCAACTATTATTAAGCCAGACTCTAAGCCTAGCTCCAGCTCGATACTTCGTTTCGTCAGCTCTACTCCTCCTTTCACTTTCTCTCACTTCCTCAACACTTCGTCGACCCTTCTTTAATCTAGCTGCTTGGTATTTATATCAACCGCCATATGCCGCAATTAGCATATCTTAAGCGGCTTCTTTAGATTTATTCACTTAAAAGTTCGATTATTGTGAATCGAATCTTATGTAAATCTTACACACCCTTTTTGATAGAACCAGAATTTGAACGCGGGTTGTATAACTCAGGGTCGGTATTTTTATATTAATACTGTCGCAGTAAGGCGAGGAATTGACTTTTTTTTCAATTCCTACTATTAGTTCACACTCTCTCTATATATATCTTGTTCAAATTTTGAATCGTTAATAAAAGTACTTTTTATTCATCCACTCAAGTTCAAATACATTTTTTTAAATTTGTAGTGGATGGCACTTGATGTTAATACAGTTTTTTTTCAAATATTAATTCATTAATTAAATTTAATTAATCAATTTTAGTTTTAGACCTAGAGCGTCTCTTGCTCTTGAATAGTAATTTCCATCTTGGTACTGTGTAAATGGTAGCACTGCGGTATCGCTGGCTTCTCCCGTCCTGTAGGTTGCGAGATCGAATCCCCCACCTGACAAACTTTTTTTCTCTCTCTTTCCCCCACTCCCAATGTCGCATACTAGGCAAGGTTCTGGCAGGCAATCCTTTTTTTTTCAATTCCTACTATTAGTTCACTCTCAAATTTTTTTTTTTTTTTTGTTGACCTAAGTAGGAATTGACTTTAAATTTTTTTTTAATATATTACTTGTTTGTACATGTTTCGTAAACATTTATTTATTACAAATGCCCGTAAGATTGGCTATGATGCCATTAGTTCTCAATAAAGGGCGAGACTGCTGACCATTCATTTAAGAGGGCACTGTATAGGTGGCCAGCATTACCCCCTTCAAGCCGGTCGCTTAATTTAGAACCGAGTCAAGTGTCGAGACCAGAACACTTGACCCCACGCACCTCCAGGGATAAATTATTTTGCTAACAAAAACTGCTGCTTTTTAAAAAAAATATATTTATCATACCAGGCTTTGGCAATGTGTCTCTATCCAGACACACATTTTTCATCGTGCAGAAACATTCTGGGAAATTTTTAAATGTAATAACGAATTATTTGTCCATTATAACGGCATACAAATAAGGAAACTTCTTATGAAATAGAAACAAGAATTCAGCACTTTTCAAATAAACTTCTATCGGATCAATGAAATTAAGATAATCTGAGACATTTTTCAAATTTCTGTAACTTGACAAAACTGTAAAAGCTTTTTTTAATGAGACTGATTACTAACTATGCATTTTATTTTATGAATAACAGAGTTGCGTTTACTGTGAATGGAATCTATAACAAATACATTTTTCAAGCAGAAAACCTGTGAAGAATATTGTCACATTTTAAAATTTTCTTATTCTGTATTAAACAAAATGACTACGTCCTTTTTTTGTTTATTTTAATGAATCTATTCTCATTAAGAGGACAGTGGACCTTCAAACCTAACTTTTTTTGTTTTGAATGGATTTGCTTGAAATTTGAATATGTGATTAGTACCATAGATAGGTAAAAGTGGTTAAAATTTAATGATGAAATATCAATAATTTATGAATTATTAATTATTAACTGTATCAAAAATTGGCTTAATTAAAAATGTTCCCTGCGCATTTCTTTTGCATATAATATGGCAATTTTTATTTACAGGATACCTTATAGAACTAACAATGGAACTTATTGCTTATTTTAAGCATTCATTAAAAATATAAAGAGAAAAAAATAATAATAGTGAAAACACCCTTTTTATTACGCAAAATACCTATAAATCATCTTTTCAAGTACAAAATTCAGAAATTCTGAGCTACGAAGCATAATTATTTTCAATAAGATTTATTTGATATAAAGTTAAGTATATAAAACTTAAATTTCAAACCAATACGATGGTTAGAAATGCGCCTGGAGCAGTTTGAATATTCGTATGGCATGAAATTTTTATTTTGAGAAAAACACATTTAAAGTTATTGCTATTAATTGCTATTAAAGTTAGTGCTATTAATTGCTATTAAAGTTATTGCTATTAATTCTTTTTGCAACATATTCCTACTCGTCCGTATTTTCACAATTCAATAACATAAAAAAAATCGAATTTTTGGACAAATTTCACAATTTTGAAAGTCCACTGTCCCCTTAAGGCTGCTATGTACTAAACCTATTGGATTCGCTCACCTCAATGTTAACCTATGGAGAAATTCGACAATAATACGGCTACCACAGCTTTCGCTTATAAGCCTTGTTCAAGCGGAAGACCAGACGCCACGTAGCAATACCTGAAAACTCAGCCGATGGTTATGCACGTGTTTGGTTAATTAGTATGGGCCTGGGCGCCGGACGGACAGTACAGATACGCTGACCAATTGGGGCAACCCGGGGTCTTTAACCTATGGAGAAAATTTGACTGCTATTTTCAGCTACATAAATGACGGTAATCCAATAAAAATGGTATTTTCAGATAGCCTGAACTTTTCTGCATCTTGCAACAGGATTCATTTTATAAATTTCGCCCACCAAAGGAAATGAGGAGCGTTTAAATCACACTATACCATATTTATTCCCCGAATAATTTTAATTTAAAAATATTATTTGCATTTGAAAAACAATTTGTGCATTTTTTTTTAGAAACGAAAAATGCCTCAAGGTATAAAATTTCTTTCTGTGTTACGGGAATACATTTTTTAAAAATCTTTAAATCCAAGTCAGCAATCCTTGGACACACTTTCTCCATAGGTTGGCATTGAGGTGAGCGAATCCAATAAGGTTAGTACATAGCAGCCTTAAAAGTGACTTTTTAATTCCTTTAAAATTTAAAGTTTGCTTTACCTAGCTAATTAATACAGTCTTAAATCTACAAAAACATTAAGGAAATTCAGAGAATTAGACTATAGTTTTTTCGATATTTGTCTCTTTGTTAGATGATAAATTTTTAATTTTCTACATCAAAAATCAGCAGCACATCGTTTATAAAATCTGAACTGAATTATTATAAACTGTCGACTGAAAAATACTTCGGAATATAATAATGATCAAAGAATGTTAATGTAACCAAAAGCATTCCGCCTTCGAAGTATTTGCTATATACAGTTTTTAAAATATTTCAAACGCACTCCATTTTCGATTCAATTCTTAGATATTTTAAAGTACTATTCAAACATTTCCCCTTGTTCCGAATTTAATTATAGCTATGAGCGCGTAATCCTTTTTTAATTTTGCTTACTAGGATTTCAATAATTAACTAAAGAACAAACTGTGGGATGCAGAAGAGAAGAGTTGCAGCTGCAGAATTTCCCGAACGGTAATCCCGAAAAATATTCTTGAATATTTGGAATTGAATTAACGAAGTTTGGGAACAGCTTCAGAATTTTCTATCATATATCGCAGGGAATTATAAGCCTACACAGTTCAGAAGTGCTTAAATATTTCAGCATTTTTGCTACATTCCAGTACTTTTTAAAGCGCCTTGAGTGTATGGCATGGGATTAATATTTCCACTTATATTTTCACTTTACTAAGACAGCTGAATAATTAAAGAATATATTCGCACATATATTTATTCTTATTTTGTTTTCTCGAATGGCCATTCTTCAATTAATTTTCGAAACTTATCGAGAGACGGAAATTTTTCTTCTCGTTACATCTTACAGTTCGGAATTGTTTACATTGCAGCACATATGCATCGTTTAGGAGAGAAAGTAAAAAAGCTAACTAAGCGGCAAAGAAAAAATATATATTCCAAGCATACTCTTAAAATTTAAATTTACTTAAATAATGTAGAAGAAGGGTTATTTATTTATGCAAAATTTAACATAAACGACATTTCTAGATAATGTTTCTCAGGTTATCTTAGTGCCTTTAAAAAAGTCCCAAGCCTTACAAATTAACTGAAGACACGAAAATGTTCATGTATTTTGGCTTTAAATTCAAGCTAAAGAAGACTGTTGCTAGTTAAGTAACGGAAAAATCTAGATAATATAAATATAAAAATTTAACTAGAACTACACAGAATAAAATAAAATTAGATTTCGCTCCCGCTTTCTAGCAATGGAGTAAAAATGGAGACAGAATTGTCACTAATTTATTTGGGAGAAATTTTGAGCTTTTCGAAGCAAGAATTCCTTTTCTTATCACAGAAAAAAATCTCATAAAATATAAAATTGTCCTAATATTTAAAATGGTAATCATATTAAAATCTGGAATAATAAGATAAATCAACACGTTATAGAAGATAGAGGTAACGCGGAAACATAATATAGGTATATGAAAGTGAGATCACTGGAAGGATGGCAACTGAAGGTGATAATGTTAGGTTGTGCCAGCAGACATTAGATAAATGGGAGATATAGAAAATTCGGCCGAAGATATAAAATGAAGAAAAAACTCGCTATTAACAACCCTCCTTGCCTGTCTCCACAAGATAAGCATTTTTTTTTTAATTTGCCCTTCTTTGCAATGTATTCTTCACTGCCCAAAAGCTTTGAACATTACTTGCACTTTCCTTCTGTTTTTCCGTTACAATGAAAAGTCTTTTCGATTAACGAATGCGGGTAACGATACAGGCCTTCCTTAAAAACGAAGTTGCTCAAAGCGAATGATACCTGCAGTGGTCATATATATATATATATATATATATATATATATATATATATATATATACACAGTGAAATTTATCTATGACGGCCAGTCATGGTTCCGAAAAAAAATGGCTGTTTAGAGGGGTGGCCTTTGAATAGAGGAAGCCGGCTAGAGAAGTTTCGCTGTCTAGATATATATTTGAAGACTTCCAAAACCAACGGAACTGTTTGTGAACAATACATCACCCAGTTTTTAGGAGTTTACAAATGCTTAGTAATGGGAAGGATCATTAATCTAAAACTACATTTATGTACGTCATCTGTTAGACTAGATTTTTTTGGGGGGTTTTCTGTTTTTATGAAGGGAAATTTCATTGGCATTCCACAAGCCTTTAGGTTGCTTTTCATGGGCTTCATAGTTTATTGACATTCTTCCTGACCACATACGTTAAAAGTTACAAACGATTCTTCCCAACGCTTTCCCATGGTTCCAGGAGATTAATGCTCCAATCCAAGCTACCAAAATCATCCCGGCAACTTCGTAGCACCAATGATGAATTCCAACAGCTATTCGGATGCCCTTCGTCACTGGATCATGACATCATCGTAACATTCTACGAACTTCCCATGTTTTTGTCGAAGTTTCCAGGAGAAAAATGCGCCAAACAATACTATCAAAACCATCCCGACAAAGTTTTGTAAAACCGACCAAGAATCCCAACAGCTATTATTCGACTGTCCTTAGTCAAGGGATCTTGATATTATCGAACTTTTCTAGGAACTGCTCGGGTCCACAGATTTCTTGTTCTCCAACATCACGTGAATGATAGTCATCAAACAGCCTCACCGTGGAATAGAGTTTGACAAATGGATATTTTATCAAACGTACGTTTTTCGATAGCAACATAGATTATGGAGGAGGAATATCATACGAAACAAGTTGTAATTAAGTTCTTGTGACTGAGATTACGATAGTTAGTCTATTTCAGGAAGAATTACTGCCGTTCTGGTTGTTCACGATGAGACAACTCCATCCTTTTTTGTAACTCCAGAACAGCTTTTACTGAAAAAATCTTGTTTTGTAATATTTTTCTTAATTTCGCCTTCGTAATTTAATTCAATTTTACTTTCTGAAGTTCTTTGCTTGCGCTGAAAATGCTGTTTTTGCGTTTTTGTATACCACGTGTTTGTGTGATGTTACAACATGCATGTATGGATGCAATTTTTTTTATAAAAAACATTGAAACTGTGACTGGCTATAGGTTGACGAGTTAAATTCTGATTCATTACCAGTCGACAATCATTAATTGAATCTTCCGGTGCAATCGAGTTTCTGAAAAATCATCGTCAATGCAAATTGATACGATTCAAAGTCATTGAACGTTACGTTCAACAGAACTTCAAAAAATCAAAATTGATTCCCCCCAAACTAAATACATATATCATTGAGTATCACCCATAAAAAGGTACTGAAACATAAATGGTTACAAAACCGGAATTTGAACCCCCCCCCCCCCCTCCGAAAAGAAAATACCCACAGCAGTTAAAAAAGTCTCCAATCTGTCGGAAATGTTTTTTTATAGACACATCGTTCATAAACTATTACAAGAACTATATATGTATACAATTAAGTCAAGTATCAAATACCCATCTATATGCAAAGACACATGTTCACAGCCACCTCAGTAAAATTGATGTACAGGCAGAATTGAATGCTTTAACTAGGGCGCTTTAAATTGTGCAGAAAAATAATATCGAACATTTGAACGATTTGCTTTCAAAGTGAAATAAAATAAGCAGTTTTCTGAAGTCAATTTCGATGGTAATCATGTTTAATAATCTGGAAAAGTTCTATAACAATAACAGCTTGTTTGAACCGTGGAAAGAAAGATTAAAATGAAACCTTCCTTAAAAATATTATTATAAATATTTTATGATTTTAAGTGTTTTCAGATTTTATATATATATATATATATATATATATAGACTAGCTGAAAACCCGCACTTCGCTACGGAGTACATCCAAATTAAATACAATGGCCAATGTATCCAATTAATGCCAAAAGAAAATAAATAAATAAATATATATATATATATATATATTTATAAAAATTAGACGATCAATATAAACAATTGATGTAGATAAAAAATATATATTTCTAAAAAAATCATAAGGGATATTTTTATAGACAAAATAATGTCCAATCGTCTGCCGCATTCGCAAGGAAAAAAAATATTTTTTGTCTATTTAGTTGTTGTGCACGTGACGATATATTTATTTAAAGTACCAGAAAAGAAATCACGTGATCAGCATCTAATAAATTAAATTCTAAAAATTAATCTTTAAAAATTCACCAAAAATCAGAAAATAGAGGTAAAGATTCGAAAAAGATTTCATTTTAAAGGAATTTTTATGATCTTTCTCTCGATATAAATTTTATAACCCTCAAATTATTATTTTAAATGCAAACTTTAAAAAAAGTTACTGAAACAGCTTAAAAGTTTAATTTTAAAAAAATCCAAGAAGAATTTTTCAAAAATCTCTCTTAGTACACCCCTACACATTAAGAAGAATCGCCATGTAAAATTTCAGCCCTTTAGGTCCAGCGGTTTGGTGTGTGCGTTGTATGTCAGTCAGTGAGTCAGTTACGGAACTGTTATATATATATATATATATATATATATATATATATATATATATATATATATATATATATATATATATATAGAGAGAGAGAGAGAGAGAGAGAGAGAGAGGGGAGGAGAGGGGGGAGATTGGCATAAGTATAGACTGATTGTCTTGCCATTGAGGGAGGTAAACTTTATAAATTTAAGTTTAATATTCACATCCCGTTGTCAATAGTGTCTATATTATCACCAAACAGAGGAAATTTTCGGGACGATGGGATCTTAAAGTAAATTACAATCTGGCATTTGACAGTTCCAAAATTGTTTGCAGAAAGCTGTTGGGTCGAGTGAAAAAGCTTTGAGAATAAATGCTGTGTTAAGTGAATTCATTGACGCGTAAATTCATCAATGAATTCCTCCATGAATAATTTCCCCAAAGAACGAAGAAGGAATTCATTCCGTGCAAATTCCTTCGTCAATCCTACGCAAAGGAATTCATTCAGTGCTAGATGTCAACCTAAAATATCTTAGAAAGCGAAAAAAATTTAAATGGAAATTATTGAAATTATACGAACGATATGCGGATTTGGCAAAGTTCAAAACAAGTTCTAAAATATGTCCACTGTGACGGAAATAACTATTTGAGCAACTTTTCATTTACATTTCTCGCAGACTCTATTGTTTACCTTTGTTGACTCCTCCCACGTTTCACGAGATAATTTTTTGATGTTTGGCAACAGGCAATTAAATTTTTGAGTTTATTCTTTTCTTTTTTATTGTGTTAGTTAAGATACGGCGCCTGTAGGTGAGTTTATTTTTCGGTCCCGTTTTTACGACGGGAAGTATGTAACTTTGCTCAAAATTAGTAAATATAGTGAGTGTGTGTGTAAGTAATATGTATCAACACTATTTAATTACACCAAGCAAGAACATAAAGATCTACCTCATCTAAGGAGCTCCCCGGGGACAATTCAGGTAGGAATTTTGCTTACCTAAGAAGGTCGGTGTCACTTAGAAATACTTAATTTGAAAGTTGGGCGGAGTGACAACAACATTCTTGTTATGGTTATAAAATCAAGTTGGAATTTTTTTCGTTCGATCAGAGTAATCACACATTTACATAGCTATGATTAAAGTTTATCAAAATAGATAAATTAGTCGAAGAGTCGATAATTTCTTTGCACTCTGTTTCGTAGTTTTCGAGATGCATCCCCTTTTTCGCAGATCAGAGAGCTAGGCAATATCGAGAGTACTTGGCTTTCAAATTAGACTTGTAAATATTTTTTTTAAAAATACTTCTAAATTTCAGAATTAGGTTATACAGAGGCTGTTCGCACATTTTTTAGACGATTTTGGTAAGCGGTAATAAAAAATCGTTTGCTGCAAAAGAAATAATTGCAATTGTACTATGTTTTTAAAAGTCAAAATTATCGTCTGCGGCTTGAAAGTTTTGTTTTTATTCAAAATGGCGTTTTTAACAAAGCAGTGGTTCGAAGGCTACATTTATGTTCTTTCCGAAGAGAAATATGTATACTCCGTTATCCAAAAACGATGTGAGAGTCATGGTTTTGTGATATCTAAAGCGTCGATAGGTAATATCGTCAACAAGAAAGGAAAAAAAACGTCAAATTGGAGCCTCAAGTGGAACAAAAATTCCAAACGAGTATCGAAGGAAAAAACGAACATCTTCGACTATTGCAAAGGTACGTTGTTTAATGTTAAAAGAAAATCCCCCTAGTCAAAGGACAGTTGCAAAATCATTAAAATGCTCGGTGTCCACTGTAAACAAAATGATAAACGTTGATTTAAATCTTAAGAAAGCGAAAAAACGCAATGTGCATCGTCTTCTTCCAAATCATATCGCTGAACGCAGAACACGCTGCAGAATTCTATATGAGAAACACTTATCCAAAGAAAAATAGAAAACAATTGTCACAATAGATGAATCATGGGTGTATTTAAATGACTGCAACAAAAAAAAAGCCATTTATTATCATAAAAGGGGAGAAAAAAATTTAAGTACATGGTTCAAAGAATGGAAAGAAAGTTTTTCTAAGGGATTCATGATTGTTGCTGGTTTTTCTTATAATGGCAAGTTAAAAATAAAGAGAGTGGAAAAAATGTCAAGATTAACTCCAAATACTATCAGGAACATATTTAATCGCCAATTTCACTGAATGAAATACCATCGCTTTACCCACAGTGCCATCAATCTGTGAGACTCCATCAGGACAAAGCTAGCAGTCACACATCAAAATCCACTGTAAATTTCCTAAAAGAAATGGAACAAAAAACTGGTATCAAGGCCATACCCATCACTGATATCCCTACTAAATCTCCCGATGTATCACCTATGGATTTTTGTGCTTTCGGACTTTTAAAATCTGCATTATCCAAACGTCGTCCCAAAACCCTTACAGGACTCTGGAAAGCTGTTCAGGAGGAATGGGATAGAATACCTCTTCTGACACTTCAAAAGGCATTATTATCGTGGAAATTGCGGTGTCGAAAGATAGTTCAGAATAAGGGATGTCAAATAGAACATTTAAAACACAAGAATTTTATGTAATTTAGTTTTGTGAATACAATATACATCGTCTAAAAAATGTGTGAACAGCCTCTGTATAAGTAACCGTGAACTCATTTTTATTTCCCTTGTTTGCAGCAAATGCAAGTTTTAATGATAGTTCATGGATTCTGGACTTTTTTAACGCTGCGTTGTTATGAATATCGAGTATTGATCTGAGTCGAAATATTGGGCTACTTTCACGAAATTATTTCCAGGTTGGTAAATCTTAGGATCTCACATATGTTTTTTTTTTTTTTTTTGCTTATGCCACTTGACCAACAGCAACATCGGATCAAGTCCCGAAGGCTATGGGCGATGAAGGTGCGGCTCCTGTTTCGACTGGCACCACAAGGGTCGGAGTCCGACTTGGCCAAAGGACCAGTCCCGTAAATTTGAACCGAGCCACGTGACGAGAACAGAACACTTGACCGCGCACCTCCAGAAGTAATTTTGAGAACTTGAAGGACATTGCAGCACGACAAATTTTACGAGCTCCAGCCGTCATTAGTGTACACGGCAGTGGATTTGCAACGACGAGCATCGAACCAGAGACGTTCAGATCACTAGCCCGCTGCTCTTGCCAACTGGGCCACTGCGCCCTCCTCACTTTCTGGATATGATTACTATTAGGGCTCTGTAAATGTCTAACTTTATCACAGACCAGCGACCCGTCCCGACTTTGTCCGGGTTGAACAATTATCTATCTTAAGTAGATATTAGGTGGTTATAATTTGTTTTAAAACTTTATGGTATACCACATTTTTCGTTTTTCCGAGGTTTTAAAACAAATTGATTCTCCGCATTTCCTGAACAGTCCAACATGTAATTGTCCATGAGTAAACCAATCTTCCCGTAAGTCAAGTCCAATATATTTGTATATTTGACCTTGGGATTTGTTGATGGTGATGGCAAAAGAAATTTTTATTGGAAGCTGTAACGTCAGCCACTGAATTGTGTCCGGGGCCACTCGCATGCCGATTTTGATGCGATTCGGCCCCATAGCATATCCGCTACAGAGTCCACACACAAAAAAACACGAAAAAAGCACCAAAAATGGCACAAAATATTTAATAACTTTTTTTAAACTAAAAATTAAAAAATCCGGCTCTGTCAGGCACTGAATCATGTCCGGGGCCACCCGCGTGCCTATTTTCGTACGATTCGGCCCCATAATCACGCTGTCAGCGAGGACAGCCGTGGAAGCTGTCGAAATGAGCAACTTTTATGGGCAAAATCATTAAAACGTTAATTTAAAAAACTCCGGGGCCCGATTTTCAAAAATTAATATGCCTGTCTAAATCTGAATTATCAACTATATCTATACAAAATTTCAGCTCAATGGAAGCAATACTTTTTCACTTATAAAGGAACAAACATAGACCTATTCGAAATAATCAATAAATTTCACAGTTTCAATGAAACACACAGATTTTTGAATAAAGTTCAATAATTCAAGTTCGATTTACGCAAATTGTGCATAAAATTGTACATAAATTTCAAAACATAAAGTTTATAAATAAAGTTCTGTAGTATTACACCAATAAATTTCCAGTTGAAAGCCAATAAATTGCAAATATTTTTACCTTAAATGTCCCATAACAAGGGTAGTTCCAAATGTAATTTTCTTCAATAAAACCTTAAACGTTGCCAATTTCAAAAATCCTTTTTGTATTTATCAATACCTCCTCCACTTGAGTCTTTAAAATATTAAAAGTTTAAAATATTAAGGGTTTTTTTGCTTTTTTTAAAATGCAAATAATATTTCTAAATTTAAATTAGGCGGAGGGAAAAATCTGGTGTAGTGTGTTTTACGTTCGTCAATTCCTTTGGTGGACGAAATTTATCACATGAATACCGTTGCAAGGTGCAGAAAAGTTCGGGCTAACTGAAAATTCCTTTTTTATCGGATTACCAGCATTTATGTAGCTGTCAATAGTAGACACATTTTCTCCATAGGTTAACATAGAGGTGAGCGAATCCAATAGGGTTAGTACCCAGCAGCCTTAAAGAGAGAACATTGATCTCGACTAAAACGTGGGGTAATACAGGAAAAAGAGAGAATTATCCGACAAATTACTGTTCATGCAACAAGATGCAGATTATGCGGGAATCCAGGGGGGTCTAGTTATAATAATGAAATATATAAACGTAAGTTTTGTTTACTTCAATGTAATTATAGAAAAGGTTTTCACAACCAATTAAGGTGACAGCCTACGTTGAAAATGTCATTTTTTGACTATTTTGGTCAATTTCATTTTTTGCAAGAATCATGTAATTCAATCTTTTCTCTTTTAAAAACTATTTTGATTTTCATTCTACATCAATTAGATTTGATTTGATTTGATTTCTGGCGCAGGGTCCATGCTACATCAATTAGAAGCAGAGTTATAGCTATTTTAGAAAACATCGTCTGCTACAAAATTGAAGTGACAAACAACTTTAAATGCGTTTTTCTCAGAATTATGTTTTTTAGCACAAATCTCTACCGTTAAGGTTTTTCACATAATAATGCATATAATTTGATAAAATTTTCTTTAAATGTTTTAGATGCAATTATTAATGAAATAATGCACAATAATTGATGTATAATAAATAGTTTTTTTTTTTATAAAAACTGTTTTTATAAAAAAAAAGGAATGACGAATCGGGGAAAATTTTCACATTAGAACATAAAATTGTCTATATTATTTTTGCATTTTAAAATTTGTCTTAGATTGTAGGTCACTTTGAAGATAACTGTCATATGTATCTTGTGTGAGAATAAAATTAAAATAGAAGCATTAGAATTTTGTGCAGAGTGATAGGGGTTTTAGCCTAATTTTCATTAAAAATTACTTCAAATTGACCAATTTATAAAAAATTATGGTATTTACAGGTAAATTTTTGTTTATTTTTTAATTTTTAAGTGCTATTTTACGATAAAAGACCAAAAAAATCCTTTAAAAATGACTTTTTAAAAAATTGGCTCCGTAGGCAATCACCTTAAACAGTACTAAAAGTCCTCAAAGTTGAAAATTACAAGATAAAAAGAACTTTTTATATACCACGTTTTTAAATTTTCTGTTGAATCATGCAAACTTGATAATTCTATGTATTAATAAAAACTTTTTTAAAATTTTGTTGATGAATTATCCCATCAACTTGAAAGAAAATGATCAAATGCGTAATAAAGAGCAATTATAAGAAATTTTCAAACATTTATTCATTGAATTACATATATGAGATTTTTACAAACATTAATACAAGAGCCTACTTGGTTTCCAATTTTTTTTTGGAGTGCCAGGTCAACCGCGTGGAGGTGTGGCTTGGCATATTGAGTATGAGAGGCTGAGTGTAGTGAAAACTACATATATGACGCGTCATACCGTTACTGACCCAACAAAGGACAAACATATAAACACATTACCCGAATAGTTACAACAATATAATAACAAACAATAATGCATTTTTTATTCGGCAATTTTTTATTCGGATAGTGTGCGAATAAACACAAACATTAGACAAAGGACAAATGAGTATACCATGTACACGCACAATATTTTTCTAAACAAACTAAATTCACATGTATTCTGTTTTCAAAATCGTCAAACGCCGTTACGCAAAAGTGCAAGCATTGAATTCGATCTAAGCGCCACCTTGCGGATTTTTTCCGAACTAACTTCTGATACAAAATAAAATTAACTGAAAATGTATTCAATTCTGCTTAAAGATGGCTAAAAGTGTTAAAATAATACATTGCCACCGTGTTCCGAGCTATTCTAAAAGTTTCAAATGTCTCGCTAGTCGGGAAGTTAGTTAAAAATCGATTGCAAGATTTGTACTGGACAAACACACATTGTAACGATGTAATTGTAAAGCGAAAATATATCCTTTAATTGAAAACTTTTCAATCTAATAGTACAGGGGAAAGAAATGAAACATTTGCAATAGCATGAACGGCATAACACAACAGTAAAAAATAACGCTCCAAAATATTATAAGGCTGAAAAAAATTAATGCATGCAATTTTCATATTGTCAAAATCATCCCTGCATTTCAAAAATAAAATTCAGACAATCCATGTTCTTCCCTGGAGATTATGTCAGTGCGATAGAATTAACTTCGGGAACAAAGGAAATGTAATTTATACTCTCGCTCTTTTAATCCGGAAAAAAAGGGCCGAGATTAATGTGGAACAACTTTGGTACACGGCATAAAGTTTTTATAAACACCAAAATGTAAGTTGCTTTTGTCTTAAATAAGAAAGGGATATAATTACTTGCCTCTGGATAAATAAATATATATATTAAAAAAAAAACTGTTTGGGCGATAGTCTACAGAGTTGTTTAATAACTTTGACAAATAAAAGAGCAAATAATCTAAATCGCAAACATCCCATCGATGAATAAAAATATCTCTAAATTCTAATCTTTTCTAATGTTTTTGAAATGCACTAACAAAGCGGTATTAAAATTTGTGAAACAAAACAAATAGTAAATTTTGTTCTGTTTAAACAGAAAATAGTGTTTGGATTTTGAATACTTTAATTCTTCAGGGAAAGCCTTTATACACGAATATTACATCGTTTAAAAAATTGTAACGGCTTATGACAATGTCATCAGTATTAGTAACTTATTACTGTGCAATAGATAGAAGCTATTACATTATTATTTTCTAATTGCTACCAATTTTTTGGTTGAGTTTTCTTTCTTGAGTTTTCTTTGAGTTGATTTTTCTTACGAAATCATCCGACGGCAAGTCAATAAATATGCTCTCTACTTCGAAAATGGCAAGTAAAACACACAGATTCAGAATACGGATGATCGACCGATCGATCCCGATCGATCTGAACGATCGCCCGATTAAAGGACATTCTACTTATGAGACAGAGCACTGTCGAAGTGTGGTATTTCCTCCTCCTGTAGCTGAGACTGTAGAGATCTAGAATTATGATACTGAATGCAAACACACAGATTCAGATTAAGAACGATGACATGATCGATCGAGAATGATCGAAACGATCATACATATAAGACACGATCTATTTATCCAGTATATGAGATATCAAAGTTTAAGGCCGTCCGCACACGGAACAACTCAAAAGAAACTGATAACCGACTCCAATCACAAACCAGTCCGTGATGAGTCGTAACCTATGTAATTGAATGGAGCCACGCACACGGCGCAACTGGTTACAAGCCCGTCAACGACGCGTTGACGGGTTTGTACACGACGGGTTTGTACATGGTACAAACTCGTCGGTCGAGTTTGTAACCAGTTGCGCCGTGTGCGTGGCTCCATTCAATTGCATAGGTTACAACTCATCACGAACTGGTTTGTGACTGGAGTCAGTTATCAGTTTCTTTTGAGTTGCTCCGTGTGCAGATGGCCTTAGATTTACTCCTACGGTCTGAGGTATTCTACACATATATTTGAACACTACAAAATATACCTCTATTTGACGATACTATTTTTTGAATTTTAAGCAAACGTATTTACTGAGTTCATATACGACGAATACAGTATAGTAAAATTTTTATTTAACGACATTTTTTGTATAAACTGGAATAGTATTAACATGCAAATTTCCCCCCCCCCCCCCAATGCAACGAAAAACAACTTTTGTATAACAGTTTCTTTAACTTTTGTAGATATTTTGAATTTTTACAACCAATTTGGCGGGACTCATAAAGCAATAAAATGCTTTATGTAGAAGCTGAATCTCTTTATCTTCATGTTTTATAAGGCAGTAAAATAATTTTAAATCGCAACACAAAGATTCTGAGTTTGTTTTGAGTTGATAATCATAATTTTTGAATATGCGAAAGTTCTCCAAAAGTTCACACCTTAAATATTGTTTTGTGTTCCGTAATCATTTTTAAACAAAATTGTTGTTAGCATATTTTACACCACTTTTGTATTTTTTAAAAACTTATCTTCTACTTTAAGTTTAAAGTTATTGTTTCTGGTGTAAAAGTATGCAATCAATCATTTATATATATATATATATATATATATATATATATATATATATATATATATATATATATATATATATATATATATAAACATTTATTTTTTAAAGTCTATTCTCAAAGTTAGAAACACAACTTTCTACTTCCCCAGTATTGGTGATACTGCTTGAATTATACGTATACTGCATCCCGTCAAAGCATCAATTTTCTGTATATTACAAAGAAATATAATTTACATTCAAGCTGGAATATTCCCGGAACTTTAAACCACATCATTAGAGCATAATAAAGTAATTTTGATCTCTAAATAAAGGATTCCTTTGAAAATAAGTTTCGATGCACTGGATGGAAAAAAGAAAACGTCTGATTTAAAAAGTTAAAAAAAAAGTTACACAACGTTTTGAATAGCCATCTTAACATTTAGCTATTATTTTGACACTGCCTCCCATTCAATCCAATTCAATATGTCCCAAGGCTATCTTAAAACTTTTTTTTTTTCCGCAGCGTTCATTAAATTGATGACTCAATTTTTCGGAACAGCTAAAACCCATTTTTCGGTTTTCAGCTGTCATTTATTATTTATTCTTAATTAAATTAAAGCCTTCGGAAGCATTTGACTATTAATTATTCTTCGCTCTAATTTATGCTTTTTCATAAAAACTGTGGCACAATTTATAATGGCTACATTTTTTCAAATGCGTTTATTGCCTAATGTTCGTGAATAAAGGAACGTCGAAGATGAACGCACAGACGGAAAAAAAAAACATTAAAGGAAATGAATCATTGTTTTATGCATCTTAGAAAAATCGAAAAAATAGCAACAAAAAATAACCTTCGTTGGATAAGAAGTGAATTGATTTTGTTCAAAACTGAAATTTGTTAGAATTACTCGAAATCTTCAAAATCAGAACTAGTTAATTTTTATTTTAGAATAATTAAATAACGTTTTGAATAATGTTTTGGACTGAGTGTACGGTTTAGGGGGAAGGAGGAATTCATTACTTCGAAAACTTCAGGGTTATCGTTACGAAATTTAGTGATTTTTTTTTCCATTAATATATTTTACCAAAGTCGACGTTGTTTACAATTTATGGTCACTGATATTTTCCTATTGTGGCACTAACAAATAAATGATGATGGCACTAACAAAGGGATGTGGCAGTTAAAAATATTAAGATGACATGGTTCCTGGTTCTTCTGAAAAATAAGAATGAAAGGAGTGACAGACACGAGTCTAATCATTTAGAAGTACTTCGTAATTTATTTTAAATTAAACTAGATGAGGCTTAGGGCCGGTGGCTTAGTGCCTGGTTACATTAGGTTACATCGTTGAGCTATCTGCCTATCAGCCATGGAGGATCAGGAGACCGGGGTCGAACAGCCGAAGTGCGCTGGACCGCTTTTGTCCTGTAAGACGGAGACAGTTGTGATCGGAAAAACATCTTCAACCGGTGGCCAGACGAGATCTGTTTCTGCAATTCAAACTCCGCTCCTGTGCTGGCCTCGTCACGTCACGTGAAGAGGAAAACATCTGGAACTTGGCGACCCAGCGGTCGCCAGCAGACTCCGCCAAAGCTATAACACAAAGGGTTATTTTGTGTGTTCTACGAGGGGAAGGGGATAAAAGGAGAATCTTTTCGCCAAGCGATAGGCAACCCCTTTTTGGGGGATTACAGAAGAATGTACGATAAAGCAGAGAGAGCGAAAATTGAGCAAAAAAGGGTGCTCTTTGCGTATTATTCCCAACTGTCTGGGGAAAATATATTAGATTAGAAAACAAGAAGGAACTGTCCCTAATTGCGTTGAGTGGCTGTATGAAAACTATGAATTATTAACAAAATGTTGAGTAGATTACTAGCAGTATTTATTAGGTTATTGAAAGCGTTGAAAGCGTTACGACACCTATTATTGGCAATTCTCTGCTACTTATGTCAGAGTTATAATTTTAAATTTAAATCTTCGATTGAAGCAACAATATTGACAAGGAATTTTGAGATCTAGGTCAACCCCCGTTTTGATATAGGAACCAAAAGATTAGGGCTGTAAAGCCGTAGAGCTATCGTAAGAATGAGATTTTTAAAAAAAAACTTTTTTGTAAATTTTAATGCTAAACAATGATGGATTCGCTTCTTACCGGGGGTTTCAATTATACACGTTAGAGCGCTATAGATTTAATGTCACAGAATGTAGACTTTAACGGTGAATAAAAAGGGAGTTTTAGATGCATCAACTTTCTACTACAATAAGTTATTACGAGCTTACATACGATACCATTGCATATCTTCAACTACTGCCGTCAACTGGGGTAACTTTGCCCTTTGCGGGTAACTTTGGCCCAACAAACCTATTATAATATACCTATATACCTATATACATATTATAATTAACGGTACTTTTCCGTTAGCTGGGCGCATTTGGCGTTTGTCCTAACATGTATCGCCATTGGCGAGAATGAAAAGTTGCCATCCTAACAACCCTAGGAAAACAATATAATGGTTAATAGACAGGCAACATTTTGAAGACGTATTGTACCACACGAAACATTGGACGGAGAGGGTGGATCAGCGGGTTAAAATCTGAGCGAGCGTGAAGTTCAGAGACCCAGCTAAATAACACCAAAATTCACAAGAATAAAAATTTGGAAACTAATTAACCACAAACTATATTCGCTTTCTTCACAATCGCACAAAAGATTGAGGGATAGTGATAGAGTACCATATGGCGATATAACTGGCGAACAGTACGCCACCATTTGCAATCGTACCTAGCTGAAGTTCTGTGGCGTCAGTCTTTTTGATGATACCTTGAAAGATATTAAAGATATTTGGTCTCCTAACTAAAAATTTACTAAATTAATAAAATATTCATTGTTACTCATATATTTTGTTTATTCATGCACAAGTATTACGGGAGTTACAGTTAATTAAACAAAACAACAGAAAATGTGACTTGTGAACCATATTTGGCGTTATATCTCTTGCGCTCGACTAACGGAAAAGTACCTAATTAACCTATCTATTGGCCCTTGCAATAAATAAGTGATAATCACTTTCCTTTGTCTAAATACAACACATACAATCTTTTTTCGTTTCTTGGGCCAAAGTTACCTTCAAAGGCCAAAGTTACCCCAGTTGACTGTACTGTTGTTTCCTTATACAGGGTTATCGGGAAAGAGTCGATTGCAAAATTTAATATTTTCCATAATTACAAACAGAAAATTATAATTAATATGTCATTGTAAAGGAAAAATGTTAAATTCTTTTTCACAGGTGTTCGATATGACTTCCTTTATTCGCCCGTATAATATCATTGCAATATGCCATTTCTTGCCAAACACGTAATGTTTCACTGTTAACTGTTTTTAAAGCAACACAAATGCGTTGTTTCAGTTAGGGAAAACTTGTGGGCAAAGGTGGTTGAACACTAGATCTTTGACATATCCCCAAAGGAAGAAGTCGCGTGGGGTTAAGTGCGGTGACCTAGGAGGGTAGCTGTGTAGGACCAAATCATCGGCTGCACTGCGACCAGTCCAATTGTGTGGTAGTTCTCTGTTTAGAAATTGACGAACCTCCAAATGCCAATGGAGCGGTGCACCATCTTGTTGAAAAATGAAATTTTGCATATCTTCCTGCAACTGAGGGAAAAGCCAAATTTCTAAGATATCGAGGTAGGTAATACCACTCACTGATTTTTCGGCAAAAAAGAACGGTCCGTAAACCTTTGAAGATACTGCACAAACTAAAACACTGTTACAAACTAAAAATTTAACATTTTCCCTTTATAATGACATATTAATTATAATTTTCTGTTTGTAATTATGGAAAATATTAAATTTTGTAATCGGATGATTCTTTCCTGATAACCTTGTATTTCTACTTGATCTTGTTCAGGAATCTGTCCATGATGTTCAGTATTACGTTGACTTTTCCCCTAGTTCCATTCTCCGTTAGCCACATTCTTAAGCGATTCTCCAGTAAGTAAGTTTGCGCTATTTATTTTGTAAAAATCACAATACCATCAATAATGACTCTGTTGTCCCCTCTTTTTATGCATTTATTGTTGTATTATTTATAATGAAGTTACTCAGTCCAATGTAATTGAATCGCTATGCTTATTCTGTTGTTACTAAGCCCCCTGGACTAGAAAATGCTAGACCAGGTCCATGAAGCTCTGTCGTGTGAGCAAAAGGGGGACAGCAGTATCCTGATCGTCTGCAACCATGCTGACTGAGATACCTAAACAGTCCACGATGTGGGAAGGATTAGCAAGAGCAACAGAACAGGAACAAGGGGGAGAGATCTTTGTAGAGTTCTCGAAGCGCAAACTCTTTGTATGGCCACTCCAAAGATGAGTCTGTTGGGAATCATAAATTCCTATGTTCTATACGTAATCTAGCAATTTTCCATGTAACCACCAGATAGCAATGGGAATAGGCTCTGTGTGTCTGCTTCATTCATACACTCACTTCCTTATATTTCCCTTTAGTGACCAGTTGTGTTAATGTCGTCCGTAGTAGTAACTATAAGTTTTGTTTTTGTATATTGAAGTCATTTGAAGTTTAGCGATGGTCTAATTTGACTACTCAGGTAGTCTCACCAGCATTACATGCGACAAGGAACATTTCTCCGATCAAAGAAGTCTGTGTATCAACAGATATCAGGTAAGTGAACCTTTCACTACCATTCTTGAAAGGAAGTTCAAATTTGGAAGAAATAAAAGTTACAACAGAGCCAAGGCAGACTGGGTCACGGTCTCTGGATTGGTCTCTGGATGGATCTCTGGATTAGTCTCGGTCCTCTAAAGAGCAAGGCCAGACCAGGGCGCTTGGCCGGATACCAGCGAAGAGCAGGAGGCTCTCTCCAAACACTGTATAGCCTGGTATTAAAACCGGATTGAGCCTCCGATGCAGATAAGACTTCAAACGGGAACGAATCCTCTAAACGCTTATTCTGATTGATTCGACTCTCTCGTATACTTACGGCAGGTGGTTAGTTTAACTGACCATTGTCGATGGTTGAGGTACCAATACATTTGATTCACTGTGCTTATTTTTATTAATTTGACTCTCGTATTCTCACAGCAGGTGGTTAGTTTAGTTGACCATCGTAGATGATTAAGGTTTGTCTTTATTTCTTATCGGATTCGTATCATAATATATACATGAGATGATAACTTACTAAAAGCTTGATTTTGAACAGGAGGAGTGAATATTTAAACATATAGGGAAAATGAATATTCTTCCTCAATCTGCTTTCAACAAACAAAGGATTTGATTAAAATTATCCAGAAATGCATAGCTTAGTTGGGGAAATTTTCTTATGAATGTTGCAGCCACTGTCCTCCTTCGATGGTATCATATTAGGGCACTTTTCCTAACAATTTCCGGGTCACCAGCTAACCTTTCTAAACGTAATAAAGCGGTTTAAGTTAAGAACAGAACAACCCTGAATATGTCAACTTTAAACTTCGACTGTTCTCAATAGCATTCTATCTTTATGCTTTATTTCCGCTTGTTTACATTGTTGCCATAAATCAGTTTATTCAACGTATAAATATTAATGTTTTTTACAACAGTAAGCTATTCTTGCAAAAATATTTCAATGGCTATTCAACCATAAGTTTTTTTAAACTCTGAAGAATCATTAAATGACTTTTTATTCTTAGTACGTATCAAAATAAATTACTCTGAAAAGATTATTTGTCGGTTTTGGAGAAAGTGATTAATGTCTTATGTTATTAATACCTCTTACATAATTATATTACATCATTTCATGCATGAAGTAGTAATTTTTATGATATCAAAATGTAATTTTTAATTTTACTTGCAACTCCCTTAAAGGAGACTTAATATAATCAGGAGAGATATTTTATTTTTATGTCTATATGAAAGGAGAACGAAACTTTGTTGCAAGTATTTAGACGCTTGTAAAAGATTTTCTCTATCTATAAATAATACAATTAAATATTTGAACTGAGAAATCCTTGTCTATTTTCAGAAACGTTAATAACTATTCAACTTTTAATTTGTTAAATATGCAATAGGTTTTTAAATTTGAATGCTCTTTTCAAGACTAATTTTTACCATGTTTCGCTAGGTCTTTCTTTCTTGTATTCCATAGTTCTATTTAATTTTGCAAATATGAGATCGAATCACAAAAGGATTTACTTTCATTGCTAAGAAAAATTTACTATTTATTGAACAGGCTTGTCTTAAGATCATAATGTTGCAAAGCAGTAAAACATTTACATCTCGTTTCAGCTCCTTAACTAAAGTTCAAAAAAGTTAAAAAAAACTTTTATATTATTAGAATTATGTAATCTTGATGATATAATTCGTATGCATCCTGGCAGTAGAAAATCCTTCATATGTTAGTTGAAATCTACGAACCCAGCCGAAAGAATGCAAGGGAAGCACGCAGAAATGTGTCAATGGATTCTTTTACGAATCATTACATCAACGAATTCAAAAGAAATAATTCAGTATGAGAATTGAACTGAAGGTACCAGAAGATCTGATGAACTTTGCGGATAGAGGTCACCCTGTCTAATAAATCCACCCTTTTTTTTTTGCATCATGAGGACAGCGTGTTTTGTGACATTTACATTGGAAACGAAGCAGTCCAGATGAACGGTGAGAAGAACATACACGTATGGATGGCAGAAAACGCCTTACGATGACCATTTTAATAATGGTCATCGTAATGCGTAATTAAACATTTGCAGAGACCATGGTTTTAATATCATACTACGGAGCAACTTTTGAACTGTGTAAAACAGGGATTCGCAACGGGGTCCAGGTGGACCCCTTGGGGGTCGATGGAAGTTTAAAAAGGATCTATAGTATTCCAGGGGTCTATTGGGGGTCGATGATAAATTTTTCTGTTTTCAAATTTAATTTCATTTTTTAGGAATGTAATTATTAGATAACTATATCCGTTTTAATATGCATAAATACAGATTTGCATAAGGTGGAGAGTTCCACGCATCTAAAGCCGAATGTCATGACGCTTTGTATATGCCTCGAATGCTGCCGTCGGCTTTTATTTGTGTACCAACACTAGGCAGAACTGGGGAAATCCAATGGACCTTAAACAGCACGAGTCCTCCTGATTCAACCATGAGAAGCAGTTTATATTTTTTTGGGGGGCAATGTTTGTGTAATTGCAATATATGTTTATGAAATCTTGTTTATATTTCTGAAATTAAAAGTGAAAATAGTACAAAAATAATAAAACATAAACCTAATGTCATGTTGCCTGTCCTGATATATTTAATTGGGCGTGATTCGTAGTTTATTTTGGTTAGTACATATTATTTTTAACATTTGGGTGCGTTGTGTTAATTTCATTTTGTTGAATACAACCCAAGGCTCTGGACACCAATTGGCAAACGAACAGGTTAAATAACTTGTTTCAAAAACTAGAGATAACCATTTTTAAGATAAACTGTAAACAAAGATGACTGACTCAAATTTATAATTACAAAAAAAACTTATTTATTTACAATTTTATCTATTTACAATTTAACTCAAACAAAAACAACAATCTTAATGCACAGCGTACTTATTTTACTAATCTTTTAGCATTCTCATCCTTTTACGATCAATAACATGTATTTCATTAAACCTACACCTTTTAGATTCAGGGAGCATCAATTTATTTATTTTCCCTATGGCAAGGATCTCCTATCCCTCAAAATATATATTCTAAAAAAACCTTAATCCCGCACTAAATCATTCAATTTTGCGAGGTGGGATCTGAACTAGACAAAATGATTAACACTCACTCTATTGGATGCTAACCGCACTGGAACACGAGTGTCGACGCTACCATAGGGCATGGGATCTCGTTCCTTCCTTCTAGGGTAGTAGGTATGCGACATCTTTAGGCTGTCGTCGGAATTCTTGGCTCTGTCGTGGACATCTGTCGTGGGCTTCTTAGCTCTGTCATGGACATCTGTCGTTGCTCTGTCGTATGCTGATTCTGCTCTTTTTCAAAAAGATGGGGTATTTATCTGGAACATGATGTCCTCAAACTCTCACGATCGAAACTTTTCTCATCTCCGGGACAACTCAATCGGAACTCCAATGTGATGGCGCAATTCTCTCCACACTTTATCTCAAATTATTTATTAGTCAAGGCAGCGACCAGATTTTCATCATCAGCAAAACAATCACTCTTGTAACAGGATCATGAGGCGATCATACCGGGACGCATTAACCGGATTTCTGCACCGCAAAACGAAATACTTCTTCGGGAAACTCCCAGGAAAGCTCAACTGTTCCTCGACAGTTAAAATAACAACCTCTTCATCATCTGTAATGCTAAAGCACCGTGAAGAGGCAACCCCGGGCCCGCACGCAAAAGTGAATCCTAAAAAAACTGAAATTCTTCTATTTATTTTATTTTTTCACTTCGTTGCCCACGCCTTCTCATAACTCCTACATCCATTCAGGAAAGCTTTTAAAACTCCACCACTTAGCTTCAATTTTTATTTTCTTGATTGGCTATTTTCTCCAAACATGCACGCCTTTCATTGCGTCATTTCAAGACCACCCAAAGTCCACTCCACGTGTTCTGAGGTTTTGGAACCGAGTCCCCCATCGTATATTCTCAACAAAAGGGTTTTGTGATTTAACGTCAAATTCGGTACCAAACTCTATCTGTGTGTGAGATCTTCAGACCCCCAACCCCGCTCGGCTGCTTTTCAATTGGCTAAGTCATAAAGACAACTGTCCTGTTCTATAATCAAAGTCGGCTTCCTAACCTTCTTACACAATGTAATGGAAACAGCCTTCGATCACTTTACTTAAAAATTAATTTCATTTTTCTTTCAAATTGAAGGCGCTTCATTACACCTAATGAACCACTTTTTCTAATTTTTTGTTCGTATTCTTAGTCAAATTGTTATCTTTAAGTGTTCTATGTTCAATTAATAGTATTATACTTATGTTGTATGCTGTATATTATAGAGAAAAATGTGAGAGGGGGTCGATGAAGAAAATCATTCTTTTAAAAGGAGTCGATGTAAGAAAAAGGTTGGGAACCCGTAGTGTAAAGCAATCCTTAATACTGCACGGTTTACTCAGATATTAATAAAATAACGGGATTAACATCGAAACTTGCTGTTATTTCATAAGTCTAAGTTTCCTTCAAATTGGGCGTTGTGCTGAGAACGCAAGTCTTATTTGCAATGTCTAACTCGAACAGCTTACAGAAGTTAAAGAATGAGATGTCAACCCCCTGGTAAAGAAAAATTCTTTCAGAGGTCTTATACTTAACCCCACAACAATTGTGGTAGGAAAAAAGTAGCAACTTTAGTATATTCATAGACACTCACAGACAAGGATAAAACTATTTTTTTCATAGTCTGCATAGCTTTATAATTCAGCTAATCTATATATATATAAAACAGAGTTTAAACGAGTACTAATTACTGATCCTAAAACTATATGAATGCATTTTGTGAGTTATATGACATTGCAGCCTTTTGATCAGATTTTTAGTCTATATACCGGGTGTCCCAAAAATGACGGACGATTTGAAAAATCAATTAAAGAAAAACGGAAGGTGATAAAAATGTACGGTTTGCTGTAATCTGCTTAGGCAACCAGGGAATTTATTCTCACCAATTTTCAAAATTAGTTACAATGTTCGTCAACAGATGGCGCTGCCGACTGGGAAAAACTATAAAGCAATGTTTTCAAAGCAAGAAGCATACGCAAAGTAGCATGGATTGGCCTCCCTATTTGCCAGATTTGACACCATGCGATTTTTTTTCTTTGGAAGTACTTGAAAGACCAGGTGTATCGCCACAATCCACAAACTGTAGATGAACTGGAACAATTCATCTCTGCTGCTTGTCAGAACATTCAAATTGAAAGAAATGTTTGCACGGGCGTCTGCGAATTTTGTCCTCAGACTGCAACACGTTGTTGCTGCAAACGGTGGTTATTATGAAAACATTGTTTTATAGTTTTTCCCAGTCAGAAGCGTCATCTGTTGACGAACTTTGTAACTAATTTTGAAAATTGGTGAGAATAAATTCCCTGGTTGCCTAAGCAGAATGTAGCAAACCGTACATTTCTATCACCTTCCGTTTTTCTTTAAGTGATTTTTCAAATCGTCGGCTATTTTTGGGACACCCGGTATATAAAACAGTTCTGTAACTGACTGACAGATAATGCACAGACCAAACCGCTGGACCTAAAGGGCTGAAATTTTGCATGGCGATTCTTCTTACAGTGTAGGGGTGTACGAATAAAGATTTTTGAAATATTCTTCTTAGGTTTTTTAAATTAAATTTTTAATCTGTTTTTGTAACTTTTTTTTAAAGTTTGCATTTAATATAATAATCTGGGGATTAAAAAAATTTATATCATGAGAAAGATCATAAAAATTCCCTTAAACTGAAATCTTTTTCGAATCTTTACCTCCCTTTTTCTCATTTTTCGTGAATTTTTAAACATTCATTTTTAGAATTTATTTTATTAAATGCTGATCACGTGGTTTCTTTTCTTTTTGTGATACTTTAAATTAATTTTGCGTCACGTGCATAACAGCGAAATAAATTGACAAAGAAAAAATATTAAAATATGGTAAAAGATAAAATTTAACCACTAGACAAATTTCGATGAAAGTTTTTTAAGAATTTAATTCAAATTAGCATGTTTCATGAATATTAAACATACAAATTTATTTCATACATTAACCGTTGTATTTAATTTGAATATTTTCTTCTACATTATTTTGTCTATAAAAATATCCGTTACGATTTTTTTTATAAATAATTTTTTTTGTATTAATTGCATACATTGACCGTTGTTTTTAATTTGAATGTACTCCGTAGCGATGCACGAGAATTCAGCTAGTTTTTTTTTATATATTCCACCGAAAGAAACGTATTCATAGGCAAGTACAATCATAAAAAAATTAATTGCATAAATAATTTTTCGTTTCCTATAAATGTTGATGCATAGCATCAAATATGTATTTTGTTTTGTTTTTATTCATCCGAGTTTACTGTTGTGCATTTAATTCATGTCTAAGAATATATCTGGGATGCGTTGGACTTCAGAGTTCGACCAACACTGTAAAATAAAATGAATTTTTAAAGGTCTTAGATACTGTGAAATTTTTTCAACTGTTCTACTCCTAAAAATAAGAAGAAAGTGTGTAATTTGTTCTACACTTTTTTATTTAATTTTTAATCAGAGGCACATTTTAGAGCAAAATTTTAAAGTAAATTAATAAAAAAAATTAATTTATTTTTTTCATGGGAAATCGTTTTTCATGTTCTGTCCTTACACATTAGACAAACAATATTCAATAACTTGCGTTACAAAAAGTGATGACATATACTTCAGATAGTAATAGACAAAATTTTCATAATCCTTTTTTATCTAATAATTAATAAGTATTTGAACGTTTAAAAGGTAAAGTATTTGAACGTTAAGGGGTTAAGGGGGACGTTAAAGGTTTAAGTATTTGAACGTTTTAACATTCCTTTTTCAAGAATCCTAATTTATAATATTGTAGATTTCAATTTGATGCTGTTTCCATCGAAACTGGGTAGTGAAAACTTGATTTCTAGAATTCATGTTGATGTACTGTGGGTCTTCAGTTCCAGATATTTCATCTTATTTAAAGCAAAGCTTATCTGAACTCAGCTTATCACTGAAGCTTATCTGAGCTATTCAGTAAAGCATTTCTTATTTTTCTGTACCTCTGTATCATAAATAAATGGGGAATTCATTTAATGAAGTTCTTCAAATTCAACAATCCATTACTGATCCATAGAAAAAACAAAAGGCAGACCTTTACTAAAGCAAATATTTCCTGGGAATGGAGTTAAATAGCTCGTTAGAGTGGAGTAAGTAACTTTAATCACTCTTTTCTTAAGGGAAGTAATAAAAAAATTAATTTATAAGGTAAGTCTTTTTAAAAAGAGAATCGGAAAAATAGATTACCACTTCGGTCTTTGAAAGAGAAAAAAGAATTGATTGATTTTATTTTGTTTAGTGAGTAACTGAGATTTTAAGCATAATGAATGTAACTATGTTTTGTTGAAAGAACTGTTGCGGTAAAATTAAAAATTGTCAATTGTTGCCTCTGTTAATCCTTTTTTTTTCGGAACACTTTCCTGTGCAATATTTTATGGGCACGTTTGAAACAGTATAGATCATTTTCACCTAAAATCTTTTATAACTCAATAATGTAACACAAAATTCTACAAAGATGTAAGGTTTATATTTGATCATTTCTGCAACTGAATATTGTAGGGTTCGCGTGTTGCTCAGATGCAAATTTCTGGTAGCTGCGCAGTGCAGGCCAGTCGAAGTGAGTTCGGAGCAGGTGTCTGGTCTATTTAAGTGACACACGCTGAGTTGGCAAGAGCCCAAGAAGGGAGTGGAGATTTGTACGGTAGTGCGTTACGCTACTAGTAGAGATACGAAAGAGTCGAGAAAAGTTAGATTGAAGCTGATAGCGGTATTTAACTGATAGAGCAATGTATTAGTATTTAGCCTAGGTGGCTGCACGATTTCAATAGTTATTTCAGAGCCCGATGGTTACGGGTATTGTTAGTGAACGTATATTCTGCCTGAAAGGGTTCATTACGACTTTGAAGTTCAGTTTCTTAGTACCGCAAGTTGCGATACTGTTGTGTTATTATTTGAAGCCCCAAGTCGGTATATGTTAGTCTACCTCTACGTAGAAAATAAAGGAATTATTTATATTTATGCCTATTACTTTATAGTGTGCATGGACCGTTAGAGGATTCACAGGGTAAATAAGAAACAGAACCATATAATATGCTGCGCGGAAAATTCTAGAAATTTCCAGCTCTTTGTAACTTTTTTATCTATATACGGGGCAGGTTGTTTTATGCACTGCCCAACTGATTCAGGCGTTTACATCCTGAAGATATCGTATTAACCCAATAATACCGACAGTACAACCATATCAGAAATTTTTGGTAAATATCCAGTTTTGGGTGAAAACATTACATTACATCACATCTTAATACATGCTTTCGGTGCATTAGCACTGATGTCAAAATTCCCTCTATATGCATAAAACGCAATATACATAAAATAATATAAACAAAAATTCCAAAAAATAGGAAAAATGGATTGTGAGGCACATAGTTCAGTCAAAATATCTCTAAACCGGTTCTCTCCAGTACAGAAAAACAAGATGGGCTCCAACGTCTCTCTCCCCGTTAGACACAGAAGGCATTTAACAGAATCAGTAAGGTGGAAACGTTTCAGAAAGGATTAGGTGACAATATTATGTATTTTAGTCCTGGCAGCAAACGTAGCAACATCTATAGGGACCTTACTAAGATAGATAACGTTATTTGGCTCCTATTTGAAAAAGATAAAGTTGCACCGATGTACACCGACTAAATACCAGGTTTTGCACCATTTGGTTTTATTTTCCCTTTTAGCCTTACTTAAACCCTTAGAAAGAGCAGGGCCTTTTTATCGCATGGGCAAATCGGGACTTTGCCCAGGGCCCCCTCATGATAGGGGGCCCATAAATCCCCTTGGTGTATGCACCTAGTACTTCTAATAGTATGTATAGTCCATGGATAGTTCTTATTTTTATAAATGTCCGTAAGGTGGGGGCCCCCAAATAGCATCTGCCCAGGGGCCCCCAGCGTTCATAATCGGGCCCTGAGAAAGAGTGATAAATGTCAAGGCAACCAGAACAAATTTTGGTGACTGTTTAGCAATTTCATCAGCTACCTCATTGCCATTTACGCCACAGTGCGATGGAGCCCATTGGTAAGTGATATATTTGGCCTTTAATTTAAAAAGGAGCTCCCTGATTTCCTTAATGCGATGGAAGCTATCATTTGGCTTGCATTTACCAAGACAGTGTGTGTAAACATGATTAAATTTTAAAAAATTAGGGGAGACACCTGCTCTTTCCACGTTCCAATATCATAGGAATGTCACAATCCAAATCCCCGGTCTTTAACATTTCTTTCCTAAGAGTGAATGCAATCGTTCTTGGCTGGATGTAAAACAATTTGTCTATATTAATTGGTTCTAAATTAGTTACCATTCTTATCTCCTATTTTGGATTTTAAGAGCCTGTGTACTCCTGTCGTGCGCATTTCAAAAACTTAATCAGTAGGACTAAAGCTTCTATCCGTATCAGCGGAATTTGCCGTCGAGGCCTGTATTTAAAAGCTAATGGCCGCCCGTAGAATACTCGCAGTATCGTTATCCAAGCTGAACATTTTTAAGAAAGATATACTCAAGAAAACAGAACACGTAATTTAACATAACATGCATATATTAATAAAACACGCAAATATTAACAAATAGTATTACAAAGGATATAAGCGGGGCTAAGCCTAGCTGCTATATTATAATCATCCTTTCAAAACTAAACCATTTTCGTAGATACTGTTCCTTTTCCCGCCATCTTGGCGACAACCCAACAACTTACCACCACATTTGGCGGAATTCACCTTGTATAATTTTAGTTTTAGTATTTTAATGGTTATAAGTCTTACAGTAGGTAAATTTTTTTTCTCCCGAAAACAAATATCCTAGCTATTACTGATCTCAGAATCAGCATAGATTTTCTAATAAGCCCTTTGCAGTGTTTACTGCAAATGTTTTCGTAGATCTTTTTTTAGTTTCGAGTTGGACTCCATAACAAACACGCCTAGAAAAAATAAAGGAATATTTCTCTATAACCACTTGTGATAGACCCTGTATATATAACACAAGCGCATATGCATAGGGATGAAACGCGTCTTACTATAGTCATAGTTCGGGATGACTAATTCTACGAGAAATACATTTTTTTACCCTAGATGTGTATAGCATTGTTGAAAAGGGAATATCATTATAAATCTCTCCTTCAAGCTGAAACATTATATCAATATTAAATAACCAGTTATAAAAACTACAACTCTGCAAGTAAGTTTCGTAGCAGTTACCTAGAGATGAGCAGTTTACTCCCAAAACAAGTAATATATAAAAAAAAAAATTAAAGTCAATTCCTACTTAGGTCAACAAAAAAAAAAAAAATTTGAGAGTGAACTAATAGTAGGAATTGAAAAAAAGGATTGCCTGCCAGAACCTTGCCTACTGTGGGAGATTAGGAGGGGGGGAAACAGAGAGAAAAAGTTTGTCAGGTTGGGGATTCCAACTCGCAACCTACAGGACGGGAGAAGCCCGCGATACCGCAGTGCTACCGTTTACACAGTAACAAGAGGGAAATTACTTTTCAAGAGTAAGAGACGCTCTAGTTCTAAAACTAAAATTGATTAATTAAATTTATTTAATGAATTAATATTTGAAAAAACTGTATTAACATCAAGTGTCATCCACTACAACTTTAAAAAAATGTATTTGAACTTGAGTGGATGAATAAAAAGTACTTTTATTAACGATTGAAAATTTGAACAAGATATATATAGAGAGAGTGTGAACTAATAGTAGGAATTGAAAAAAGACAACTAAAACTTTGTGATCGCCTGTTAACTTTTCTTCAATCAGAGCTTCTCTAAAAGCCGGCTCAAGCAGCTCTGTATCTGTCCTCTCGTTTGTTAACTCACTTTTATCGGCTTATTACACGTATCAACCACATGTCAGGTCATCCTCATTTAGTTAATTTGCATATCTCTGAGATTCTGTGGGTGAGTCGAGAAAATTCCCAAGTAGTATAATTGATTGATTATGAATATTTAAGCTGATTTAATCACCATGAACGCGAGAAAGGGCAAAAGACTAGTCCTTAATCACTACCACTGGTAAAAATTCTTATTATTGTATTTTAAAAAGTACGAAATGCAAACAACTACTATTTTTAAATGTTCTTGTAGTTACAGTGTAAACATACTCATGCATATTTATACATAAAAAAAGAAAAGTGTTTGCTTACCCACACAAAGTATTTTCCTTGAGGAAAAATTAATTTTTACATTGTCAAAATTCTTTCGATAAACTGAGAATTCTGAAAAATAATGTCAAAATTCTTACAATACATATAATATAAATATTTTAGCTGATTTAGTTACACTTAACCAAAGAAAGTTGAATGAGAAAAACCTTGTCTCAAATTACTGTATTGCAAGTATTTCTTTTCATTTCTACGATTGGCAATAATTTTAAAAAAATTGTCCTTTAAAAATTTAAGTCCAAACAATGGCCAAAAACTAGTTTTTTGTCATAGTGTAACGCACGCTATAATACTTCCAAGCATCAAATGTAGATGTCGCCACCATACGGATAGACTCTGCGTGCAAACTTCCATCGTACTGTCATTTATTTAAGCAGGGAGAGTTTGGATTTTGTCGAGAGTGGAGACCTCCCGGTCTGATGCACAATTTTGGTTGTTAGCAGGGCCTTTTTATCGCATGGGCAAATCGGGACTTTGCCCAGGACCCATGATGCTAGAGGCCCTCAAGACTGTCCTCTTTGACGTGCAAAATGTCTTTAACGATATTTCTCAACACTAAAATAGATAGGGTGCTAGATAAGTGAAAGTTTTTAATTTCGCTTTCTGCTTTAGGATAAATGTTAAATTATCAGGTTGTATCAGGCGTACAGCAGTAGGTGAAAAGCGTTTTCAATTTCATGTGAAACATGTTTATGAATGCTTCATCGTATCAGCCATACACTGTAATTGCAAATATAGGACTCGCATGCAGGATTGTTTGGTTTAAGGGGGTCCAGGACACAAAATTGTTCGAATTTTCGAAAAAAAAATTATTGCATTAAATATTTCTGTTTTCCTTTACACTTAAAATGACGTTTTAATCATGTTTCTATCTTAATTAGATCAGGAGAAATTATTATTTTTTTTTCAAAATTCTTATAGTAGCCAAGCGTTTAAACCTGTAAGTGCGTTTTTCTTCTTGATGGATTTTTCCCCATTTCTCGTCTTTAAATTGTTATATGTAAAAAACCGTTAAAGATAAATGGTTGAAACTTGGAACATGTCTTTTTCAACTATTGTACTTTAATTTTAATTCAGCAAATTTGAAAAAAAATAGTTACTTTTGAAAATATGATTTTTTAAAAATACGTTACAACATATTTTTTGTAATTTTTAATATAAATATTTTTAATTTTTTTAAAAATTAATCTTTAAAAAAATTCTGAATCAAAATTAAAACTTATATATATTTCTGTTTAAATAAATGAACAAGAATTGAAATTCGGCAAATAATATTTCGAGTTATAATAATTTTAATTTACCCCACATTTTTTTAAATTTTTAAATTTAAAAAAATTTAAAAACATTTTGAGAAGTGTTATTAAGTGATTTTGTTTACAACTTATATGGTTAACCATCACAAAAAAATTCAAAATTTTAACCCAATAAATAAATTTTTTTTAAATGTGTCCCGGACCCCCTTAAATCGCTATTTGAATCAAAATTTAAATCAAACGATTTTTTTAATCCTGTTTTTTAACAACTTTTCTCTCACACGATTGGTGTATGTACCTAGTACTTCCAATAGTTATAGTCCATGGATAGTTTTTATTTTTATAAATGTTTGTCAGGGGGCCCCCAAATAGCATCTGCCCAAATAGCGTTTATAATCGGGGCCTGGTTGTTAGATCAACTTACTTGTTTTTCTCTAAATGTTTTACACTTGTTTTGTACTGTGTAATGTAATCCGCTTGTAAACTTGTAACTGTGATTTCTAGAGTAATTAAACATGTTCTAAACTTTACCCCGAGATTTTCTTGATTACTTTTGGTTTAACACCAGTAATTACATTAATGACGGTTACAATAGTAAACTAGTTATTTGTTAAAGTAGTAGACAGTAAAAATAATCTCATGCCTGTTACAGAAAAGTTTTTAAAATAAGCAACTAAAAAGTATTTAACAAACAGAATGGGGATATCATTCTCCAACTCACCTTCAGAATAAACCCGAAACAAAAATATTGATAAGGTGTTTCGTAGTAGCAAATTAATTTTGAGTCGCCAGACAGTTTTACTTCGGCTTTCTTTTATTGGGGATAAAACTTTCGCGAAGCTCATAGAAAAATTACATACACACAAAAAAAAGTATATATATATATATATATATATATATATATATATATATATATATATATATATATATATATATATATATATATATATATATATATATATATTTATGTATATATATATATATATATATATATATGTAGGACGGCGTCTAGGGGTAAGTAACTTTACGGAAAGAATTATACGAAAGGAATATAAAGATTAATATTTAAACTAACATTTTATTTACTTTTAAACACATAAAGAAAAGACATCACACTATTTACAATTTACAAATTTACGAGGAAGGTAAATTAAGGTTTTACTACAGAGCATGGTTCACCTGTGAGATGGGGACTCCGAAATATCCCAATTCGTTTAGCGAATTTGATAAAAACGCGACGCGGGAAAGGCACGACTTTACTCGTCCATGTCAGCGGGGGGTCTGCGAGTGAGCTCCTAATGCTCTCCGAAAAGGTGACGTCACGCGCGTGCAAAGCTTTCCTATTGGACGCTTAAGCCCAACGGAATAAAATTCGTTCAGGTCGAAGTCTCCATCTCTCACAAATCAATTTTCTACAAGTTCGGCCAGCCTGGAATCACTGACCTCAGTGATCTGACTTTACATAAGATCTCGGTATACGTCGTCCCGCCAACTAAGGCATCCAACTGGCGTAGTACCTGGTGAATCTATCGTCTTCGGGCTCGATATCATCCCACCGCGCACGGAGTGCGCAGGTACGAGTTTGTTTAGGACTTTACGGAGCTACAGGTGTAACGCCACATGGCGGAACTCCGGGCCCCCTACGTCCTTTGTCACTCTTAGCCCGAGCCATCGCCCGGTTTCCAGCCGAGACTACGTGGAAGTGGTGACAACCGAATCCTTGATGGTGCTATGGTGATTCACTCAGAGGATCCCACTCCCCCAGGCGAATCAAAGTCGCGCTCTCCGTTACCAAGCACCGAGGTCCTCACAACGGTCCCCGTTGCCCTGGGAGCAAGCCACACCAACCCAACTCCGGCCCCAAACAATTGGCCTAAAAGATCACTAAATAATTGTACATCAAAATGTCCGAAATGATTTAGATATGAGAAATAACCATACAATTCGCGCAAATGAATTACAATGAGGAAATACAATAAACAAAAATAAAATAAAAACACAGTAAACAATTATGAATAAAAAGAAAAAACGTTTAATCCCTCATCCTGGTGAGTAGGATTTCATTAGATCGGCAGACGAGGAGGTCAATCTAGGACCCTCGTGGTTACCTACTTTCTCTAACTCGTATCTATCTCTAGGCTTTACTTCGATAACTCTATATGGTCCTAAAAATTTAGGCCTTATCTTCAAGCCTGTTCCAAATTGCGTTCTTCGGATGACTACTAGATCTCCCTGCTGATACTCAGGGGCCTTCTTGCATTTCTTATCGTAAGTTCTTTTATTTTCAGCCTGGATCTTCTGAATGTTTCTTTTAGCATCTTGTCGTAATTGGTTTCTTTGCTCTTGAAATTCTTCCACCATCTCTTCCATTAGCAGATTTTTTAGGTGAAGGTCCTCCTTATTTCTCATGATGACGCCAGTTAATAGTTCAAATGGAGACCATTTAGTACTTCGGTTGGAGGTGCTGTTTAGAATTCTTTGCAATGGGTCTACGAATTTGTACCACTTGGTAGGATCGACGATGGACATCTTGGTCAAAACAGGGATAAGAGTTCGGTGGATTCTCTCCACTTGACCGTTTCCTCGTGGTACGCCAGTGGCGATCTGCAGATGTTGGATGTTCTCTTCGGTACAATAGTCACTAAACTCTTTGGAGATGAAAGCAGAACCGCGATCTGTTATTATTCTTTGGGGATTGCCGAAAGTCTTTTGTTGCAATTTCAATTTATCGAGGGCATCTTCTGCGGTGGTAGATCTTACGGGATACAGCCAGGTGAACTTCGTGAAGGCGTCGACTATTGTGAGGATATGTTGGTTGTAATGAAGCGCCTTCGGATATATGAAAATTTCATAGAAATATTAAGAGGTGAAGTCGATCGAAGGCTTTTATCATTACATTGTTTTGATGAAATTGGGAACGCCGGCTGACCGGGACGATAATTATAGAGCGGAGAGGTCCTGTGTGACGTAAGGCAGTGAATAGTCCTGCGGCGGTGGTCAACTTGGGAGGTAGATCGCCAGACAAGATTTAAGAGAGTTGTCGCCAGGATTTGACACTACACGACAATGGACTGTGTTTTCAGATTTACAACGGCGGCATGTAAGAACCAAGGGCGTCGTGTGAGGTTTATGCAGGCATGTTTTCCGTGGGGGCGTGTGCGGCTTAGCTGAGGGCGGCCAATAAAGTAAAGTTTGAAGTGAGCAAGCGAGTGAGTTTTTTTGCTGAATCTTGTATGGATGAGAAAATTTTGAGGAGGAGGAGACACGAAAGAAGAAAGGAGTTTGAAATGTATAAATTAGGGAGTTTAAAAAAAAAAGGGGGCTCTCTCAGATCTCTCTCTCGAGTCTCAGACTTCTGGCGTGTCGGGTCGAGCTTCGGTTCCCCGCTTTTATCCTGAGATTTTGCGTATTGGAGTAGAGCTGAGGTTCTCCTGGTGTTATTACTGCGTTCAGTCGAACTTGGAGTTCCCCACAAATATTAATGATAAAATAGAATTCCCTGCATATAAAATAACAGTGGAGCTAGTGGTGTCGCGGTCACAAGAATCATCAAGAGACGGAGAATCAAGAGGTGTGTGTGTGCCCTGCCTATGTACAGAAGGATCCAAAGGACCCCAGCTAGACGAGTCAGCGGATTCAACAATTAGATAAATATCAACGGAACTGAGTGAGTGGCACAATTTTATTGTTTAAATCAGTCCCCTTTTTGTTTTTTTGGGTTTTTTTTTAAACAGGTTGTTTACGGTCAGAGTAGGAGTAGTTTATATAAGAGTAGAGTTGAATGAGTATTTTGAGTTTTGGTATTTTGTCGTGCGCTCCCTATTTTCCTCGTCAAGTAAATTTTGAATGTTAAATTTCGATATAATGATAAACTAATTTTGGTATATGAATAAGTGTGTCTATAAAAATATGATTAAAATAATGTGTACAAACAATGTATAATAATTTGTAAATAAATTTAAGTTTAAGTTAATTTTAAATCTCTCTGTTTTATTTGTTTCTCAATTTTTTAGTTCCCTTGTTCGTAAATTGCTAGTTACGTCCTGAACTACGGGTTATTAACAAAATAAATTTTAAAAAACACAACGCACCCAACTACCCCTTTATAAATAATTTAATGTACTAACTAACTATTTCACGCCCGTTAAAATAACTTTGGACGAGCAATACGACATTGGTACCTTTTGTTGGTAGAGGGCATAGGACCAATGAAATCTACGTAATAGGTGCTTAACGGTACATCTTCTTTCGGAATAGGGTATAGGAAACCTTCTTTTTTCCCGCTCTTTCTGTTGGTTAAAATACACGGTACACAGTTAACGATCACGTTTTGCACTTGTCTGCTTAAATTAGGTATGAAAAATTCTCGTTTAACTATTTCTTCTGTTTTTGCAGCTGCGAAGTGTCCTTTCTCATGAGCTAGCTTGATTAGCTCAGTTTGCATATCTCTTGGTACTACTATTAATTCACGGCCATCTACGTATTTGTATAATATTTCGTTTTTAATGAAGAAGTCTGAAGTGGGGTTTGTTTCAATCAGTGATTTAAAATTTTGAGTGTTTTCGCCTCCTTGTTGAGCTCTTTTCAATCTGGCGGTGAGAGTATCGCTTGTAATTATGGCGACGGGGTATCTGCTTAAAGCGTCTACATGTTGCATTCTCTGGCCAGGTCGATGCACAATTTCGTAATCATAATTTTCCAGCAGTAGTGCCCATCTCGCTATACGAGTAACTAAATCTTTTTTGTCCATAGTCTTTTGAAAAGCTGAACAGTCCGTTATGATTTTGAAATGTTGCCCTAGAAGGTAGATTCGAAATTTCTTTAAAGCGGTGACAACAGCAAGAACTTCCAGTTCATAGCTACTGTATTTCTCCTCGGCTGGAGTAGTTTTCTGTGACATGTATTGAACGGGGTGTAATTTTCCGTCATCCGCTTCCTGGAGCAAAACAGCGCCATATCCTTGTTGGCTTGCATCGGTGTGTAGTTCGGTCCTTTTCCCTTGCTGAAAAATGCTTAAAACGGGACTTTCAGTTAATAGTTTCTTGAGCTTTTCGAATGCTTCAATTTGGGCTTGTTCGAATACAAATGGATTGTCTTTTCTTGTTAGATCACTCAGAGGTTTCGCCATTTTAGAGTACGCGGGAATAAATTTTCGAAAGTAGCCGGTTAGTCCTAAAAAACTCTGGATTTGCTTGACCGTTGTTGGCACTGGGAACTTCTTGACGGCTATTGTCTTCGCAACTGACGGGCGTATTGTTCTGTTTTCGACGACGTGACCCAAAAATTTGACTTTCCTACTTAGGAATCGACATTTCTCAAACTTAATTTCCAAGCCATACTTCGAGGCAACTTCAAACACTTTCTTTAGTTTTTCTAAACCTTCTTCTTCATCTTTTGCCGGAATTATCAAATCGTCCATGTAAATTACTACAATACCCTTTCGCATTAGTTCTCGAAAAATACTGTACACATATCTTTGGAATACGCTGGGACTAGTGCTTAGGCCGAAAGGTACTTTATTGAACTCGAATTGTCCGTCTGGAACAACGAAGGAGGTGAGGTGTTTGCAGTCTTCATTGACATCGACATGGAAAAATCCATTTCTCAAATCTAACGTAGTGTACACCTTGGCTTCTTGGAGTTTATCTAATACGTCTTCTATCAACGGCAATGGAAAACGATCCTTGACTAATTTCTGATTCAGCTTTCTGTAGTCCACACACAATCTAGTGGTGCCATCTTTTTTCTTGACTAGCACAATTGGACTCGCATATTCGGATGAGCTTGGTCTTACAATTCCTTGTTCAAGCCATTCGTCCACTTGCTTGTTGACTGCTTGGTTCTCGGTAAAGGATAAGCGACGTGCAGGCTGGTAAACCGGTATGTCATCTTTCAAAATAATCCTCATGGACACGTTTGTCGTTTCGGTCTTATTTGGCACATAGTTGGAGATCAATTTAAACAGTTCTTTTCTTATTCGTGGATTGCTAACATGTTTGACTTAAATTTCGTCTTCAGTTTTCGCTTCGTATACTTGCGTGTGCATGGGCCAAGTTTTATCTTCATATTTACGGAACTGAACACTTTCTTTGTCGAATAAGACGGAGGCTTGTTCCAAAATATCTGATCCGATTACTGCCTGAAATTCTAAACACGGCGTAGGTACGATGTGCCACGTGAGGGAATATTCTTTTCCATCCAATCCAATTTTCCGTTGGAACGACCCTTTTGTTTTGACTTCGTACTTCCCTAATCCAGATAACACTACTATGTCTTTCGAGAGTTCTGAGGGTTCGATTATTCCTTCGCACATATCTTCACGAATGAGCTTCGCTGAACTGCCTGTATCGATGAGAGCTTCAAAAGTCTTGTTACTCATGGTTATTTTCTTTGTTTTAACTCTTCCTTGAGATATTCATGAGCAGACTTGAACCGGAGAGCTTGCAGATTTATTAATGTTTGGGTTTTTGGGTCGCTTTGTACAGTCTAAGGCATAATGACCCTGTCCTTTGCAGTAGCTACAGATTAGTGGCTTATTTCTTCCGACGTAAGGAGTTCCGTTCGATTGAAAGTTTTTTTTTTCATGTCTATTGTTCCCAATTTGGAAATGTTCAGGTCTTCGAGAATAAGTATCGTTAGATCCTCTGGCTTCATATTTTCCTTTAGCGAATGAGTTGGATGACTTCGGTTTTAATGTTCTTCGGACATCTTCATATTCTTCAAATTTTTTAGCTAGTTCGGAAGGTGAGTTAATAGTAGACCATTCGTCTAGAAAATGTTGCTGAAACTCGGAAGGTGCTTTCTTCTTAATTTGATCGGCTATAATTAACTCTCGCAGTTGATCGAAGGTTTCTATTTTCAAACCGGAAGTCCATCCGTCGAAATACGTTTGCAGTTCGTAGTGAAAATCTTGCCATGTTCGCTCATCAGATTTTTTGTGAGATACAAATAGTTGACGAAGTTTTTCCGGAGACAACTTAAATCTTTTCAATAGTAAATCCTTGACGTGGTCGTAATCATTACATTTGTCCGCTGGTTCTCTTGCGATCAGATGAGCAACGTCAATGGGTATCAATCCTATCAGTCTCTGTACCCAATCTTTCTTCGGCATAAATATCAATTCTGCGTGCCGTTCAAATAAGGTGAGGTTCAAGCTGATGTCATCCTTCATATTAAACTTATGGAAAGTTTCCTGAATCATTTATTCGGCGCTTGGACGTTTTCGGAGTTGTTCGTCGTATTGACACTCTGTTGAGCCTGTATTCGTAATTTCTCGAGTTCATGTCCTCACTCTTCTCGCTTCTGTTCAATTTCTCTATCTTCTGCTTCTCGGCGTAATTTTTCTTCTTTTCCTTCTGCTTTTCGGCGAAATTTCTCTTCTTTTTCTTCTATTTCTCGGCGTACGCGTTCCTCAGCTATGCTATCGATCAGTATTTTGACATCTTCCTCTACGTAATTTGGACTTTTCACGATCAGTTCTTTTATTCGAAGTTTAGTTGAACCCTCTTGCATACTTAACGACAATTCTGAGGAGAGTTCTATCAGGTCTTCTCTTTTCTTAGAGAGAAGAAATGCCATTTCGTATAAAAATAAATCGGAGTGGTAACCCAGAGAACAAATTTAATTTAAAACTTAGTTCAATATTTCTTCAAAACTTATTCTCAATGTGAGAAATTTATTTAGTCGCACTTAAAAAAAGAAAAACGCTTGCTCAACCAGGAAGAAAGATAAAACGTGAACAATTAAATGCAATCTCTTACGATATTCGAATAAAACAAACAAATATTAGAAACTTCTGAAATCCGAAAATGGCACTAAAAACATATGCATAAACAACTTTTCAATTATTCACAATACCCAATTATTCATAAACAACTTTTAAAAAATATATCCTGTTCTGGTTTTAAAATATGCAATAAAAGAACATTATTTGAACTCGTGGTTTCACACAAAATGCAAAACATCCTTTCTCAGCATTAGACTAAACAGAGAGAGAAAGATAAACACCTGTCGCGACAGTTCGCCTAATGTCTGCGAACGAGCGGAAATGATTTTTTCATTTTATTACTCTACTGTTAACATCTGATAGCAAACAAACACTGAGGGTAAAACTTTAGCTTTTCAATGTTCTATATCGAACAAGGCTGTATACCATAAAAATGGGTTAATTGATATCAGAAAAAGGTTAAATATTTAAATATAGACTATTCTTAATTTATAAACATGGAAAGATAAATATTCAAATGAAATTTCGACACTTATATATTTCATACAACGTAATTATAATATCCCTCGAATAATATGAGAATTTTATACAATCAATGTATTGGCGATTGTTCTTTGGTGTTGTCTCCTTGGCTTAATAATAAACATCACTGACCTGGCGATGGCGATTTCTCGGCGATTGTTGTGCTGTCCCTCTTTCGCTGGCGGGCTGATTTCTTTGGCGAATCTGTTAGCTGTGGACTTAAAAAAATACATTAGCATAGGACTTTGGTCTGTGAGCGAAAACCGAAAAAGGTGAACCCGAAAGGGAAAAATGCTCTTAGTTAAAAATAAAATTATTTCAAACCGAAAACGGAAGTAAAAGTAAGGATGTTCCTAGGCAAATGCCTAATGTAAGGAAACAGGTTGTAATCCGGGCCGGGGCCCCAATTTGTAGGACGGCGTCTAGGGGTAAGTAACTTTACGGAAAGAATTATACGAAAGGAATAAAAAGATTAATATCTAAACTAACATTTTATTTACTTTTAAACACATAAAGAAAAGACATCACGCTATTTACAATTTACAAATTTACGAGGAAGGTAAATTAAGGTTTTACTACAGAGCATGGTTCACCTGTGAGATGGGGACTCCGAAATATCCCAATTCGTTTAGCGAATTTGATAAAAACGCGACGCGGAAAAGGCACGACTTTACTCGTCCATGTCCGCGGGGGGGGGTCTGCGAGTGAGCTCCTAATGCTCTCCGAAAAGGTGACGTCACGCGCGTGCAAAGCTTTCCTATTAGACGCTTAAGCCCAACGGAATAAAATTCGTTCAGGTCGAAGTCTCCATCTCTCACAAATCAATTTTCTACATATATATATATATATATATATATATATATATATATATATATATATATATATATATATATATATTTATGTATATATATATATATATATATATATGTATATATATATATATATATCTATATATATATATTTATGTATATATATATATATATATATATATATATATTATATATATATATATATATATATATATATATATATATATATATATATATATATATATATATATATATATATATATATATATATATATATATATATATATATATATATATATATATATATATATATATATATACGGTTTACTTCAGGCTCATTGAACCATATAGAGAATCGACGTCCACGGTCGCAGTCAACTGTGTTAAAAAAGCGAGTTTGAATGTATTTTAAAAAGTAATAGGGAAAGTAGGAACCAGACCAGTAGGAATTTATTGATTTTATAGTCCATTTGTTCTTGATTTAAATGTAATCTTTTGCATCTAACCAAGTAGTTTAAAATTATGTTGCATTTAATGTTTTTAGGTACAGCACTATCCCAAGACATAATACGAACGGTGTTAAATGTACAG
The DNA here is from genome assembly GCA_907164885.2 of Dolomedes plantarius. Lineage (NCBI taxonomy): Eukaryota > Metazoa > Arthropoda > Arachnida > Araneae > Dolomedidae > Dolomedes > Dolomedes plantarius. The sequence goes on from OU015493.1 coordinate 195,892,534, forward strand.
CTATCACGTTTGTCGTATAGTTTATAAGCAATGTTTTGACGACAGTATACGACAATATACAATATACGACAGTATACAATATACGACAATATTGACGAAATATTTTAAGAAATGCAGAAACAAGCATTACTCGCAACGCGCTCTGTAGATAAATTCCCATTTTTAAATGCAAAATGATGAGCTCCATCTTTACGGCACCCCGTCCAAAAAATGAAAGAAAAGGCAGATAAATGCCCCATACTTTTTTTAATTAACACTGCAGTATGTAAAGGAGGGCGTCATAAAGGGAAACAGATGAAATTACCTCTTATAATAGATAAGAAAAAAAAAATATTTATTGTGGCCAGGGGAAACACTTGGGGAAGTATTAAAAAATGGGTATTAAAATAATTCGGCTGCAAAAGGAAAAGTGTTGGCCTTTTTCATTACCACCTTTTAGAAATTCCTTCAAGAGGCAGCATTTATCAGTGGGGAGGTGCTTAATTTTTTAATTCTTTTTTTTTAATGTTTCAGGAAAATATGAAAATAAATTTTTCTTCGCGCTTTCTTTATTAAGTTTACCCACCTCTTTGGGGTATTTTAATCTATGAGGCTTAATCCCATGTTACTCATTAAAAAATTCGCCAGACATTTGTATGTGCGATTTGCCGAAAAGGAAAGCAGTGTGTCATACAAAATTTTTAATAACAAAGTAGATAATTCTTGAAAATAATGCTATCTTACTATAATATAACACTAAATGACAATACAATTTGTAATTACGTTTATACTCGTAGTAATATTATATATAAAAAGTTGAAGATTACCCATTGACGATTACCAGCGTTCATTATTCCTATCTTTCGAGCGTCTCGCAGATCTGTAAATGAAGATACTGCGCCCTTCCTCAGATCGAAGACCAGTTAGTTAATTAACATATAAGTTGTGAGTACGCAAGAGTATTCTGATTGACAGAAGTGGATCATTAGATCAACACCATAAGTCTAATCTATATAGTATATAGAACAGTTCCGTAACTGACTCACTGACTGACATACAACGCACAGACCAAACCGCTAGACCTAAAGGGCTGAAAATTTGCACGGTGATTCTTCTTAAAGTGTAGGGGTGCACTAAGTGAGATTTTTGAAAAATTCTTCTTAGATTTTTTAAAATTAAATTTTTAAGATGTTTTAGTAATTTTTTTTAAGTTTACATTTAAAATAATAATTTGAGGGTTATAAAATTTATATCACGAGAAAGATCATAAAAATTCTTTTAAAATGAAATCTTTTTCGAACCTTTACCTCGATTTTCTGATTTTTGGCGAATTTTTAAAGATTCATTTTTCGAATTTAATTTATTAAATGCTGATCACGTAATTTCTTTTTCTAGTACTTTAAATAAATTTATCGTCACGTGCATAACAACTAAATAGACAAAAATATTTTTTTTCTTGCTAATGCGGCAGACGATTGGACATTATTTTGTCTATAAAAATATCCCTTATAAATATATTTATTTTTTTCTACATCAGTTGTATATATTGATCGTCGTATTTATTATATATATATATATATAAATATATTTTGGGCATTAATTGCATACATTGACCATTGTATTTAATTTGAATGTGCTCCGCAGCGAAGTACGGGTTTTCAGCTAGTTCCTACATACTCTTCAACCACTGTTTGAGATGTAGTTACCATGCATAGTCGTTCTTGTAAGATAATTCAAAGTTTCATTTCTTTTTTACTTATATACAATTCTGGAGTAAAAAAATTAATTCTGGGGTGTATATCCGTTGGCAGACAGAGAAAAAGAGCTAAAACCGCGGTAGGATAGGGACTAATAATGAATAATAATCCTAATAACCATTCAATCAATCCAATAAACAATCAATAAATCCTAACGCATATTACCACTCAACAAAAGGAAATTTTAAAATCTCACGCATTAAGATACAAGAAACTGTTCTTATGAACATTTACAAAGTATTTTTCCTTCGCACGGTGAAACTTTATCAAATGGCACAGAATATAAATAAATCAGATCGGCACATTTTTATGTTTGTAATAGGGATGTTTTGCTATTCGAAATTGAATTTTATTTTCTGCATTAGTTTTTAAGCCAGAAATTGAAATAACCGAGATTATCCTTTTTAATTCTTACTTTCATCTCACTCTTGTTTTAAACGGAATCGATCTATGGTAAGGAATTTCAGGCTATGTCCGTAGCTTCAAATCTGTTAATTTTGCTCATAACCGGTCAGTTCAAATATTCTTATACTTTAAAACTGGCTATAATGTTAACATTATTAATAATAAAGTGTTTAAAGTATAAACTGGTATACTCTCTCCAAAAATAACATAACAATAAAGAATTCCTTCATTATTATATTTTTATGTTTTCCGTTGATCATATTGATTTTCGTTCGAGTTCGTTTACTAGTTTATCCTGAGAAAACGATAGTTAATAACTCATTCCGTGTGAACCATTGATGGTGCCTTTGAACCAATTTCTTCTGCGTATCTCAATTTTAAAGTATTTCTGAGCTTCACCGGACGTTTAGCCTGTTTCCTTGCCGATGTTACTGAATAATGGATTCATCGATAGAAACAAAAGATTAAAACTACCTGGATCAAAATGAAAAGGAATTTACAAAAAGAATACAATAGGAAAAGGACTCGTGGAAACTATTTGTAGTAAATTAATAGTAAGGCAGAAAAATAAATAAATATTATCTGAAAAATTCTAAAGATTTAATAATAAGATTTTTCTTTCTACACGAGCTTATATGAAATTAACTGAAACCGTTTCTAAAATTATATATATATATATATATACCGGGTGCGTCATAAATTCGTGCAAAGTTCAAAAATTCGTAATAAAAGAAATAATTCTCTAAAAAATTTTCTGTTTGCGCGAATAGGATCAGAGGGACATTAGATTTTTTCCATGTAAAGAAAAAAAATGTTTCCGAAAGTAACCGAAAGAGGGCGCTTTTGCGTGACCACGTTAAGTCTGCATTGCAGGAAAGATATGCCTTACCTGTTATCACCTTCATGCAGGATGGTGCCCCGCCCCACATTTCACGTGATATCAAGACGTTCCTGTTGGAATCTTTCACTGATAACCGAGTTCTATAAGCCGCGGTTGTAAGGTTCAGTGGCCCTCATGGTCACCAGACTTGACCCCGGCAAATTTTTAGTTGGGGGGATACTTAAAGTCTCATGTGTACCGGGACTCCCCAACCACTTTGGTGGAACTGAAAAATGTCATTCCACAGACAGTCGCTACCATCGATGCTACAATCCGCTGTAATGGGCTCATTGACACGCCTCACTTGCCTATTACCTTGTGTTGGTAGTAATGTTGAACATCTGTTACTTTAAAACAAATGCGCAATCTCATGTTATTGTGATCTGTTTGACTTTCTGTTTGAGTTTGCCTGATTTGCATAAAATGTCTCCGTATGACGTGTGAGCGCCCTCTTTCGGTTACTTTTAGAAACTTTTTTTTTTTTTTTGCATCGAAAAAAATCCAATGTCCCTCTGATCTTATTGGCGCAAGCAGAAAAATTATCCGATCATTGCTTCTTTTATTATTAATTTTTGACCTTTGCACGAATTTATGACGCACTCGGTGTATATATATATATATATATATATATATATATATATATATATATATATATATATATATATATAGAGAGAGAGAGAGAGAGAGAGAGAGAGAGAGAGAGTGAGTGAGAGAGGGAGGGTTCACATTTTTAGAATTTTTCACGTAATATTTCTTTATTTCGCTGCCTTACTATTAATTTACCACAAACAGTCTCCATGAGTCCTTTTCCTCTTGCATTTATTTTGTAAATCCCTTTACATTTTGATCCAGATAGTTTAATCTTTTGTTTCTATCGATGAATCTATCATTCAGTAACCTCGCAAAGGATCCAGGCTTAAAGTCCAGAAAATATATAAATATCCTCAAAATTAAATATATAATATATCCTCATATATATAAATATGTATTTTTTTCAAAATCTTAATTTTATTTCCTTACTTATTCGGGTATATCTTCTTAAGATGCAGGCTATTCCGACTTAAGACGAATGCATTACCGAAAATTCCTTGCGTAGAATATTGAAATGCATGAATCACATTTCAAAGTTAAATTTTAACTCTTATAACAATCGTTGCATATAATCATGTTCCCAAACCTATAAAATACAATCCGAAAGTAAGATACACGGTTTCAAGCGACAAATTGACTTCATGCATGCGTAGCGACCTATGTTTATTGTCATATTTTATAGTAGAAAAAATGTTTAGTCTTGCTATGAATTCAGAAATATGAATGAATATGCTAGGAAAATCTTAACAATATTCAAGTCATAGCATGGAATAAGATGGAGTTCATTTACTATGAATGAGAATACATCAGAGTTGCTGAAAAGAAAAAAAATACAGAACTCTTTATACTGAAAAAGAGCCATTTTCTTTGGAATTCGGACGGTATATAACATTTATAATACATATTTGAGAATATGATGCAAATGCGGAAAATCTCAAATGAGTGTACTTTAGAGAAATATTAAATTTCTATATGAATGTGTGTATTTGTACATACATACATATACACAGATACATACATATACACATACATACATACATACATATACACATACATATATACATACACATAGATACACACATATGAAAATTAACGGTAATAAAATTTAAAATTCGGGATTCGAGGTGCACGTACTCATCGTCTGCACTACCTGTGTGCCGAATTTCATGGCTGTAAGTGCTATAGATTTGTCTGGAGGCAGTACGCACACACACACAAACACTTCCTTTTATTAATATAGATATACATACATACATATACACATGAATAAACACATACATGTATGCATACATACATACATATTCACAGACATACATGCACATACATACCACATACATACACATACATGCCACATACATACATGCATACATATATATGCATGCATACATTTATACACATGCAAACATACTTATATTCACATACATACAGATGGGGGACAAAAGACATACAGATGGGGGACTCCTGTGAAACAAGAGAAAACTTTATTAATAGGGGGCTGGACCACTCTTTGACTTAAGTACACATTGCATGCGATGTTGGATGACTGCATAGAGGTCATGCACAATATTTAATGGAATATGAAGCCATTCCTCCTGGAGAGTAGTCTCAAATTCTAAAAATGTGGCTGGAGGTGGAAATCGAGCACGAAGTTTGGATCCCAAATATCCCCATAAATGCTCAATAATGCTTAAGTCAGGAGACTGAGGGGGCCAGGCGGCATGTCCTTTTTCATCGTCATGCTCTTAGAACCATGCTTGAACACCCTAGCGGTGTGGATAGGAGCTTTGTCGTCTTCATAAAGTGGACGCTTTCCAGGGAATAAAGTGTGAGCAAAAAGATGGACATGATCCCCCAGAATGCTGCGATAGTGAGTGGTTTTGATCTTCCCATGCAAAGTGACAAGTAGTCCAAGACCGCGCCAAGATATCGCACTCCGTACCATGCGGGAGTTACCTCAGTGCTCCATAGTCGGCAAGAGACAGTCAGGAGTAAACACTTCTCTGAGCGCTCTCCACACCTAAACGTGCCTAGTAATCTAAAATAGGGTGAATGCCGATTAATCAGACCAGGTGACTTGTTGCCACTGTTGTGGGGCCCATCTTCTGTGAGCTCTACACCACTCGAGTTGGAGGAAAACATGACGTGATGTCACCAACGGTTTACAAATAGCCACTCTGCCATAAATGTTCACAGCATGGAGTTCCCTATTGACAGTTTTAACTGAAACGAAGTCCTGCAGATGACTGTTCATGCCGTATGTTACCTCGGATAACGATTGCTTGTTCTTTTAGGCCACTATGCGCTTCAAAGCTCGTCTGTCATTCTGGGTTAGCTTTCTCTTCCGGCCACTGTTGTGCTTTGCTGACTCCATCTTACCGTCTTTCGTGTACGGTGTCATAACAGCTGATACCGTGCTTCTTGAAGACTACAAAAGGTTTTCTGTTTCCGTCCCCGAGGCCCAGCAAATTACGCACCAACAATCATTCCTCTCTCGAACTCTGTCAGATCTGTCACTGCAGTGTCTATCAAAGAGTACGATAGACGCATGCAACATCTATAACTTCTGTTGAGGTCCTGATATTTTTCCCCCTTCACGGCCACTGGGTATCAGAATCATGTTCCAGATGGCGCTCCTGTTCTGCAATACAAACACACTCACAAACGCGGGGGTCTTACATGCTACTTGATTTGTGTTTTTTTTTCTAGTTTTTTTACCGAACTTTGCTTGTTACGTTTCTATTTTGAAAATTAGTTTTAGGGAAAACACTTTCAAAGAATTCTGCTTGCTACAAACTGAATATCAGAGAGAGATTGAGTTTTGAGTGTATAGCCCTCTTTCTTTGATCTTTCGAGAGGGGGAATTATAAGTTAATAAGAATATTTTCTTTCTCCACGGTACATAAACGCTGTGTTAAAGGAATTCTGATTAAATATTTCGGGGTTTCTTCGTTGGTAATTTCCAAAAGATTGTTTCATAATTTTTCTTAAGATACTTATAAATTTTGAAATACATATAAATTTTTAATTTTGACGAGCGACAAATGTACGTTAGTATATATGTAGACATGCTCATAAAAATGGAGTTTGCGATGACACTATTGATATTAAATGAATAATCTGCTTATTAAGAAGACTACTATCTCAAAAATATTCGAAGACTATGAGTCGCTTCCTGCCCAAGTAATAGTTAAAAACTAAGAAGTTGTGTATGCTCAGATCTCTCTCTCTAATATATATATATATATATATATATATATATATATATATATATATATATATATATATATATATATATATATATATATATATATATATATATATATGTATATATATGTATATATATATGTATATATATATGTATATATGTATATATGTATATATATATATATATATATATATATATATATATATATATATATATATATATATATATGTATATATATATATATATATATATATATATATATATATATATATATATATATATATATATATATATATATATATAAATATATATATATATATACATATATATATAAATACATATATATATATATATATATATATATATATATTTATATATATATATATTTGTATATATATATATGTATATATATATATATGTATATATATATATATATATATATATATATATATATATATATATATATATAGAGAGAGAGAGAGAGAGAGAGAGAGAGAGAGAAAGAGAGAGATAGAGAAAGACAGAGAAAATGGTGCGTTCCTCAACCCTTCATTGTTAAATTTCATTTCTTTGTGATCAGCGAGAAAAATAAATTTTTTTCTAAATAAATTTTTCCAAAAAACGCTTCAGAAAGCATAAAACTTATTGAATGAATTTTTCTATACTCCTTGTTTGACTTAGCATTGTTTTTTTTATGCGAAATTGCATCTTTAGTTCAATTTTCAGCAGAAAATTAGAATGGCAAATAAAGACTCTGCGATTCCTTCAAATCTACATTAATCAATAAACAAGGCAAGCGGCCTTTCTCGTTTCTCCTTAATTTCAGCTTCCTCGCTCCATCTAATTACAGCCGTCCAATAAGGCATGAAATATAAATGATTCTCGTTATCGATTGTTTGATTCGTAAGTTCCCACTCTGCATGAATAAAAGAATTGCAGCGAATATCGGCGAGTATAAACAGCATCCCAAAAAGGGCTCCGGACGTATTCGCGGGTCAAAGTTCATTAAAATATTGAATATTTGATAAGTTTTGTTTGCATTGTTTGGTCTGGTTATAAAAATTTTAATTTGCGGGTAAGCCTGCTCTGGATAGCTCATTTAGACTCCGAAACAGCCCTCAGCGAGCCTGGAGTGTATTTAAATTGTGCCCAACCGCTGCAAAGAGTCCAATTTATACAACTTTAATGCATGTAAACAAATTCATTCCGCTTTTGTAACTAAGTCCATTTCTTCGGATGATCAAAGTATTCGTAAACAAAAACGGGATATTCAATTCCTTTTTGGAAGATCCTTCAATTGCATCGACCAAAAAGACTATCGATCTATGAACATTCACATACGTTTCTTGTAAAAAAACAAATATTGGATTCTTTCAAAATCGAGACTGTGTTGTATTTAAAATCATGCCAGTCCCGCAGAGAGGAGATGCTATAATTTAATACATTTCAAAATAATTTAAATCATTAAAATATACTAAATTAAACAACGATAAAAGTTAGAAAATAGTTTGCATCATATCATTGTTTTTACATTTTGAATGCACTGCAGTTTCGAGTCATACATAAAAGGACTGAAAGATTAAGAAAACTGCATCAAATTTTTAAAATATACTTTTCACCGCTTATTGAGTGTGTGTGTGAGGTCATTTTCTTTTCGTACAGACAAATTTTGTTTTTGCTGAATATTAATTTCGCTTTTTGTTTTCGTTGCTAATATTGATTTTTGTTGATGCACTTTTATAGAGATATTTAAATTATACATACTTATAATTGTGCTAATTATACTAATTATACATACTTATAATACTTATAGTTCTTTAGGAAGATTAGTTATAACAGAGGACTATTTTTCCATGTTAATATCTTTATCTAATTTTCTACATAGTGAGACTGCTACGGTTTAGAAACAAATGTGTTTCTACCTTCGTTTGTGGTTTGAGAAATACTTTATTAAGCACACCAAGGAAAATTAAGTATTTTTATTGCTAAACGGATAAAAAAATAACGAATTAACATGAAGTGAAATGGTAAATGCATTATCTAACATTTTTACAAGGTTCGACGACAAGTCATTAAAAAAAAAAAACACCTGAGAAACAAATTTTGTTAATCGTTATTATTAATTTAACCTCGCTTATTTCACAGCAAGAATTTAGAGGCTTTTAATAAATCAATTTAGGAACATTTCGTAAATAGAATTTTTAGGAATGTTTTACAAATCATAATGAATTCCTACTCTCACAATATTAAATAGTAATCGTCATGATATCACCCTGAAAATCTTATAGAGTATAGCTCACTTCTACCCAGACTTGGATGTATATAATTTGAAGTGGCACTCTACATGAATTTGATACAAACACAGTTTATACATGAAACAATGTTTATTGAATTCGTTGCACATATAGAATTTGCTTTTACAGCAATAAGCATACGTACTACTTGTACGGAATATATATTAACATTCAATAGAAATACACTTTGCAAATACTCACAAACCAGCAGAGAGTCAAACCAGCAGTACTGCCACGTAAACTTTGGGCCCCCTAAGCACTAGCGCAGGATAGCACCTGGTGCTGCTTTCCTGGTAGCTCCTTTAACTCGCTTATCTATCAACCTTAACAAAACCTTCTTCTCTTTAATCAAGCTGCATGGTATTTATACCAAGCGCGTATGCCGAAATTAGCATATCTCAAGCAGCTTCTTTAATTCATTCACACAAAAGTTCGATTCTTGTGAATCGAATCTTATGTATACCTTACAATCTACTCCATAATATCACGGTTTAAAATTGTTTTGAAGATTTACAATTTTTGATATAAAAATAAGAATATATTACTAGCTTTGATATATGTACTAATAATCTGATCAAAAGGCTGTAATGTCATACAACTCCCAAAATACATTCATATAGTTTTAGCATCAGTAATTCGTACAGCAAAACCTCGTTTATCCGGCCCTCGTTGATCCAGATCTCCGGATAATCCGGATAATATTTGCAGACTTTTTATTTAATATTAACATTAGATAATTTTTAACTATGATAGTAAGAACGGCACTACAAGTACGCCAGATATTCACTTTTTAGCTTGATTCAATGTACAGTTCCTGCATAAATTGTACAGTAAATTATATTAATAAAACGCTTTTGTTGAGTTTAGGAAAGCTTTACTAGACTGACCAATTCTTTGTTAAGAAATGATGCGAAAAGTTATTTTTATATTTTTTAATTAGTTTTTATCGTAATAAACGGTGATTCTGCTTAGTTAAGGATTTTCTTTTGCTTATTACCCATATTATTCGGATTATCCGGATTTTTGATTTTCCGGATTGCCTATGGTCCCAGTTAGTCAGGATAAACGAGGTTTTACAGTACTCATTTGAAATAATATAATTAAGGTATCTGCCAACGTTAAAATGCCTGCTTTGGTGCAAAATTTCGGAATGTTTTATTGCTCTGTTTCAAAGGTCAATATTTTAGGATTCTAAAACGGCTTTACTTTTATTCGTACGATCATTGGAAGAGAATTTATAGCCAATTGAATAAACCGAAAGCGATGTTAAAATACCGGAAGTAGCCTCTTTAAATGCATTTTCTAGAAAACTCATTTTTCAGCTGCTTTTGTAAACGAGAAAGCTAATCATTTTAAAAGTTTTCTATATATTTGAATGAAATTTTGCAATGGTGTTTTACATATTACGAACTATGTTTTGACCTAAAAGAACTATGTTAGACTCAGGAATTTTTAAAGATGTTTAGAATAGTATTTGTGTTTTCATTTGGTTAAGCTGTAATGGGGGGGTGGAGCTATAGTAATGTTAAAATGACGTAACTTTTAGGACAGAATTGGCTGCTGTTTCGCCATAACCGTCACTTACGGAATTGGGGTATGTACGCATCTTTTACTTTGCATTAGGATTTTTGTGTGCTTGCATGTAAGGTGCGTTGAGCCCATACTGTAAGTTGTGTTTGTCTTTTCATTTTCTTCTTGACTTATTGCTTTCTTGGGGGACTCGGGGCCTTGGGATGTCTTTTGGGCTTACCTGCATCCTATTCAGAAAGTTCCCCTTGAGGTAACTGATAAGGTTAGGCTCCCTGATGACGAGACCTGTCGGTTACCTCTGTTGTTTTATGGTTCAGTTCCGGCACTTATACAGAATCTTGCCGTTGGTGCGTGGATGCCCAGAGTGCTTGATTTCTGTTTGTTTTTTGTCTATTTTCGTATTATTTTTATCTATCTCTGTTGGATTATTTATTTGTTTTTTTTCATTATGGGGATATGAATCTTCTGCGCTATCCTCTATTGAAAATATTTTCTTTGCAGGGTATGTTTTATGTTATAGTGATTTAGCAGCCTATGCTTGAATTTTAATTTTTGTTTATTTCTATTGTTTGCATTTTACATTGACCTAAAAGCTAAGCTATATGTGTTAATTGAATCATTATACAGGTGCCTGCGCTAGTAAAAAGATAATTTTTTTTTAAATGAAAAAATCAGTGTTTTCACTTTTTTGGATATGTTTCTGTGATTGTTTGAAATATTGTAAAACGTTTACTTCAGAACACAGGTAAGTGTCGCAGTAGTATATAGCATAAAGGAAATTTGTATGTAGTAGAAGGGAGTGTAGGGTCTTTGGCGTAAACACTCAATTTAACTAAACATTTATAAAAAAAAATCCCTACGTTTTGAAATGTTATGATATTTTTACCTAAATTATATTTGCTTTATGATTTGATGTCACATTTGAACTAAAAATTATGCGTATTTAATCAGTTCTGTATATTTAAAAAAATTCAGGTAGCCTCTTCTAAAGAAACTACCGCGGCTTATTAACGCAGGATTATTTATCGTTGCTTACTTCTTTTGTCTATATATATAAAACAGTTCCGTAACTGACTGACATACAACGCACAGACCAAACCGCTGGACCTAAAGGGCTGAAATTTTGCATGGCGTTTCTTCTTATAGTGTAGGGGTGCACTAAGAGAGATTTTTGAAAAAAAATTCTTAGATTTTTTTAAATTAAATTTTTAAGATGTTTTTGTAATTTTTTTAAAGTTTGCATTTAAAATAATAATCTGAGGGTTATAAAATTTATGTCACGAGAAAGATCGTAAAAATTCCTTTAAAATAAAATCTTTTTCAAACCTTTACCTCGATTTTCTGATTTTTGGTGGATTTTTTAAAGATTAATTTTTAGAAATTAATTTATTAAATGCTGATCACGCTATTTCTTTTTCTGGTACTTTAAATAAATTTATCGTCACGTGCTTAACAACTAAATAGACAAAAAAATATTTTTTTTTTTTGCATTTAAAATAATAATTTGAGGGTTATAAAATTTATATCACGAGAAAGATCGTAAAAATTCCTTTAAAATGAAATCTTTTTCAAACCTTTACCTCGATTTTCTGATTTTTGTGGATTTTTTAAAGATTAATTTTTAGAAATTAATTTATTAAATGCTGATCACGTGATTTCTTTTTCTGGTACTTTAAATAAATTTATCGTCACGTGCTTAACAACTAAATAGACAAAAAAAAATTTTTTTTATCTTTCTAATGCAGCAGACGATTGGATATTAACCAAATAATATCCCTTACGATTTTTTCCGGATCCCTTACGGGTGTATGCGTTATGTATATATGTATATACCGAGTTAGCCAAAAGTTCGTAAAAACTTTAAAAATTCATAAAAAAGGGAAGAAATTATGATAAAGAAGTGCAGTTTGCAAAAAAGGGCTCACAAGGAAGTCAGATTTTTTTAGCAGCAAAAAAAAAATATTAAAAAAAGTCACTGGTAGAGACACTGGTCCAGCTTTGTGAGCACTGCTACTCCCCGTGGACGATTCCGCCGCCATATCTTTCATAACGGTTTCCACCGCAGTAATGCGGCCCTCCGCCAACGAGGGTCTTCCACTTCGTGGACGATCCTCCAATCCTCGTGTATCACGGTCTTTTATTGCAAGATTGATGTGCATAATTCTGCTAAATCTCTCGCATGTCAGCGCCATCTACCGGTAACTTTAAAAAGTTTAAAAACTTTTTTAAATTTTTCATGGCTGCTAAAAAAAAATTGGACTTCCTTATGAGCCCTTTCTTGCAAAGCGCACTTCTTTATCATGATTTCTTTCCTTTTTATAAATTTTTAAAGTTTTTACGAACTTTTGGATCACCCTATATATATATATTATGTACATATATATATGTACGTATATATATATATATATATATATATATATATATATATATATATATATATATATATATATATATATATATATAAATATATATATATATATACATATATACATATATATATATATATATATATATATATATATATATATATATATAGATATATACATATATATATATATATACATATATATATATATATATATATATATATATATATATATATATATATATATATATATATATATATATATACTGAGTGTGTTTATTGTATAGATTATACTCATCGGAAATAATCTATTGGTTTTTAGACAGCATTGACACCGCTGATGAAGAAATGCTGTCAAAAACCTCTTTCATACTTTTCTTTTCATGTTATTTGTTCCTGGCTGCAAGTAACTTTAGGGCTATTTCTGGTTTTCTCTATCATCTATTTCTTATATATATATATATATATATATATATATATATATATATATATATAAATTTTGATGCATTTTGGTACTTTTCTGTGTAATTCTTTACTGCTTGCCCAAGAGATACAGACTGGGTTTGGCGCACTGGGTTTGGTCGCAAAATTATAACTCGCGACGATGGACTGTTTTATCGCCTGAAATTTTGCTTTCTGGAGGATCGTTATGGAGGAACGTAATCCTACGTTTAAAAAGTTCTCCGAATGTAGGCAGACGCCTTAAAACAACATAATTAACATAAAAATTAAATATCCACTTTTTTTTTATATAAAATTACTATCCTGTGTTTATAGTAAGCCCGAAACATGTACGATTTCCTTTTTAAAGTCATCTGAAAAAGTAGGAAAATTAATCAGTGACATTACAAAATATATTTCCTTCCAGCTATTTACGCTCAGGATCGGGGAAACTCTGAACTGATACTTATCTAAGCCAGTATCTAAGGCATATAAATTCCTATAGAGATGGCGGTATTTTCTATAATGAGTTTCATTTGCAAATGCATACTTTCAAAACGATCGCGAAATGTTTGGATATTTCACTCGAGATTGCTCGAATTCCTTCCGCTAACGGTTCGACAAAACCTGGAGCTTCCAAAATCTTCATATTATAGAATTCTTTAGGAAGAAAATTAATTAAGAAAGACAGCAAACGAACTTCGAAATTCACGCAATCACTCCAGCATATATATATCTGTTGTGGAGAACTTCGACAAATAATTCGGAAAATCCAAGGTTCTGCGATTTCATATGTGTTCATATTTTAAATGAGGTACCAGAACCGAAGGAGGAGGTGTCCTCCACCAGTTATTTCGAAATACTTTTAATTCCCGTAAGGTTCCGACCGAGCGCAGATATCTTAGCTCTCAGACGTTCATTAGACAGGTTTTTGTATTTAATGGTTCTTGAATGCAGAAAGGGAGTTCCGTAATTGTTTTAAAAGCCATAGTAAAAATTGTTATTATGAGACATATGTGCCGGCGATTATGAAAGTGGCCTAAGTAAAGAAATAAGTCTATTAGTTATTTCATATTACATTCTTTCATATTACCGCGATCGGAAGCAACCTGTGCAAAATTTCAAAAATTGAACCTTTAGATTGAGTTCGTTGTTGCGTCATTGAGTCCAGTTCATGTTCAAACTCAATCCTTCAAATATCTGGAAACGAAAAATATATGACTTAGACCACTGTCAAAATCACAGACACATTTGTGAGACAGGAATTTTGTATCATCGTAATTATTTATTCAATCTATCTTACCTAATAGCAAGACTTTAGTCACATTTTATGAATTCATTTGAATTATAAATTATTCCTCTCCGTTAGACAAAAAATAATTACAAGATAAAAAGAACTGTTTATATACCATGTTTTTAAATTTTCTGTTGAATCATATAAACTTGACAATTCTAAGTATTAATAAATATTTTTTTAAAATTTTTTTTGGTGAATTATCCCATAAATTCGGAAGAAAATGAAGTTAGTTGGAAGTTAACTTGCGTTTAACTTTCTCATTCCCGTCCCGGACGATAGATGGCTGCACCAGTCTACAAAACAAAATTAACTGAAAATGAATTCAAAACTGCTTAAAGATGGCTAAAAGTATTTAAAAAATGCATTGTCATCGTGTTCTGAGCTATTCTAAAAGTTTCAAATGTCTAGCTAGTCGGGAAGTTAGTTAAAAATCGATTGCAAGATTTGTAAGGGACAAACACATACACAAACAAGAAAGCAAGTTAATAAAAACATGGTAAAAATAAAAACTATTAACAGCAAGGTCAATGTTCTACGTTATTTGCTATCCCCGGAGTGATGAAAGAGTCATGTTCCAGTAATTAACCTTACGTTATTTCCTCGCCTGGAGATGTCTTGGGAGCAAACATTCGGTCCAGAGCCTCTGGGTCGAGTCCCACTGCTGGCATGGATGTTTTTAGCCATTCGAAGTCCGATTTAAACTATAGATTCCAGTCCTTTGAGTAACAAAAGTTAACCTAACTAATCGTTTATGTCCTGTTTCTATATTTAAGAATAATTGGATGTTCAACGTACAAATAAATATATTCTCTTCCTCTAATATTCTTTTTTTAACATATTTTCGTATCTAAGAATCTATCTATCGCAGTTTATTTCTAGCGGTTGAGTACCCCTATAGCAACCGACTGATGAAGCCGGGATTGAACAAAAATGTAAACACTTAGTTTTTTCTAATTGCCTAATCCTGGCACAGATTTTTGTTATATCTTAAAACTGCTGTGAATTAACCTTATTCGATTCACTCACCTGAATGGCAACCTATGGGGAAAAAAAATTTTCAGGTAGTCTTTTCTAACGAAATTACTGCGGGTTATTAATGTAGGATTACTTATCATTGCTTGCTTCTTTTGTTTTTCTTTTTTTTTGGGGGGGAAGGGGCGCATTTTGGTACTTTTCTGTTTAACTGTTTACTGCTACTGGGTTTGGCGCGCTGCCAAAATTATAACTCGCGACGGACTCTGAATTTTTTCTTTCCGGAGGACCGTTATTGAAGAACGTAAGCCTACGTAAAAATTTGTCTACTTTTGATAGCTACATAACTGCTGATAATCCAGCAAAAATGGTGCTTTCAGATAGCCTGAAATTTTCTGCACCTTGCAACGGAATTCATTTTATAAATTTCGTCCACCAAAGGAATTTAGGAGCGTTTAAAACACTAGACCAGATCACCCCCCCCCCCTGAATAATTTAAATTTTAAAATTATTATTTGTGATTTTTTATAAAACGAAAAATGCCCCAGGGTGGGAAATTTATTTCTCTATTACACATTAGTACAATTAAAAGTACAATTAAATAAATCTTTGAATACAAGTCGGCAATCCTTGGACACATTTTCTCCATAGGTTAACACTGAGGTGAGCGAATCCAATAAGGTTAGTAGACAACAGCTTCAACTTAGATTCTTTGATATATCATTTTTTTGTTGTTAATTTTTTTTTATCTCTTACCTTTTAAAAATATGAATTTTTACTTATTGAAAAAAAAACTGTGCTAAAGAACTACTGTGCTAAACTGTGCTAAAGAACGTTTCACTAAAGAACTTTTAAACTATACTTAGGCTGTCTTAAAGTACACACCAGGGACAAGATAAATAGTATGAGGGGCCATTTGAGAATGCCTAGATTAACAGAAAAATGTTATATTAGATATGAAAAAAATTTTAATCGGCGTTTCTTCTAATAGTTTTATTAAACACTAGCTGAACACCCGTGCTTCGCTACTGAGTACAATCAAATAAAATGCAACGGTAAATGTATGCAATTAATGCCAAACCAAAACAAAAAAATATATTTATAAAAAAATCGTAACGGATATTTTTATAGACAAAATAATGTAGAAGAAAATATTGAAATTAAATCTAATAGAACATACTGAAGAATATAGTACATTTAATATAGTACAGT
This sequence comes from Dolomedes plantarius, assembly GCA_907164885.2. NCBI lineage: Eukaryota > Metazoa > Arthropoda > Arachnida > Araneae > Dolomedidae > Dolomedes > Dolomedes plantarius. The sequence goes on from OU015493.1 coordinate 195,909,462, forward strand.
TTGAGGAACATTTATTTTACTGTATTTTAATATTTTTTGGGGGGGATAATGTCGAATCGTCTGCCGCATTAGAAAGGAAAAAAATATTTTTTTTTAAATTTATTTCATTGTTATGCATGTATCGCAAAATTAATTTAAAGTATCGCAAACAGAAAATAAACCACGTGACCAGCATTTAATAAATGAAATTCTGAATATTAATCTTTAAAAATTCACCAAAAATCAGAAAATAGAGGTAAAGATTCGAAAAAGATTTCCTTTTAAAGGAAATTTTAGGATCTTTCTTGTGAATTTAAACTTTACAACACTGAGATTATTATTTTAAATGCAAACTTTAAAGAATGTTACAAAAACAGCTTAAAAATTTAATTAAAAAAAAATTAATTTAAATATTTCTTGGCGCTCCCCTACACTATAAGAAGAAACGCCATGCAAAATTTCAGCCCTTTAGGTCCAGCGGTTTGGTCTGTGCGTTATCTGTCTGTAAGTCAGTCAGTCAGTCACTTGCGGAACTGTTTTATATATATAGATATCACATTCTCCAATTGTTAGACTAAAAAACAATTAGAGAATGGTCCACACACAAACTTCCCGCCTTAAAAAAATAAAAATAAACGCTTTATTTTTCTAACAAACAGTAGAGCTTTTATAATCTTTGGCGACCTTGATATTCATGGTATTTAATTGGAGCTTGCAACATCTGATTGGTTTAATACTAAAAAAAACCCGCTCAGAATAGATAAAACCACATTTTAATAGGTTTGATTAAATTCAACATGTGGTCGTAAAATACGTATACTAGCAGGAAATAATGAGCCAACAGAACAGTGTTCTAAGCTTGCATTAAAAACCTAATTTATACCGGGGTTGAGAGTTGAGTCAGTCAAAATTTTCGTTTATCGTTCGTTAATTCGTAAGAAATCGTATGCAGCTCCTGTGGTGTCGCAAGTCACCCCAGGATCGATAATCTTCTAGCCTTTGAAAAAACTGACTTTTAGTGACAATTTGATAAGTCACTGTGTGTTGTATGGATTTCGAATTCAGTACCCTATTGAAAATTTCGGGAATTCACTTAACACGGCATGGTAAGGCGAAGTACCAGATATTGGTGCCAAATTATATCCCTCACCAATATATGCGAGACCTCCTGTAGACAGATTTGAAAGAAAATCAATTAATTTGCGATTCTTAGCATTCAAAAGTAGGCCATACATTTCCAAAAAAATTCGCCCAAAATAGCATAGGAAATATCTGGTACAATAAATATCCATGGGAAACTACGTCTAAAGCCAAGGTTTAATTCAAGTTTTTTACTACCCTAAGGTGAAATTTTTGATCCATTGGCAACGTACAGAAAATAAACTGTGGGGTGCTTCGCATTTGTCAAATATCTAGTAAAGCAGCTAAGTGCTTCACCCTATTCGACAAGAAATCGAAAACTAGTTGAATTGTCGTAAACAAATAAGCCACTAAGTAAACGGCCACCATCTGCCGCCGCTATAACAGATGTTCCCTTAAGCTTTTCTGCCATTGACACGGTTTTACACATTTACCGGCCTTTTCGGCAAACCTGTAATGACAAAAACACAGTTTCCCTGTTTATAAGACGGTGTGAAATACTTTCGGATGGCGATTTCTATCTACCTCTAAATTTGTTTCTACTTTCATTTTTGCTACAAAGTCGGGATAATTTTTTTAATTTGATCGGACAGCTCATCAATTCGTTTTACGAGAGCCTGAATCGTAGTGCCTTATGTGTATACTTCCTGCACTGTTGTTGGAGTATAAGATACCTCGTTTATTTTATCCGCAATTAAGGCTAATTTATCTGAGGGATCAATTCAAATGAATAAAATTGGTTGTTTATGTGTGGGCAATTTATGTAACCACAAAGTCTATAATCACTCACTGGTAACCCCTCCGGATGACAACTTCTTCCTTTCAACTAAAAATTGAGAAGGTCGTTTATCACTAGGGATACGTAAATATCGCATAAAAATATCGAAATTTCGCACCCAAAAAAATACAATATATAAGATACCTCGTTTATTTTATCAGAAATATCTCATTTTTTCGCAAAAAAATATAAATTCAAAAATTTTGCATTTATGAAAAAAATTACAATTTTGCTCACTTGGATAGGTACGTATCCAAATTCTTAGTTTTAAAAGCTAACATTGTAGTAGTCTCTGCATTATGTTCCTTATGTCTTTTCCTTCTGTCATTAGTAATTATGTTGTACATACTAAAATATCTCAGCATTTACTCTGTTAACGGGACTATAGAGGCTTTGTTGCTAATTGAAATTATATTGTATATATTTGTTTTGGGCGTACTGGTAGCACCGTCTGGCTGCTTCGCGGTTTGCGTGAAGCGTGTGTAGTAGTTGTTGGACTCTTGAACGAACAAAAGCTTGACGCTTGAATTCCTGGTGATTTAATATTTCTTGAATTCTTGGATTAATATTTCTTGAATTTTCTTCAGGCTTTGTCTAGCCTATGGGAAGTTAAGGTAGCAGCATTTCGTTGCAATTAAAATCTGAATAACATCAGCAGAAGTCTCTTGGTTGAGTAATGTAAGTAGCTAAAATACCCTTGACTTTGGCGCTCAAGAGACGTACTTAAATCTACTAAATTGTTCCACAAAACTTGATGGGTGATTTTTACAGTTCGAGTTTTAGGTTCGACTTCGGTATGTACCAAATTCGGAGCAAATCCGAAGGTGAGTGAAATTTCTCAGATAAAGGCCGCGGATGGTCTTACTTAAGCAATTATGTTAATAAATTATTACTATTATTACCTAATTTTCGCTTAAAACCCTTTGCTTCCCAGTACCCATTAAAGTTGAAATTCTGACCTAAAAATTTGTTGGCACTCTTTTTAGGCTTAAAGGAGTACACAGTTAAAATTTCATAAAGATTCCACTTCTGGTTTCGATTTTGTGGGTGTTCCATGACCTGGAACACTGGGAAACTAGCGCTTTGAAAAGCGCGGCTAAGTGAGCATTGCGGTGAAGCGAACAAAAGAAAAAACGCACACACACAAATAAAAACACAACAAAAAACTTGATTATATATGATTTTTAAAAAATATTTACAGTTCCTATATACAAAAGCAGTTCCTATATAGAAAAAAAAGACACAAATAAAAACACAATAAAAAAAATTTTATTATATATGATTTTAAATAAATATTTACAGTTCCTATATACAAAAGCAGTTCCTACACATAAGAATATTCACTAACCTATTTTTTTTTGCTTCGTGATATTTTTGGAAGCACGTCAGTCCCTTCTGTAAAAAGCAAAAACCAACATTGCAGGTTTTGCAACATTGCAGATCCTCGAGATTACTGTTCGTAAACTCGAGGATCCCAGGGTGCTGCCCAGGCAATCGATGAACAGCGAGGAGCCCAGACTACTAGTATTGCATAGGATTTTGGACATAGGGCTTTTGTTCGATGTATGCGGTCGAAGTTGAACCGGTTTGGACTGGCTGAGCTGGACAGAGAGGTCGCTAGACATAGACACGTGTTCTACTGCGCAAACCGCTCTAGTTTCCCAGTGTTCCATATCATGGAACACCTTTTGAAAATCTTACGTAATTGCTATGGTTTCAGTATAAAAAATTAAAAATAATATAGAATAAATAGTTTAGAGTATAGCCAATAAAATAACATAGAAATTTTTTCCTAGCAATTTTTTTTGTATTTAAAAATGATTTTTAAATTATGGCTCTGAAATATGACTCTTTTTTATAACGCCACTGGAACGAGGGTATGTATGGGCTTGTGACACGCTGCCTTGTATTATCAAAAAGAGTAGATCAAAGTAAAAAATGAAGCTATTTGCTTAGTTTTTAGCCGAATTTTGATGGTTTTAGAAGCGAGTAAAGTTTGGTGTTCCACTATATGGAACACCGGGGAGCAAAGGGTTAAAAAGCCGTTTATCACCGAGTTTTTTCTGAAAAATAGTAAAAAAATAATTTTCTCTTTTATTCACTCATATCGCCAAATTTAGCATTTATTCTCATCTATTTCGTAAATACGAAAATAGCGTATCCTTATTTATCATCCAACTGCAAATACTGAAGCAATTGCTCAAATCGCATTGTTTCTGGTTGTGAAAAGTGTTGCACTATTCTACTTTTAAGGCTCGGTGCACATGAGCGATCCGGTGTCGTTCCGGCACCGCAGTTGCCATCATGAGTACATGGTGTTGAACTAACCGACTCACGCGGACGTAGGCGTCGTCTGTTAGTTCAACTCTATTATACTCCTGAACGCAACTGCGGTGCCGCAACGACACCGGATCGCCCGTGTGCACCGAGCCTTAAAGTCTCACAGGTATTAATTGCTGGAGAATTTTTAACAATATCCCTAACATGCGAAAGTATCTCAAGATCTAACGGCATGAAATTTCGTGTTATCAGCTGTTATACCGAAATGTGAAACTGGGATTCAGATTGGGCGAACCATAACTGGGATCAGATTCCATAAACACAGGAGGTCTAAAACCAAGTCTACAAATTTCATATTCACTATTTAAGGTTTCGTAAACATATATTGCAGTATAAGTGAGTCGGACGCACGCAATTACAAATCACATTTCACTACATCGTGTCGTAAACATTGTGACGGGAGACTTGATTTTTTAGAAGGTGTTTTATTAGAGAATAAACTTGCGAAAAAGATGGGGATGTTGATCAAAATGATCGTTATAAAAGCTTGGAATACGAGATGCACTGAAAAAATAAATAATTAAATAAGGCTTTATTTTCAATTTTAAATAAGAAAAGTACCTCTCGTATAACAGAAACAGACAATAAATTATTATGGCTTAAAGCAGGGGTGGCCAACCCGCGGCACGCGTGCCACAGTGTGGCACGGCGGCATTTTAACAGTGGCACGCGGAGACTTATTGAAAAATTTAGAAATTTGAAAAAATAATAGTTTGTCGAAATCTGTAAAAACCCTATTCATACGCTTCTGAAAATAACAGCGTAGGAAAGCGGCACTGCTTAACACCAGTACAACGATGTGCTAAGACAGCGGGGTCTTTTCCAAATTTACACGATTTGTCTGTCAGGTATTGTTGTAGGTTTGGATCAACATATGTTTCTGAACAAATATTTTCTATTTTGAACATAATAAAATCAGAATATCGATCAAGATTAACTGATATGCACCTAAAAGACCTAATTTTGTTAGCATCTTCAAGAACTAATCCTAATATAGATGACTTGGTGAAAAAACTACAAATTCAAAAGCCACATTAATTAAGTACTGGCTGTTTAATAATTACTTAGAATTAAATGTTTCAAGTTATTCATTTTATTTTATACATAACCTAACTGACTGAACCTTTAAAAATGTTTATTAACAATAAAACCTAGGTTTGTAGTTTTGTTTTACTTATTATATTATTTTTTAAATCTCCACTACTCAGATAAAAAAAAGTACTATTTGTGTAAAAATCCAATAATCATCCTAAAAATAACATTCTTCCACCATTTTATATTTTTTGTATGTTGGAAAAGTTGGAAGTGGCACGCATAATATTTTCTTTTCAGATAGTGGCACTCTTCCCAAAAAGGTTGGCCACCCCTGGCTTAAAGCAAAAGAAGCACTCCTAATGTAAAAAAGCAAATATAGCAATACGATCAGTATTTCTGGATTTTTGTAACATATAAATACACAAATTCTTTTGGAGGATTTTTATAATTTGCCCATGGCCGATACACGTAAAATCTGTAGTTCCTGCAATGTCCTCCAAGTCCTCAAATTTACCTCTGGAGAGTAGATAGAAATTGCCGGTTCACCAACACACGGATTGGTGCGGTGCAAGCGGTGCAAGGGGGGCGTGGCCTATTGATGACGTCAGCGCCACCTGGCGGCGTTTTTTAGTCAATCAGGAGAAGGCCATGATCTTAGCGCCCCCTTGCGGGAAAACCTGGAACCTTGTAGTACAGCAGAATCTTGAAGAGAGTATGTGCTCCGGGGAGCGCCACCTATAGGTCAAATAGGGAACTAAATTACGTATAAGGTTATGATCTATATTTTCAGTGCTGCCATCTATTTTATAAAAATCACAACTGAATTTTACATTTAATTTTACAGAAGATATATATTTTTAAAAGTTTGTCCTGAGCTAGGACCGAACCCGGGATGTCACGGTTGGCAAGCCAACGCCCTACCCACTGGGCTGTCGAGTCTTGTTATTGTACGGTATTATAAGGTATTTAAAGAGTGAATATTTTAAAGGGAACTTGAGAAATATGATAGAGGATTCTGTGGTATTATATTATTTTAATTAGTTAATTAATTAATTATTTTTTTTTAATATAATACATACTAAGCGCCCCCTAGCGGGAAAAACTTGAACTAAACTAGAACTTTAAATATTTAAGATTGTAAAACGATTTTACGCTGTTACCAAACATGTAGTGAATAAATTTAACTTTTAAAATTCTGATATCGAGAATTTTACGCTGCAGGCGCCATCTATTGGTAAAAATTACAACTACATTTAAAATTTAATTTTGTAAAAGGTTTTATTTTAGTTTAAATTCTAAATTAAAATATATTATTAACTTACTATTTTTTTAACGATAGTAGTAATTAGTAAAAAATAATTATAATTACTTATTATTACTTTAAAGACATATCTAATTTATAAATAATATTTGAAAAAATATTCTATTAAAAGGAGTATTTACAAGTCTTTTAACATTAAATCTATAAGAGAAGATATTAACAAGGATATTTTTACGCATAAAATTATTGAAAACAGCTGTTAAATTTAAAATATCTTTAATTTTCATGCTAATATCAATTTCAAGTATAATATAACTTAGATATATCTTTAAACCCATTTAAACATAACTTGAAGACATTAAATTATACAATTACCATCTAGAACCTGAAACTTAAAACATATTATCAATTTAATAGTTTGGAAAAAGTATTTATTACAGAACATTCCATACTAGTATAAAAATAATAAGAAATTTTTACATAGATAGGCTAAAACGAATATTTTTTTTCTTTTACTTGATATTTTTACACATGAAATTATTTTACAACAAGCGTTAAGTTTAAAATATCTATAATTTTTCTTAAGAATATTACTTTGCAGTATAATATAATTTAGATAGAGCTTTGAATCCATGAAATATGATTCAATCTAGATAATTATTTAAATTAAATACACATAACATACCAATCCATACTATTAAATCTACAAGAGAAGATATTAAATTTACGCTAAAAAATTTTTTTAATTGTCGACATATACATACTGCAATAGTCTACATTATTATCAAAAAGTTCATTGAATTATATTCTATAACAGAGAGAATATTTTTATGAATTTACTAGAATTAATTATCAAAAATAAATATAACGTCATCTATTGATTAAAAATGAAACTTAGAAAATTTAATACATGGTTTTGAGTATATTTTTCAAAACTTTAAATATTTTTAGTCTAAGGGCTTATTTTCAGGACTTTAAAATTGTTTTGCTATGTTTTTTAACGTGATATATAATTTTACATAGATACATTCGCAAAATAATACAAAATAATAAGAAATGTTTACATAGATAGGCTAAAACGAATATTTTTTTTTTCTTTTACTTGATATTTTTACACATAAAATTATTTTACAACAAGCGTTAAGTTTAAAATATCTATAATTTTTCTTAAGAATATTACTTTACAGTATAATATAATTTAGATAGAGCTTTGAAACCATTGTAACATTTAGTATAGAAAAAATTATTATTTGATCTTACCTTGAAAAACATTCCATGAAAGCTAACAAGGGATATTTTTAGACATAAAATTATTTAAACAAAGCGGGAATTCCCCAGTAGAGTTATTTTTTCCTTTTAATATTAGAAATAAAAACTGAAATATGATTCAATCTAGATAATTATTTAAATTAAATACACATAACATACCAATCCATACTATTAAATCTGCAAGAGAAGATATTAAATTTACGCTAAAAAATTTTTTTAATTGTCGACATATGCATACTGCAATAGTCTACATTATTATCAAAAAGTTCATTGAATTATATTCTATAACAGAGCGAATATTTTTATGAATTTACTAGAATTAATTATCAAAAATAAATATAACGTCATCTATTGATTAAAAATGAAACTTAGAAAATTTAATACATGGTTTTGAGTATATTTTTCAAAACTTTAAATATTTTTAGTCGAAGGGCTTATTTTCAGGACTTTAAAATTGTTTTGCTATGTTTTTTAACGTGATATATAATTTTACATAGATACATTCGCAAAATAATACAAAATAATAAGAAATTTTTACATAGATAGGCTAAAACGAATATTTTTTTTTCTTTTACTTGATATTTTTACACATGAAATTATTTTACAACAAGCGTTAAGTTTAAAATATCTTTAATTTTTCTTAAGAATATTACTTTGCAGTATAATATAATTTAGATAGAGCTTTAAAACCATTGTAACATTTAGTATAGAAAAATTATTATTTAATCTTATCTTGAAAGGCATTCCATGAAAGCTAACAAGGGATATTTTTAGACATAAAATTATTTAATCAAAGCGGGAATTCCCCAGTAGAGTTATTTTTTCCTTTTAATATTAGAAATAAAAACTGAAATATGATTCAATCTAGATAATTATTTAAATTAAATACACATAACATACCAATCCATACTATTAAATCTGCAAGAGAAGGTATCAAATTTATCTCGCGATGTTAATAGAGAAGATTCTTACATTATCTGAAATAATACAGACTTTATCATGTTTAGAAGATATTTACAAGAGTTCATTTTAGAATTAAATGAATCATGGTTTGAATCCTACAACAGTAGGGGGTATATGCAAACATGAAGACTTTAAATTATACAATTACCATCTAGAACCTGAAACTTAAAAATATATGCACCAATTTAAGTATCTTTATATAGTTTATGTACAGTTTTGAATATATTTCAAACCTTAAACGTTTTTCCAACTTTGAAACTATATTATAAGTTAAGACGCTTACTAAAATTAAAAAACATTTTATAGAGGTAAAGACTTGAAAGATAAAATTTACAAGTTTTAATCCTAAATATTATATTTTATCCAGAAATGTAGACTATTAATATATGATTTTAAACCTAACATGCTTTCAACGATTACCTAAATTGCAATATAATGTTAAATTCCATAGATTATTTCACAGATTTTAAGATATTTATTTAACCTAAGATGTTTATAAATCCTATCCAAATTGGAATAGTGTTTGCATATCATCATAAACAACTAAATATTATCATTTTCATGGGTTTTAAGGTATTTATTCAACATAAGATGTTTATAAATCCTACCTAAATTGGAATAGTTTCTGCATATCAACATAGACTGCGTAAACAACCAAATATTAACTTAATTTAAATAAGAGCATATAATTTCCTTTTTGATAACTTAAATATATATATATATATCATACATGTTGCTAAATTAAAATTCTTGTTATACTTTCGTATAAGATAGTTTTTTTTTTTACATACAAGAACAGAAATAATATAGACTTTATTATGTTTAGAAGATTTGCAGATATTTAAAGCAGTTCACTTAACTTTAGAAGTAAATGGATCAGAGTTTGAATTCTACTGCAATAGAGGTAGTTTAACTTCACAATTATAATCTAAACAGATAACAAATCTTTGAAAAAAATATTCTATAAAAAGCAATAAAATATATTATGGAAACTTCAAATTAATTTATGATAGGTTTCATTAAATATTCTGCAAACGCTATGAAACATTTCGTATAGAAAATAATTACCATTTGATCTTACCTTTAAAATCTATAGTTTATGCACTTAATTCATATAATTTTTTTACAAAAACAAGCTTTAACTGCATAAGAAGATATTATATTTGTCCCGCACATACATATAAACTTAAAACATATTAAAACTTACTAGTTCCCTTATAAAGGTTTCAAGACTTTAAAAATTTTTTTTACTATGTTTTAAATCTAATCTATAATTTTACATAGATATAACCATTAATAAATTGTTTTACATAGAAAAAAGCATACATCGCACCTAAAATTTTAGTTTTCTTATCAAAATAACCTGCAAAACTTTCATCGAAACAAATGTTTATTATGTTAAAAAAATCAAACACCTATTGATATTACTTTGAAATATTATGCAAATAATAAATTTGAATAAGTTTTACATCAGAAATTATTTTCCGACAATTGCTAAAGAAAATTTATACTATAAGTTTAAAACGCTTCCTAACACTTAAAATTTTATCATTCTATAAGGAGTATAATTTCTTTTAAATCATGCATAAACATCTATATATTAACATAATTCACATAATAGCATATGACTTCCTTTTAATAACATAAATATACATATCATAAATGCAGCTAAATTAAAATTCATGATATACTTTCGTATAAGATAGTTTTCTACATGCAATTACCCAAAATATTTTATCCATACAGCAACAGAAATAATACAGACTTTATCATGTTTAGAAGATATTTACATGAGTTCATTTTAGAAGTAAATTGACCAAGGTTTAAATCTTACAGCGGTAGGGGTATACGCAGACAATATTTTTATATGAGAACCTACTTACAATAGATCTTAAAATTAAAATAAGTTTTGTTAAGAATAAAACTCTGCTGTAGATTTTATAATCTAAGCATATACCACACTGTCATAGTTAACATTTTCAAAACTTAATGGTTTAAAATATATTATTATAAAACATATAAAATACTTACGACATTAGTAGAAATATTCTGCATTGGAAAAAAATCTGGAGCTTATAATTAGCCATACTTCTAAAAACGAGACCCAATTGAAAAATATACAAGTCACGTTAGTTAATCTTGATTATCTGCGGTTAATTTTCCGTTACAGTCACAGTTATCTTCTCAAAATGAATCAATGATAAGATAAATAATTATTTTGCTATCATTTAACGAATCGTTCACGTTCCTTTTATTTTATTTGTCAAGAGTTGCCAAGAGTTGGCATCGATTGTAGAACGACTTTCAAAAATCTAACCCCTAGTGTTTACACAGGAAGTAGATTATTATTATCTTATACACGAGAGTATACTGTGGGAAAAGATCAGATAATATGTTTAATCAAAGTTAAACAATTGATACACGTTTTGCTAACCAAAACTTTATTCGATAGGTTAATTTTCAAATCTGAAACAAGCTTTGCTAACTGCTAATACAGTTTATTAATGTTGTTAATAGAGTTTTTAATAACGAAGTTGTTCGATTAATGCTTGCAAAACTGCAACTATTAAGTTGATCGAATATATATTAAATTGTATTAAGTTAAAATTCTAGTTTTCACATGAAAAAAACATTATGCAACATAAGTATTAAAATTAAGTCTTTGAAATATTCTATAAAAAGTAATGAAATATACTATGGAGACACTTACCCATTGTTGCTAAGCTTGGCATTAATTAATAAAATAATTATAAAGATCTATTAATAATACTTTGAAATATTCTATAAAAGGTAACTTAGAATAATTTTTAAACATGATTATTCTATAAAAAATACAATATTATCAGTAACAGCAGCAGATAGTATATTCAAGATTATTGAAAACAACGTAACAGAGAATAAAATTTTAGATTATAAAGCAACAAAGGCTAATTTTCAAATGTACACTGTCAACCTCTACTATCAGTATTTTACGATTCATTGAAGTGGAAGTTATAGTTAAGTTCTTATTCTCACTTAACATTTTAATAACTTAAAAGTTTAACGTTGTATTGTACAACCGACACTCATCAGAATAATATAAATTGCTAGTAATCTTATCTAATGACGAAATAAAATAAACTATGAGTCATAGAAACTTATCTTATCTGATATAGCGAACCTTTAATTCAGTCGCTTGCTAGATTTTCAATCGGAGAGGGCTGTTTTAGAGTGCTTGTGCTGTTTATCTGTTAGATTATGAAACCTGCATTTAAAAAAATGAAGGAACAGCTTGTTCCCGAAAAAGATTGGTATGAGCAAAATTATGAAAATACAGATTTTTGCATGCATAATTTTGCTGAAGGAATCTTAAATGTTTTAAAAATTGAACAGAGAAAAAAAGAAGTTAATTGCTTCGGCCCATCAATGATAAAATATTTCAATCTTGGATGTAATATTCTTGGATGTAATGTTTTTGCAACTGTCCACATGCATATCAGTGGTGCAGCAGTCCACATCACTAAATTTAAAGAAAGTCACCTACATAAACTTCAAAGGGAAAAAGGAGTGTCAATGCATGGAGATACCTGGATTGAATTTAATAAGAAACTTCCTACCATCACAACTGAATATAAAGACACTTCATGTATTGCAAACAACGAAATAATCGCTATTATAGATCAGGAAGTGTGTATTCTACAGGGGATGTATCGCATGAAAAATGCTAATTATGACTTAGATTCCGGAATTAAGTTGAATAGATATGAACTAAAACAACTTTGTGATTATGCTTCAGACATTACAGACTGTGTCGAACACACAATTTTATGTCGTACTTTGCCTCACATTCTACAAGAAAATATTGCCGATTCCATCTCCGATTGTTTTAAAGAACATTGTAATGTAGATGATGCGCTTGAAAATTTTTTCAGATGTGTTAAACAAGAACTGTTCAATGTATGTCATAAACTGTTTAAATGTGAAGGATGTATTATGAACCACCCCTCCCAATATCAACATTTGTGTCTAAAAAGCAGTGCTTTAGAAAAATATAAGAGTCTTGGTAAAATACCAATTTTTCATATAAGTATTCAAGATATTGTTAAAAATATATGTGATACATATTGCACATGTGCATACATTAATACTGAAATTTTTAAAAATCTTTGCGTCGATGATTTTAAATACTATTTCGAAAACGGAATAGTTAAAGTGTAAATACTTTTGGATTATTCTAATGATTTGAAATTTCACTCTAAGGAATATCTTCAAGAATTGTAAGAATTGTTTTAGATATGTTAAATAAAGGTTGCTTTAAGGATGAATTATTCCATTTTTTATGTCTATGTGTGTTTTAATGTAAATGATATCTTAAAAATTATTAATATATCTTTAAATTATAATAAATATTAGTCGTTCTACAATCGTTGCCAACTCTTGGCAACTCTTGACAAATAAAATAAAAGGAACGTGAACGATTCGTTAAATGATAGCAAAATAATTATTTATCTTATCATTGATTCATTTTGAGAAGATAACTGTGACTGTAACGGAAAATTAACCGCAGATAATCAAGATTAACTAACGTGACTTGTATATTTTTCAATTGGGTCTCGTTTTTAGAAGTATGGCTAATTATAAGCTCCAGATTTTTTTCCAATGCAGAATATTTCTACTAATGTCGTAAGTATTTTATATGTTTTATAATAATATATTTTAAACCATTAAGTTTTGAAAATGTTAACTATGACAGTGTGGTATATGCTTAGATTATAAAATCTACAGCAGAGTTTTATTCTTAACAAAACTTATTTTAATTTTAAGATCTATTGTAAGTAGGTTCTCATATAAAAATATTGTCTGCGTATACCCCTACCGCTGTAAGATTTAAACCTTGGTCAATTTACTTCTAAAATGAACTCATGTAAATATCTTCTAAACATGATAAAGTCTGTATTATTTCTGTTGCTGTATGGATAAAATATTTTGGGTAATTGCATGTAGAAAACTATCTTATACGAAAGTATATCATGAATTTTAATTTAGCTGCATTTATGATATGTATATTTATGTTATTAAAAGGAAGTCATATGCTATTATGTGAATTATGTTAATATATAGATGTTTATGCATGATTTAAAAGAAATTATACTCCTTATAGAATGATAAAATTTTAAGTGTTAGGAAGCGTTTTAAACTTATAGTATAAATTTTCTTTAGCAATTGTCGGAAAATAATTTCTGATGTAAAACTTATTCAAATTTATTATTTGCATAATATTTCAAAGTAATATCAATAGGTGTTTGATTTTTTTAACATAATAAACATTTGTTTCGATGAAAGTTTTGCAGGTTATTTTGATAAGAAAACTAAAATTTTAGGTGCGATGTATGCTTTTTTCTATGTAAAACAATTTATTAATGGTTATATCTATGTAAAATTATAGATTAGATTTAAAACATAGTAAAAAAATTTTTTAAAGTCTTGAAACCTTTATAAGGGAACTAGTAAGTTTTAATATGTTTTAAGTTTATATGTATGTGCGGGACAAATATAATATCTTCTTATGCAGTTAAAGCTTGTTTTTGTAAAAAAATTATATGAATTAAGTGCATAAACTATAGATTTTAAAGGTAAGATCAAATGGTAATTATTTTCTATACGAAATGTTTCATAGCGTTTGCAGAATATTTAATGAAACCTATCATAAATTAATTTGAAGTTTCCATAATATATTTTATTGCTTTTTATAGAATATTTTTTTCAAAGATTTGTTATCTGTTTAGATTATAATTGTGAAGTTAAACTACCTCTATTGCAGTAGAATTCAAACTCTGATCCATTTACTTCTAAAGTTAAGTGAACTGCTTTAAATATCTGCAAATCTTCTAAACATAATAAAGTCTATATTATTTCTGTTCTTGTATGTAAAAAAAAAAACTATCTTATACGAAAGTATAACAAGAATTTTAATTTAGCAACATGTATGATATATATATATATATTTAAGTTATCAAAAAGGAAATTATATGCTCTTATTTAAATTAAGTTAATATTTGGTTGTTTACGCAGTCTATGTTGATATGCAGAAACTATTCCAATTTAGGTAGGATTTATAAACATCTTATGTTGAATAAATACCTTAAAACCCATGAAAATGATAATATTTAGTTGTTTATGATGATATGCAAACACTATTCCAATTTGGATAGGATTTATAAACATCTTAGGTTAAATAAATATCTTAAAATCTGTGAAATAATCTATGGAATTTAACATTATATTGCAATTTAGGTAATCGTTGAAAGCATGTTAGGTTTAAAATCATATATTAATAGTCTACATTTCTGGATAAAATATAATATTTAGGATTAAAACTTGTAAATTTTATCTTTCAAGTCTTTACCTCTATAAAATGTTTTTTAATTTTAGTAAGCGTCTTAACTTATAATATAGTTTCAAAGTTGGAAAAACGTTTAAGGTTTGAAATATATTCAAAACTGTACATAAACTATATAAAGATACTTAAATTGGTGCATATATTTTTAAGTTTCAGGTTCTAGATGGTAATTGTATAATTTAAAGTCTTCATGTTTGCATATACCCCCTACTGTTGTAGGATTCAAACCATGATTCATTTAATTCTAAAATGAACTCTTGTAAATATCTTCTAAACATGATAAAGTCTGTATTATTTCAGATAATGTAAGAATCTTCTCTATTAACATCGCGAGATAAATTTGATACCTTCTCTTGCAGATTTAATAGTATGGATTGGTATGTTATGTGTATTTAATTTAAATAATTATCTAGATTGAATCATATTTCAGTTTTTATTTCTAATATTAAAAGGAAAAAATAACTCTACTGGGGAATTCCCGCTTTGATTAAATAATTTTATGTCTAAAAATATCCCTTGTTAGCTTTCATGGAATGCCTTTCAAGATAAGATTAAATAATAATTTTTCTATACTAAATGTTACAATGGTTTTAAAGCTCTATCTAAATTATATTATACTGCAAAGTAATATTCTTAAGAAAAATTAAAGATATTTTAAACTTAACGCTTGTTGTAAAATAATTTCATGTGTAAAAATATCAAGTAAAAGAAAAAAAAATATTCGTTTTAGCCTATCTATGTAAAAATTTCTTATTATTTTGTATTATTTTGCGAATGTATCTATGTAAAATTATATATCACGTTAAAAAACATAGCAAAACAATTTTAAAGTCCTGAAAATAAGCCCTTCGACTAAAAATATTTAAAGTTTTGAAAAATATACTCAAAACCATGTATTAAATTTTCTAAGTTTCATTTTTAATCAATAGATGACGTTATATTTATTTTTGATAATTAATTCTAGTAAATTCATAAAAATATTCGCTCTGTTATAGAATATAATTCAATGAACTTTTTGATAATAATGTAGACTATTGCAGTATGCATATGTCGACAATTAAAAAAATTTTTTAGCGTAAATTTAATATCTTCTCTTGCAGATTTAATAGTATGGATTGGTATGTTATGTGTATTTAATTTAAATAATTATCTAGATTGAATCATATTTCAGTTTTTATTTCTAATATTAAAAGGAAAAAATAACTCTACTGGGGAATTCCCGCTTTGTTTAAATAATTTTATGTCTAAAAATATCCCTTGTTAGCTTTCATGGAATGTTTTTCAAGGTAAGATCAAATAATAATTTTTTCTATACTAAATGTTACAATGGTTTCAAAGCTCTATCTAAATTATATTATACTGTAAAGTAATATTCTTAAGAAAAATTATAGATATTTTAAACTTAACGCTTGTTGTAAAATAATTTTATGTGTAAAAATATCAAGTAAAAGAAAAAAAAAATATTCGTTTTAGCCTATCTATGTAAACATTTCTTATTATTTTGTATTATTTTGCGAATGTATCTATGTAAAATTATATATCACGTTAAAAAACATAGCAAAACAATTTTAAAGTCCTGAAAATAAGCCCTTAGACTAAAAATATTTAAAGTTTTGAAAAATATACTCAAAACCATGTATTAAATTTTCTAAGTTTCATTTTTAATCAATAGATGACGTTATATTTATTTTTGATAATTAATTCTAGTAAATTCATAAAAATATTCTCTCTGTTATAGAATATAATTCAATGAACTTTTTGATAATAATGTAGACTATTGCAGTATGTATATGTCGACAATTAAAAAATTTTTTAGCGTAAATTTAATATCTTCTCTTGTAGATTTAATAGTATGGATTGGTATGTTATGTGTATTTAATTTAAATAATTATCTAGATTGAATCATATTTCATGGATTCAAAGCTCTATCTAAATTATATTATACTGCAAAGTAATATTCTTAAGAAAAATTATAGATATTTTAAACTTAACGCTTGTTGTAAAATAATTTCATGTGTAAAAATATCAAGTAAAAGAAAAAAAATATTCGTTTTAGCCTATCTATGTAAAAATTTCTTATTATTTTTATACTAGTATGGAATGTTCTGTAATAAATACTTTTTCCAAACTATTAAATTGATAATATGTTTTAAGTTTCAGGTTCTAGATGGTAATTGTATAATTTAATGTCTTCAAGTTATGTTTAAATGGGTTTAAAGATATATCTAAGTTATATTATACTTGAAATTGATATTAGCATGAAAATTAAAGATATTTTAAATTTAACAGCTGTTTTCAATAATTTTATGCGTAAAAATATCCTTGTTAATATCTTCTCTTATAGATTTAATGTTAAAAGACTTGTAAATACTCCTTTTAATAGAATATTTTTTCAAATATTATTTATAAATTAGATATGTCTTTAAAGTAATAATAAGTAATTATAATTATTTTTTACTAATTACTACTATCGTTAAAAAAATAGTAAGTTAATAATATATTTTAATTTAGAATTTAAACTAAAATAAAACCTTTTACAAAATTAAATTTTAAATGTAGTTGTAATTTTTACCAATAGATGGCGCCTGCAGCGTAAAATTCTCGATATCAGAATTTTAAAAGTTAAATTTATTCACTACATGTTTGGTAACAGCGTAAAATCGTTTTACAATCTTAAATATTTAAAGTTCTAGTTTAGTTCAAGTTTTTCCCGCTAGGGGGCGCTTAGTATGTATTATATTAAAAAAAAATAATTAATTAATTAACTAATTAAAATAATATAATACCACAGAATCCTCTATCATATTTCTCAAGTTCCCTTTAAAATATTCACTCTTTAAATACCTTATAATACCGTACAATAACAAGACTCGACAGCCCAGTGGGTAGGGCGTTGGCTTGCCAACCGTGACATCCCGGGTTCGGTCCTAGCTCAGGACAAACTTTTAAAAATATATATCTTCTGTAAAATTAAATGTAAAATTCAGTTGTGATTTTTATAAAATAGATGGCAGCACTGAAAATATAGATCATAACCTTATACGTAATTTAGTTCCCTATTTGACCTATAGGTGGCGCTCCCCGGAGCACATACTCTCTTCAAGATTCTGCTGTACTACAAGGTTCCAGGTTTTCCCGCAAGGGGGCGCTAAGATCATGGCCTTCTCCTGATTGACTAAAAAACGCCGCCAGGTGGCGCTGACGTCATCAATAGGCCACGCCCCCCTTGCACCGCTTGCACCGCACCAATCCGTGTGTTGGTGAACCGGCAATTTCTATCTACTCTGGAGGTGCGAGGTCAAGTGTTCCGGTATCGTCAATTGACTGGATTCTAAATTACGGGACCGGCTTGTAGGGGGTAATTCTGGACACCTATACGTTGCCCCCTTAAAAGAATGGCCAGCAGTCTCGCCCTATACAGAAAACAAATGGCGTCATAGCCAATCTTCCGGGCATTTGTAATAAATAGATAAATAATTTGCCCCCAAAAGGGTAATCTTTATTTTCGTAAGCTTTCTGCGTTGTTTTCTTTTGTAAGCTGTTTAGTTTTATTTCGCAAGTTCAGAAGTGAATTTAAAAACTTGGAAACGTTTACATATTAAAAGGTTTCTCTTGCTCCATGCATAAACAATTCAAACAGTTTCGTGAAAGTTATAAGGAAATAGAACTAGTTAAGATAACAACTGAGTTATTGAAAAGTCATCGAAAATTCAGACTGATACATTGATCTAGTTCACCAGTGGCATGACATCCCGGTGTGGGCCTTGGTACTTCTGCAGGATATTTGCCCATTAGTGTCTTATTGAGACGGACTTCACGCCAGTTCCTTTTCTTTATAGCAGATGTCTTGGTCAACGCAGTTGATTCATTTGAGTTTTCGCTTTTTATTGGTTAATAGTTTTGATGAGAAAACCCTTTTTCGTAGTTCTATTGTCATTCATTCTCTGAACACGTTTAGCGCCTTTCAATCTTTCTTTTCCAATGCGGAGGCTCTTGATGATGATGATGATGTCTTCTTGATGATTATGAGAATCTTCTGACTTGACCCTTCTGGATCCTCAAAGTCTTGCTGACTACCTTTTTAATTCAGGAGCACCATTTAGGTGATCCAGCGTTGCTCCCTATGAAGGGACATCACGATAACGGCCATGCCTTATTCGGGATTCGAACCCTTAGCCCACAGTATGGATGAGTAGGACTCTATCATATCAATCTACATAATTGGATATATTTTACAATATCATGCACCTTAACTCGATTATATAATTCGAAATGTAATCTTCCACATACATCGTTGTTCTGAACGCCGTTAAAAATACTTCACTCGAAGATAAGCAGAAAATTTCCATAAAGCTGATCAAATAAAAGTTCATCACAGCTACTAGGCCGAAAATTATCCCAGGGGATAAAAACATTGCCTTGTTACTTCTTGAATAGTATCAGACATGGGGATAGATGGTAACGTGAGAGACGATAATTCTTTTATGGTCACAATTCCTTGAAAAGCTAAAATGCATAACATTTTAACCAATAAAAACATTTAATGAAAAGAAAATTTGCAGAACTCATTAGTTCCAAGTCATTATTTAGAAGTAATTTATTACATCTGAGCTTTACGTTTAAAATAAAAACGCCAAGAAATTCTTTATATTAAAAGCGGAATCATTGCATAACTTTAAAAATTGTCAGTTGACATGCCTAAAAATTTTATATCAGTATATAAAATCAGTGTGGTATGAAAGATTAGGATCCCGAAGTTAACTATAATCATAAACACTTAAAATCCATGCTTTGTTAACAACCTGTTGCCACCCTATCAAGTATTTAATGTTAAAGGGACGCCACATGAAGACATCAGCGACAATCTCCGAGTCGCTCCTTATACATTTAACCGCGACTTCTTACACGCGACAGCAAAATGCAGAAGGTAAAAACTGCAACACACCAACAACATGTTTGCAGAGTTAAAAACTATCTAGGATTAATGACTTCAATTTTCAATGCTAGACAATATGAGTAGTTTATCTGCTCTCAATGAATCTGTTTGTTAAAAAATACATTCCGATAATCTGGTTCAAACATGTGTATGGAAATTTCCCTTAAAATTTAACATCGATACGTATTTAATTTTCACACCAATAAATATATTTTAAAATGAGTAGTTTATTTACAGTTAGACAGAAATGGCCAACTATATAAAAGAAAAAAAAAATTACAAATTTAATAGCAAGAAATTTAAAATAAATATGAAACTCATCCAAATTTTAGACATGGTACACCGCTTTCAGGATATTTTTCAACCTTTAAAGCAGTGGTTCTGAACCCGTAGAAGTCTGCGGACCACTAAGAATATCCCTCAGACAAAAGGGATAGAGGATTAACATATTCACATTCTAACGTACCATATTTTAATAATATAATAATTATGTTAAACTTTTAAGAAATTTTAATTCAACGCCTGATAGCCATCGGATATATTCGGCCCCATCTAGTTCAATGAACATTGCTTTCAAAATCCTCATTTATTTGGCAAATTTTTATATGTGATGCCGGACCACTCCTTAGGCTCTCACGGACCCCCGGTTGTGAACCACTGCTTTAAAGTTTCACCCTTTTCCAAGTGGGTAGACTCAGGCCCAGATTTCCGCATGGGCAAGTGGGGCACTTGCCCAGGGCCCCCAAACTTATGAGGCCCACCTAATTTAATATTAAATTGTACATATTTTTGAAAATGTGGTTTTTGGTTTACACAGTAAATGGGGGCAGTGGGAGGTACAGAAAAAAAATCCTGGGTGGGGCACAGTGCACCCACTATAGTAAAAGCATACTTACATCCATAAGCGTTTCTGGTTTATTTATTTCATTTTTTTCGGGTGGGTGGGTGTAATAACTTCAGACTGATCTATTTTGAATTTCAAAAGAAAATTTCATGAATTTATTTATTAGCATCAAAAAATAAATTAATAAATTAACTCTTATTATTATTGTAATTATTTTTCAAATTTTTGACTTGTTGGTCGAAAATTTTTTTTAATTTCCGGTCCCAACTTATGAGGAACCTGGGTGAGTGTCCCACATGTTCATGTGGAAATCTGGTCCGGGAGGGGGGAGGCATGTACTCCCCTCTGGATCTGTCTTTGGAGGGGGCCCCCAAAGTCTGCTTTGCCCAGGACCCCATTGGGTCAAAGTCGGGCTCTGGGTAGACTGTAAATGAGTGGCAGATCCTTCCCCTCCTTTTTAAAAAAAAAAAAAAATATTTCTAGCTTTTTGGCCACTATAAATCAGTTAATTGGAACACTTTTTCAAGTAGGATGTGACCTTATGAACGAATTTAGACGATTTAATATAAAAGCACTTTTCTTAATGGATTTGGTATTTCCCTAGAGCAGGGGTGGCCAACAAGTGGATCGCGATCGACTGGTCGATCTTCGACATGATTTTGGTCGATCGCAAGCCATAATTTTTTGTAAAATTATAGACTATAATAGTTATATAGGGATGCTCATTTTTATGAAAATAGCAACTAGTCGATCGCCGAATGAACAAAAGTCGATCGTTGACTTAAAAAAGTTGGCCACCCCTGCCCTAGAGTAACAGCACAAGTTTACTCTGACTACTTACCATCGTTAAAAATTAAAAGCCTCGATTCTTTGGCTTTGATTTGCTCTGAAATGCAAGACAAACCGAAACCTCGTAGTTATAAAACCAAATTTTCACGGAGACTCCATAAAATCTACAGGACGAAGCCCATCTACATCCCTATTGACAAACGATTCGAGAAGAAAGTACGATTTAAGGCTGCTGTGTGCTTACCCTAATGGATTTGCTCACCTCCATGTTAACTTATGGAGAAAACATTGTACTTCGTAATAGAGAAAGAAATTTGACACCGTGGGGCATTTTTCGTTAAAAATAAATAGAAATAATATTTTAAAATTTAAATTATTCGGGGAAAAAATCTGGTCTGGTGTATTTTAAATTCTCCTAGATTCCTTTGGTGGGCGAAATTCATAAAAGGAATCCTGTAGCAAGGTGTAGAAAAGTTCAAGTTTTCTGAAACCATTTTTATTGGATTATCAGCATTTATTTAGCCGTCAAAATTAGACACATTTTCTCCATAGGTTAACAGTGAGGAGAGCAAATCCAATAAGGTTACTACGAAGCAGCCTTAAAACTATCAAGTAACTTTTTTTTTCCTAATACGGAGGCACTTTGTCGGATAGATATTCGCCTGTTGTTCATCGCAGTTTTTGCTGACCATTTTATTATGAGAGCGTCATATAGGCTGACCAGAAGTGCACCCTATGAAGGGACTACATGAACGGAGGTATTTTAGTTGGCACGTCGGGATTCGATCCGAGCACCCTCAACACCGAAAGCCTGTGCGGTTACCACAAGGCCACCACGGCCACCATGAAGTAACATTCACACAGTAAAAAAGCATTCAAACACTGGTAAGTGTCTACACATACACGGCCACCTACTCTCATGCTTGAGGAAAATATATACTGGAAGAATTGGAACAAAGAGCGGAAAAAAATGGCCAGGAACTATGCAGTGGGAAGGCAACAGAACAAACAAATCGCCAATTTTCATATCTACCTGTAGGTAAGCCACCTGCTTGAGAGAAAAGGAGAGGGGCAATGCCATCCAAGGGTGATTTTAAGGGAGGGGAGACTAAGGAAGCACATAAAATTCCGAAACTATTTGAGTTTATCTTACGTTGTCACCACGATTTGATTTAAATTACAGTCGAACCTCCATATATCGAAGTAGCAAAATGTCGGAAAAAAATTCGATATATAGAAATTTCGATATATAGAATTGATCTTAGTTTTATTATAATTATCCTAAAACATTAAAATTAAAACTAATTTTCGTATACGAAACTCCATTTCCAATTTATATGCGAATCACATTAAATGAAAGTTAATAACTAAAAGCTGAATTAATGTGAAAGATTTATTGAGTACTATATAACTTTAAAAAAAAAACAATAATCCAGACAGTAGTTACAGTGATCACAGTTACATTCTTTAAAAAAAAAACTACGAATAACTTGCTGAACAGCCAGTTTTGCGGAAAGTTCATCAAAGAAATTCTCACATTTATTCAGTCCATTAAAAACTTCATCAGGGACATTTTCCACGAATTGAAGTCCACGAAGTATTGTTTCAAACGCCAAAAATTGGGAGATTTTATGCTAAAGTGGAATAAAATCTCCCAATATGTCGTGAAAAAAATTTCGATATATAGAGATTTTTTCGATATATAGAAACAGTTTTTCTATGTAATGAACATGGAGATTTGCTAAGAGTTCGATATATAGAAAATTTCGATATGTGGAAGTTCGATATATGGAGGTTCGACTGTATTTTGGATTTTTATTTTGAATTTGTACACTAACTATTCATTGTTTCATATGCGATGAAAAATTTTCTGAATAATTTTTGCATTTCGTGGAGGGGGTGTAGTGAAAACTGAATGCCTTGTTAAATCAAGTTTAAAAGAGTTATCTGAAATTGAATATCTGCAGATAGTAAAACACTTCAGCTTCCAAACCGGCAACCAGCAATTCCTGGTTCTTCATCATAAACGGGAATTTGCTTCTTTTGATACACCAAACGTAAGTAGTATCTGGATAAGAAGAAAAAAAAAAGAAACTGTTTACATCTGCTATCGGACTACCTCCGAACGGCTGTTAAAAAAAATATTTGTTCAAGTGCACCAAATATTTCATTGCGTAACCTGAAACGAATCAAAAGCAAATGGCCCGTAAGGAAATAAGCCATTAACGCACGTATACGTAACATTAAAAACTTGTCTTACAATTGAACACTGGCACCCCACTTGAGTGATACGAGTGCTTTAGCTACGATCGTTCTTGTCC
>OU015493.1:195935995-195978495 GCA_907164885.2 Dolomedes plantarius
CTCTCCGCAAATAATTATTTTATCGGTTTTTTTAAAAATTTATTTTATTTCACTTTTTTTATCTCTGCACTCATGTTCCTGTCTATCATTTCAGCTGCAATAAGTTTTGAATTTTGGCTCGACTGGAACCGAGATTAAACCATTATTAAAATCTTGTCTGATTAGTTATGAATGTTATGATTTTTTTGTAAATGCTCAGTCGATGGTCTAAAGTTGTGTCTAAAAATGCTTTTCAATTTCTGATGCTCTCAACTGGGCAATGCTTAAAACCTGTCCAATAATTAGGGGATTTTATTTCTTTGAAATTATTGGACAATACAAAATTTTCCATGTCAATATTCATATCAACAAGGTCTTGTTACCATTTTGTTCAATGTTGCAGCCCTAGACGGATTATTTACATGTCATCTTTAATATTTTAAGGGCACAAAGGACCTTCAAACTTGGATTTTTAAATTTTCAATTTTTTAACTCTATATACAAAATGAGAAAAAATAATTTTCTTTTTTTCTAAATTGAAATCCCTAAGAATTCAAAATAAGAAATTTTTTTGCAGAATAATGAAGGTTTTTAAATTTTTTTTTTTTAAAAATGCTAACGTTTTTCAAAATGCTCTATGCGCATTCTGTATTAATTAAAGTCTTTAAATTTTTTTATTATCAGTTTACTATATGTATATAAATATAAATGCGCATTTAATATTTTTTTTTTGGTAGGAATCTAAAGTCTTCAATAATTTTTTCTATACTGCCCGTTATTTTTTTAGTTTTTATTTTATTTAATGGTATATATAAATTTGAAAAACATGCGTGATTGCAAATAATTATGCACAGTTTTGTAACAAACACTTCAATTAACAATTCTGAGAAATTTGGAAGATATCAGAAGAAAATGAATACGCATGGAGCCTTTTAAAAAATTCTAGCATTTTTGAAGAATTTTTTTGATAAACTGGTCTAATTCCTCCCCAAAATACTTATTTGTGAATTCCAAGTCTCTTCATTGTAGTAGAAAAATATTAGTTATGCTCATGTGGTATAAAGTGTAAAATATTGAAAATTAAAGAAGAACGAGATTTAAGGTCCCTTGTTCCCTTAACACTGCAGATATTAGAATATTAGAGATGTATACATGCATTACAAACCAACTGTCTTGGGTCGTTAAGGTGACTGCCTACGTTGAAAATGCCATTTTTTGACTATTTTGGTCAATTTTATTTTCTGCAAGAATCGTGAAATTCAATCTTTTCTCTTTTCCAAACCGTTTTGATTTTCATTCTACATCAATTAGAAGCAGAGTTATAGCTATTTTTAAAAACATCGTCTGATACAAAATTGAAGCGACACATAACTTTAAATGCGTTTTTCTCAGAATTATGTTTTTTAGCACAAATCTCTACCGTTATCATGATATCTCACATAATAATGCATATAATTTGATAAAATTTTCAGGAAATGTTTTAGATGCTATTGTTAATGAGATGACGCACAATAATTGATGTATAATAAATAGTTTTTTGTTTGGGGCTGTTTTTATAAGGAAAGGAATGACGAATTGGTGAAAATTTTCATATTGGAACATAAAATTGTCTGTATTATTTTTGCATTTTAAAATTTCTCTTAGATTGAGGGTCATTTTGAAGAGAACTGTTATATGTATCATGTGTGAGAAGGAAATTAAAATAGTAGCATTAGAATTTTGTGCAGAGTGTTAGGCGTTTTATCTAAATTTCATTAAAAATTACTTCAAATTGACCAATTTATAAAAAATTATGGTATTTACAGGCAAGTTTTTTTTTATTTTTTATTTTTAAATGCTATTTTACCATAAAAGACCAAAAAATCCTTAAAAAAGCATTTTTTTTTTTAAAATTGGCTCCGAACGTAGGCAGTCACCTTAATGCTGGGTTTCTTCAAGGAAATATTGGAGGAAAAAATGTGTTAAAATTGTATAAAAATACGAACGCATCATAGAAATTCCAACCAAAGTTTAGTAAAATACTTTGAGGAAGATGCACGAAATACTGTTATTGGGTTTTCTAGAGGAATAACGCGAAATTTTTAAGGATACTGTCTTCAAGATTTTTTTTTCCTTCAGTGCAGAGGCACTTGTCGCGAAGACATTCGCCTATAATTCCCCGCAGTTTTGCTGGCCATTTTATTATGGGGGCGCCATATAGGCAGACCAGCGTTGCCCCCCTATGAAATGACGACACAAACGGAGGCATTTTAGTGGCGCTTCGCCAGGATTCGATCTGAGCACCCTCAGCACCGAAAACCAGCGCGCTGTACCACAAGGCCGCCACGGCCCTTCTGTCTTCAAGATCAAATACTTAAATTTTTACGACATTAAGTTTACTTTATCATATGTTAGATGAGTACTTGTTATAATTTTCAATGTCTAACAGTAAATAATTTAGGAATTTATGTTGCATTAGCTTCAAGTCTAAACGAGTAGGTCACGAATAAGTAGCGACACCAAGTCAAATTAGTTTTTTGCATACAACAAATTTTCGGCAACTGTTTTGTGCAAATGTAGTCCGTCAGCGCTAGCACACAGTTATCGACAGCTGTGGTAACACGACGGATAAACAGGCATGATATGTACTGTTCATAGTCGATTCCGACCGGCCACAATTTTTTTCAGAACTATAGAACGAAGACAGCTGCTTCACATAAAAAGCAATTTTGTTTCGACTTTCAACAAATCGCTTCAAACAGAATTAAACGGCATGACGTTAAGCACTGGAGACAAGCTTCTGATTTTACTTTTATGGGGACGTGCTGGGGACGTTATGGGGACGTGCTTTTATGGGGACGTATATATTCGTGCATTTCAGAGTTGTCAGCATTTTCCGAAATTTTTATGCAACAATTTGTAAGATCACCCGATTTGAAATAGATATTTAAATTCAAAACTCGCGTAAAATTAGTGCAAAATTATTTACATTAAACTGAGTTAATCACAGGTAAATACTACGCCAACAACCATCTAAAACAGTGGTTCCCAACCCGTAGCAGTCTGCGGACCACTAAGCTGGAAATTGAACCATGTGCGGACTCCCCCCACCCTACACACACACACACACCGACTTGAGGGGGGAACCTTCCGGGGGGGGCCTAGATGTGACGAAATTAGAGCTTGAATGGGCTATTGTCAAAAACTTTTACTATTGTAGGCACAAATACTGGAAGAGCTTTTCTTGAATCATTAAAAGTCTTGCGAGAAAAGGTGAGCGAAAATTCGAGAAAAGGCATTCTGAAGAACTGTATGAAAAAGCCAATATTGAGAGCATATTTTACGGGATTTCGCATGTAAACGGACCAGACGGCAACTAAAGGACATTTTATTGAATGAAGCCATGAAAGATTGGCAAGAAAGGTGGAACCTATCCACCAAAGGGAGGCGCACCTTCGAGATCTTCCAGACAGTTCGTCTGGATAGAGTCCAAGGGGACTTCCTGAAGAACCAGGCGATTACTGGACACTGCTGCTTTGGACAGTATCAAGCCAGATTCTTCGGAAAGATGGACAGCTGCAACTGTGGGGAGGAACAGACAGTCGAGCACTGTATGTTCGATTGCAGACATTTCGAAGATCATCGCGGTAACCTGCCAAGGGACGCCCGAAATTGGACTAAACATAAATTCTTTAACGATCACTACTGCAGCCGAGTAGTGAATAAAATCGTTAAAGAGCTGATGGACATACACGTCCAATCAGCATAAAGCTTGTCAAACTGTATTTATTCTCTGTATAACTACCTTAGCTCTCACGCTACTTGTCATAATATATAATTGTCTAGATGTAAACCCATTGTATTTATGTGTACTGTATTATCTTTGAATAAAGTTTTTAGTGTTAATAGCGATTATGGCTCAATTATTGTTGTAATGTTTATTGTTAGGGATTGTAAGGATTTGGCTCTATGGGGCGACTCGATATAGTTGCAGACGACTACCAGGACCTGGACCAAGGCCTGGGTTGGTAGCTAATATCAAAGAGCGAGAGAGGAGCTAATCTGAATACCTTCTAGTTAAGTAGCCAAGTGTCGGAGCGAGGGATGTGCTCCATCGCGATGACCAAGTTATCAAAAACTTGTTGGATGCCTTCACGGTGGGCCGATGCTAAGCTTAGACTTTACGGGATTTCGCATCTTCTCGTGGTGTTCTTAGTCTTGTTTTAGAGAGGTGGCATTTTTAAAAGCTACATTTAGAGGGTCAGTATTGGTGATTCACGAGATATTTTTTGCTATCACTTGCATCTCGTTTTGGCGCATAACCTGGCAAATGTTTTGATCAGTTTGATCTTTTAGACATTGGATCAATTAGATTAATGCAGTTGTAACATTTCTATGAAAATTCAACGACTCAGCTGAAGAAGTTCTCCCGCAGTCGCGTCCCATCTTATTTCCAAGAAAGTAAGAGTGGTACATTTCTTTAAAACGTAATGAAATAATCGAGCGGATTCGGTGGTTACGACTGCTCCTGGTGCTGCAATGCAGCTATATCTGAAATTACTGATTTACCCTTTTCGAGCTATGGTGGTAAATAGGTAGCCACCAAGTGTTTTGGAGCATGACGCTAGCACCGCAGTTTTCAGGAATAAATTGCCAATGGGGTACATTTTCGTCTCTCTTTGGCGCATTTAAGGCTGTTTCCGTACGCATTGGACTGCGGTACTGGTCTCCTTGAATCGGGACATACGAAAAGTTCCGCTGGGTCAGCATTGGAATTGTTTGGCTTGGAGCGCCATGGTCAACTTTTTGCTACACACGGGTTAATTAGACCGGGACCTACAGTTTAAAGCCGATTCCAAATCGCTACAAATATCCATACCAACAGTGGTACTCGAACCCACAGGATCTAAACCGAATGCCAGCGTCCTAGCCATTCGGCCATCCCCAGCATTGGAATGAAAAGGGAAGATGCTACTTGTCTATTTTATTTCCCTATCACCCCTCCCCTTTCCACGTGGTGTTTGGCACAATACGTACAATAAAACCATTGTTAATTAATGTAAAGGGATATTGTGGTATTTTGTAACTTCTCTTTGCTTGGATTTTTAATCCTTTCTTAGCATTCACTTAAGGCTGCTGTGAACTAACTCTAATGGATTCGCTCACCTCAATGTTAACCTACGGAGAAAACGTGTCTACTAGTGACAGCTACATAAATGCTGATAATAAAAAAATGGTATTTTCAGATAGCCTGAATTTTTCTGAACCTTGAAACGGCATTCATTTTATAAATTTCCTCCACCAAAGGAATTTAAGAACCTTTGAAACACACTACACCGGATTTTTTCCCTAATAATCCCTTTTTCCCTTATAAAATTTTAAAATATTATTTGCAATTTAAAGAAATGAAAAATGCCCCAAGGTGTAAGATTTCTTTCTCTGTTATGAGTACAATAAAAAAAAATATCTTTCAATGCAAGTCGGCAATCCTTGGACACATTTTCTCCATAGTTTAACATTGAGGTGGGAGAATCCATTAGGGTTAGTACACAGTGGCCTTGACAATACTTCATACATAAATGTGTATCCCACACGTCAAACGACTGTTTTATTGTCAAGGATGTAAATGGCAAAAAAAACCTTTAAAACAAGCAAAAGAGTAACAAATAACACATGGTCTGAAAAAAGTGGCAATTGTATATCCATAAAGTAAAGTAAAACAGTTTTAATTAAAATCTTTAAAAATATTGCAACACAACAAAGTTTTCTAAAACTACTCAACTTTTTGAGCATTTTTCATTCTTTGCTATCGTTAAATTTTAATATTGTTTATAACGGTAACCATTTTAAATGTATCGTAATAGTTTATTAATAAAAAGTTATTAATAAAAAATTAATAAAAGCCATGTTTAAATTTTTTGTATTACCATGTTTCGAATGGAGTAATTATTCTTAATTTTCCAGGGTTGTAGCTCTGATCGCTGGAATAATTTAGCAAGTGATCTCTAGAGAATAATTCTGATTTTTTTTCAATTTCAAAATTCAAAGTTAAATTCACATTTTAGATGTAAATATGTCGATCCAATTAATTTGATTACCTGAACGAACTAGAAAACAAAAAAGCCTAAATTAAAACAGATTAAAAGCTGTTTTTTTTAACAAAAAAGAAATCAATTTAGAACAGTTACATGATATGTTTTATGCAGTTATTGATTATGAATATTCATAATTTTTTTTAAAGTTTCTTTCTTTTTCATTTTACTTCAGATTATCATGTTCAGTGTTTTTAATATCTGTTTAACTCGTTGCTTGTTTGTAGTATTTTCAATTTAATTGAGTTCTTTCGCTTTTAATTTATTTTTTTAAAAGCTACATACATTAAGGTAATTAAAAGTTCCAATGTGCATCTGATTTTTTTTGTAGATATTCGAGATCGTGGAATGTCTCAAAGGACTTTCGAAAGAAGAGTGCATTGTTCTAATATGACATGCTAGTAAAATGACGGAGAAGGAAATTTCAAATATAGAAATGTACCAAAACGACTCCCTTTTTACATGCGAGATTTACTTTATCTTACTTAAAAAAAAATCTCTTCATAAGGTTATAGCTGACAGCCAAAAATTGTGTACAGCTGGAAAGATGTCCATCCTGTAAGGTTATCACTGTATTTTATGCAAAGCGTAGTATATTTTGTGGCACTGTTGTGGAAAATGGATGTTTGCAAAACGTGTGCCATGATGTGGTTTCGAGACAGGAACAATCCCTATACCCGGTGGTTTACTCAGGGCCCGACTTAGTCTAATTGGGGCCCGGAGCAAAAACTTCTTTGGGGGCCCCCCTCTGCTTCACTACTTCAGTAATGAAGAACCGAACTTTATGGGGGTATTTAAATTTTTCACCTCATTATAGATATATAACAAGAAAATTGACTAGAATCTAAAATAGCTATAAAGTCCCCAAATCCAATTGTCAGACGAAATATCGTTCTGCCCATGTTATTGATTTTCTGACAATTCTATGTCCATCATTAAAAGGGATATATCACATCTGAAGAGCCAAATTTCGACAAAAATGCTATTTAAATTTATCCGTTATATTTTTATTCTCAACAATTTGCTATTGATCCTGTCTTGTTATATCAACTTCAATAAATATTATTTCTTTTTTTTATCGTGAATAACAGTATTAGGCCTATTAGCTGATTGTTTTGTAGATGTTGCATCTGTTGTATCCACTCTTACTTCAACGTCTATATTTGCATTAATTTCTTGTATTGAGTGATTTCTTAAACGTTTACTTCTTTTTAAAACATATTTATTGCAGACTCTCAAAATAATAACAATAAATAAAGAAAAACATACATAATTAGAAATTCAATGCAACAGAGAGAGATTATAAATAGTACGGATTTTACACTGTACTGATATTTTGTTTTAAAAAGGTTCATTAAAGAAGGAAACGTAAAATAAACTTTCTATTCGATTTGGGGGCCCCCTCTGATGTGGGGGCCCGGGGCAACTGCCCCGTATGCCCCTGCCTTATCCAGGCTCTGGGTTCACTTGTGTTAGTTAACTATCAGCCAAAGGTAGGGTAGGGAAAGTATAAGTCGGTCGTACCCAAGAAACTCAGAAAGCCGATTCTCGACTGGTTTGATTTGATTTTTGGCCCAGGGTCCATCCACCGAGACTCGACTGGAAATCATAAAAAAAATCCCATCATAAGGTTATAGTTACAGGCAAAAATTGTGTGTACCTGGAAAGGTATCCATCTTGTTAGGTTATCGCTGTATTTTATGCAAATCGTAGTATATTTTGTGGCACTTGTTGTGGAAAATGGATGCTTGCAAAAACGTGTGCCACACTGTGGTTTCGAGACAGGAACAATATCAATACCCAGCGGTTCAGTTGTGTTAGTTAAATAGCAGCCAAAGGTAGGTTAGTGAAAATTTAAGTCGGTGGTATCCAAGAAACTCAGAAATCCGAGATTCGACTGGAAATCATAACAACAAAATTCTAATTAGTATAATAAAATGTAAAAATATATGTTAAATGTATTTATTGCCTATTTTTACCGAAAATTCCATTGTGTGTCCATAGGAAAAAAGAGTGAATATTTCGTTGTCGGATTTTATAAAAGTGGCTAAATACGTAGATGTGAATTTCATTGCATATTCATATTCCACACGGCGATTTAATACACCTGAAAGTTACTCTAATACGAAAAAATTGCAGAACCCGACACCTAATTTTGAAAACAGACTGCTGCAAGAAACAACCCTTGTCATTGTAAGAGAGTCAGATGCGCATTTTACTTTTGGCATTTTGTAATTTTCAGTTCAGTTATTTAATCTGAATACTGTTGTTGATGTTGTTACATATGGCCGACTGGAACTTAATCCATACAAGTCTGGCCAGAAGCCGATTATACAAAAAATATAAAAAACACAGGACAACAAAAAAGAAACCACAAGATACAATAAAAAGAACGACCAAAAGGCCTTAAAACCAGTTTAAAACATTAAAGCTCAAGGATAAAAAGTTAAAAAGCCAGAAGCACAATAATTGAAGATCGTGAGATCAGGACAAGTTCTCTGGCCCTCCAATAGAGAACAAACAAATCACCATTCTGCCGTAAGTTTATGTCTAGTTTCGAGATAATCTGAAGACTAATTGTCAATAGATGTGAATGACCCAACTCGTTTCTGTCATTTTCAGTTAGTGAGGATAATAGATAAGAATGTTTCCAAATCACTGCGAAGTATCTATCAAAGATTGAAATCCATATTTAGGACGCCAATGTTAAGGGAACGGTGGACGTTAATATTTATTTAATTTTACTTTTTATCATAGAGATATGAAATTTTGTACATATATACATTTCACCATAAATATATCGAATACTTTAAAAGAATTTTCCAGTCTTATTATACTTTTAAAATGCTCCTTGCGACTTAATTTTTGAGGAATTTCCTCGATTTTGTATTTTAATCACTTAAAACTGTATTACAAACTAATCGGAGTATCAATTATTCAATCCCTTGAATAGTTAATTTTTTAGAGATATTTTATTTTTGAATTCCATCCCGATTTTCATCAAAATTTTGCGTTTTAATACGTTATAAATCAAATTTAATTACCTTAATGAAGTCGAATTGTAAAATGCATACCCAGTTTCTTTGTAAAAAGTATCAGAATTCTCCCATACAGATTTCGTGAATTTTCAACAAAAATTAAGTCGCCTGGAGCATTTAAAAATATCTAAGAACTTTAAAAAATCTGTTTTTAGAAAAACATATTTAAAGTTTATTACTACAATTACCTTTATTACTTACTTAGTAGATGCTTCCTAAATGTTTTATACTTGAAAAAACTATTTTGGTACTATTATCCTACAGAAATATCTTTTTTTACAATAACACAATCAATATTACAATAAAAAAGATTTGCTGAAATAAATGTCCTCGATCCACTTAACACTAATTATTTAGATAAATTTAGATCTCTTTTCAATCACAAAAAATTCAATATAAACTGTTCCCAAGTGAGGATATTTCACAGCTTTCCAAATTTGTAAATTTATGATAAATAACTCATATTCTATTTTGCATATCTATATACAATATTTTAGAAAACACACGTGCTAAAATGTATATCGTATTCAGGATATCTACTTTAATGATTCTGATATCTTTCTGATAGTATAATTTTAATGCAAATTATTCGTACTAATGAGAATACATCTTTACACCTTTCAAACAATCTTATCCAGTGAATTCCGAAATAAGTCTAGCATTCATCAAGTAACTATTAACTATTCATACATCCATGAAGATTAAAATGTTAGTTCAGCCACGAACACTACATTTATAACGTTAGTATTATTAAATTTTCCTATAACACAATTTGAATATAAATGTACCGTGAATGTACAAGTAAGTTTCTTTCAGCTATAGTTAGTAAAAGTTGTAAGAACTCAGACGCTTACGAAATAATCCCATTATATCGAAATACAATTAAATTTAATGTACGACTTAATAATGAACATTACGTTTATTAATATTAATATCATTATTTTCAGTTCTATAACTTAATTAATTTTAACTCCTATTTTCCAAGTTTCTTGCAAAATGCTTCAGTATTGGTTCGTAAAATTACTAATATACACTGGTGTCCAAAAGTTAAGCATAATTCGTAAAATGTGGAAGAACGTGAGTAAATATTGGCCAAATTGTTCAAAATCACTTGAGGAGAATCACTGTTCGAAGGTGAAACAGTGTGCATATTCAAAACATTTCAGTCGACTTCGGCATGCGCAAAACATGTGCGCACGTCAGAAAGAGTATAAAACCGGTCCACGTGCCATACGGAGATCAGGCAGGTTATGTGCAATTTCCGTGCTGAGGAGTGAGGTAGCGATCAAAAAGGCCGAAAGATAGCACAGAGACGCTGAATGGCCACGTGCCATACGGAGATCAGGCAGGTTATGTGCAATTGCTGTGCTGAGGAGCGAGGTAACGATCAAAAAGGCCGAAAGATAGCACAAAGACGCTGAATGGACATGTTTTTGAAAGGAAGAATTGCTGGAATGTTGGAATGTGGACGATCTCAAAGCGAAATGTCTCAAATTCTGAATGTGCCTCAGTGTGTGATCTCAAGACTGTGGCAGAGGTTTCAAAGTACGAGAGTTGTTACCCGACGACCAGTACAAGGTCACCCTGTGAGTAACAGCCGTTCATCAGGACTGAAATTTGGCAATAACTGCACGACGTCAGAAGGTCAGTGCCAGAGAACTTGGCTCAGCGCTCACAGTCGCCACAGGAGTGCGAGTTTCGTGGCAAACTGTTTATAGGAGACTCAATCATGCTGGTCTGTATGCCAGATGACCAACCGTTTGCATTCCTTTCAGGCCTGCGCATGAACGCGCTCGTCTAAACTGTAGTTTGGAACATCAGCACTGGAGTTTGCAACAATGGGCCAATGTGATATTCAATGACTAGTCCCGGTTTACTCTGAAGACTGATTCTCGTAGGATAACGATATGGAGAGAACGTGGAACTCGTTTTCACCAAAAAAAAACATCGCGGAAAGACCTTTTTCTTCAAAGGGAGTCATGGTGTGGGCAGGCATAATGCTGGATGGCCACACGTACCTCCACGTATTTGACACGGGGCCTGTTACTGCTGAAAGGTACAGAGACGAAGTCCTTGAGCCTTATGTTCGCCTGTTCCGAGGTGCTGTAGGCCCTGGATTCATATTCATGGATGATAACGCGCCTTGTCACCGTACGATCCTGGTCTACAACTTCCTTGAAAGTGAAAATGTCCAGCGCATGCAGTGGACCGCTTACTCTCCTGATCTTAATCCCATTTAGCATATGTGGGATATGCTCGGGAGACAAATTGCTGCCCTTCCGTACCCACCAAACTTAGTTCCAGAACTGTAAAGAGCTGTCCTCAATGCTTGGAACTCTTTGAGGCCACAACTCATCCACACTCTCATAGCAAATATGGGCAATCGTAGTGCAGCATGCGTGGCTACCAGAGGCGAACACACACCTTATTAAATTGCCAAATAACCTTTTTATTTTAATTTTTTTGGAACGAAGTTCTTTTACGCGGCTTACAGTAGAGTGAACTGGCAGGAATCGTCACGTAACGAAAAAGCGTTATGCCCCCTTCATAAGAGCTTTTTCTTAAGACTCCGTGGCTGAATGGTTATTGCACCGGACTGCGAGGTCCCCGGTTCAAATCCCAGCGCAAGCGCTACGGGCAATTTTAAAACCCTTCACTCCACACTGTATCAAATTTGATACATAAGTCATTTTCACCCTTTATATTCAAAAGCAATATTTTTTATCCACTTGTGCACCTTGTATTAATTTTAAAACATCATAGCAAAGCTTTTAATCACTCTTAGTTGCATCTTCGTAGGATAGATGGCAGCAGGAATACAACTGCGATCTCAGTAAAAGATAGCCGTTCAATTCATACCAGACCTGCATTAGTATTTGTTATATTTTCAGTATTTTAAAGTCAGTTTACATCTTTGAAAGTTTTATAAATATATTTTAGAGGTACGTAGCTTTTATAATTATTACTAAAATACTTCTTTAATCTTTTATAAAAAATTCAAGTATGATTTCAATTTTATGTATCAAAAATGTTACATGGTGTACTTACGACATTTTTTTAGGAAATGGCGGGAAGAAAGTTTTTAACACAGAAAGAAATGGAGGAACTTATGAACAGATCATGGAGTGATCATAGTGAAGATGGATCTGATTCAGAAAGCGATGGCAGCACAGGTGGTCCTAATTATAAACCAAACAAAGTTTGTTGTGAAATTTTTTATGGTAGTAGTGATTCGGAAGATCAGGTATCATTACTTGATAATAACGATGTTCTTGATCTCCCCTAATGGTGGGAATATGCCAAAAAGTAATAGAAATAATACAGGGAGAACAAAGCCTGCAATCAACTGGAAGAAAACTAATTTACTTCTAAATGATGATCAAATTTTATTCCGAGGTGACGAGAATCTCTCTCCTGAAATTAGGAATTTAAACATACCTCTAAATTTTTTTAGTTATCTTTTAACAGAAGATTTGATTGAGCATATAGTTCAAGAAAAAAATATATTTAGTGTGTAAAAATCCCCATAAAAGTGTGTCAATGTAACGAATATAGAAATTAAACAATACATTGGTATTTGTATAATGATGCATATTGTACATGTACCAAACACTAGGGCTTATTGGTCACCTGCTATAGGCAATGATGTAATAAAAGAATGTATGTCATTAAAACGCTTTGAAAAGATAAGAGAATTTTTACATTTTAATGACAACAGTAAACAACCACCACATGATGACCCTCAGCATGATCGTTTATATAAACTTCTACCAGTAGTAAATGCTTTACTTGGAAGATTTTATACAGTCCCTATGGAATCGCGTCTTTCTGTTTAAACTTATTTTTTGTTTCTTATTGTTTTAATTCACACGGGATTTATATTGAGTCATTAATTTATTTTTGTTCGTGATTAAATAATAAAATTAATCCGATTAAAAATTATGCTAGGTAACATCTAAATCAAAATAATTAATTTATATACTAAAATTTTTTATTGTAATAAAAATAATTAATTTATATATTAAAATTTTTAATTTTAATAAAATAGAGAGAGAGAGAGTTGGTTGGTCGGTTGAATAAAAGAGGGCTGTGCTTTTTGGCGTGACAAAAATGCACTAATATAATCAATAGAAATCTACATGTTAAATCACGTTTAGAGTTGAAAAAATAACGTAAAGAACTTTGTTCCTGACGGGGGACCCCCGACCACACAATTTTTTTTTCACAAATTCTGTTTAAGGGCGATCTCTACTTAAGGACGATTTTTCCTTGAAAGTCGTTAAGCAGAGAGCCAACTACATCCCATAAAGCAGCGGTGGGCAGACTTTTCCAGGGTACGGGCTACTTCTAAATTTTTTTAACTGAAGTATGAACTATTAGTTTTCGCTGTTTTCTTTTCAACTGCTTCTTTGGATAATAAAAGTGATTAATATCCTTCATTTGCCTTCTTTTCTTATGGTATAACTGTAGAAGTGAAATGAAATAATTCCCCACGGTGTGTGGCCAATAACGAATGTATTATAAAGGATGCAGAGGCAGGGGTAAATACAGGCTTGTAAACCAATAAAAAATAGAAGAATAGCTGTCGGTGTGGCCAGTGATAGCGATCTGAAGTCTAAATTTTACAAGATGGATGGTCGTTATTTTATGGCCCACAGTAAAAACGTCAGATGAGAAGGGTTAAAGTTGTTTTGCAAAATGAAATTCTGTTAGGGGAGGTACTTCATAGACTATGGACAGAGGCGACAGAGGCGGTTTAATAAAGAACCAATTGGGGCAGGAACCACTGAAAGTAAAACAGCCCACTGCCCAATGAAAGTGAGGGGCGGGCCAGAATGCCCCCCCCCCCTGTAAACGGGCAACAGCTCCGCTAAGGACGGAAGGATTTGGCGAAGAAGGTGACGGATCTTAGATTTGGTTCCTCAGAGTTAGATGTTAGAGACTCGTCTGCCCCAGAGCCTTGGAGAAGTGCGAATATCCCGCCAAGGTGTTCCTATACTGGAGATGATTCTGGGTCCCGGTCGCCGATGCTACCATCATCGCTGCATACATCAGCTATAGTAAGTGCCTCCCCGATAGACTCTAAAAATCATCTTTGACTATATAGTTTGCCTCTGCTTCTGGGTTCTCAATGTTAAAATTGTTAATATGAAACGGATTGTTATATTAATAGCTATGACAAGTGAATTGAAATTTGTGTTATCAAATAAATGTATGTTTAAGGTCAATGCTTTGTCTTCCTTGCTTGTCCCAACCCATGCATGCATCCATTGTTTTAAGGTAATTAAACCCTACAATAACCGTATTACACTCGCATATCACGTTTTCCGCCATCCTGACTTACATTTCCTTAAATATTCCCATAAACATCAATTATGCTTAACTTTCGGACACCAGTGTAAATGCTTTTCTAAATATTCCATGGAAGTCGCCACTACGAGATAGGTTTAAATCCTAATTTCATTTATGGAAAAAACATTAAAGCTGTACTACCCTTACTGGATTCGCTCACCTCAGTGTTGACCTATGGAGAAAAAAGTGTCCAAGGATTGCCGACTTGAATTGAAAGATTTTTTTTTTTCAAATTGTACTCCATAATAGAGAAAGAAATTTTACGCCTTGGGGAATTTTCCGCTTTAAAAAAATGCAAATAATATTTTAAAATTTAAAGTATTCGGGGAAAAAAACTGGTATAGTGTGTTTTAATTGCTCCTCAATTCCTTTGATTGGTTGGTTGTGGTGTCCATGGACAGTCAAGCTAGGTGGTACCGTGGGAGGTCCACACAACTTCAGCTATCTGGAGGCAACAGTCCGCATAAAGGTCCTCTTAGGGACAATCACTAATCTGCTGCACAATTCCTTTGTTGGACGACATTTATAAAATGAATCTTGTAGCAAGGTGCATAAAAGTTCAGGCTTTCTGAAAATACCATTTTAATTGGATTATCAGCATTTATGTACGTGTAAATAGTAAACACATTTTATCCGTAGGTTAAAATTGAGGTGATCGAATCCAATAGGTTAGTACACAGCAGCCTTAATTACAAAACTAATTTTAAATTTGAACCAATAATATAATTTAAAACAAATTTTCAGCACAAATGCTCTTTAATTTTCCTCTGTGAGAATCATCTCCTTAAAATAAACACGTCCTGGCGTAAAATGTACAATAACACTCAGTCTTGTGTCATTGTCTTGTGTCCATTTTTTATCGGATTATCAGCATTTTTGTAGTCGTAAATAGTAGACACATTTTTTTCCATAGGTTAATATTGAGGTGAGCGAATCCAATAGGGTTAGTACACAGCCGACTTAATTGCAAAACTAATTTTAAATTTGAACCAATAATATATTTTAAAACAAATTTTCAACACAAACGCTCTTTAATTTTCCTCTGTGAGAATCATCTCCTTAAACACGTCCTGGCGTAAAATGTACAATAACACTCAGTCTTGTGTTATTGTCTTGTGTCCATTTTTTATCGGATTATCAGCATTTTTGTAGTCGTAAATAGTAGACACATTTTTTTCCATAGGTTAATATTGAGGTGAGCGAATCCAATAGGGTTAGTACACAGCCGCCTTAATTACAAAACTAATTTTAAATTTGAACCAATAATATAATTTTAACACTAATTTTTAACACAAACGGCAGTTCTTTAATTTTCCTCTGTGAGAATCATCTCATAAAAATAAACACGTCCTGACGCAAAATATACAATAATACTCAGTCTTGTGCTTAGAAAAAAAAAGACGTATCAAGGGTTAAACCAGTAAAGAAACATCATATCAAAGAACAATGCGGAAAAAGTTACAATAAGAGCCGGGAAATGATGTGTATTGGATCTGCAGTCAAGCTTCCCAGCAAAAACCTCGCCCGGCCAAATTAGTTTTTCTACCGACCATCTAATATATATATATAGATATAGATATATATACATCGGTATCGATACAACATCCAATCAGGAAACAATACTTATAGAAGTCAATCCGTCAAAACAGGATGTTTTTCTGTGACAGCTTCAATAACCGCAAAAAAAAATCAATACCATTGATTGTGCTTAGAAAGTGTAGCTTTTTTTGGTGTGGTCTTTTGTGATATTTTGATGTAATAAGGCAAAAGTAGATACGGGTCAAATGGGTTCTATCAAGGAGTTCAGTTTTTTAATAAATCAGAGTATTACGTAGAACAGTTGTTCTCTAAAGAGTAGTTAGGATAAAATAAGTATGGTTAAAATGTTATTCACTTTTGCAAAAAAATACTTTGGGACAGTAATCAAACCCAGAAGATCGAATTCAATCTGTAAAAAGCTGGTTTTATCTTGATTAATATGATTAATGTCTCCGATAGGATTAATTACAATTATTAAGTTTTCATTTCCTGCATTTCAAAAATAGCACAAAATGGAGGAAAAAAATTTTCTTACTATACAAGAAAAGCGTTAATACTCTTCTGGTTTCGATTGGTTCAGCTCTTTATTTTTAAATAGGTATTCAATTTTCTTTATTTGACATCCAATAAAGCAAGAAAAATATTGAGGTTACTAACTGATTTCTCAAATCGAAATGGAAAATTAGAAATCTAAATCCAATCTAAATCCAATATATATATATATATATATATATATGTGTGTGTGTGTGCATGCATTCGCAATGGGTATTTTTATGAACTAAGATGGAAGTTTACAAGTTTTAAATTTATGAAACTAACGACAAATATAAACATTTATATATATAAATGTTAATTTTTGCTTTTAAGGTTTTAAAATAATTGCATCTAAACTAATTTTGTTACTTATTTATGAAAGGTAGTTTTATTTTAACACGATGGGGCTCTTTATGACTGCTTTATAGTTTTGAGTATTATTATGGAAAAGTGGGTGTGCTTGGGATGGTACGAGGGGGGGGGTTTGCTTTGTTCTTAGACTCTACTCTTTAACTATCATAATCTTTAAGGAGGGCGCTCGTACATGTTTAATGTTCCGGCGCTTGGAAAAAGACCGTGCTTCAGTCTTGCTAGGTTGTCAGGAGAAATAGAAATTCAATAAATGTCATTTCTTATTTCTTTTATGTCCATTTTGTCTCTTTTAGAGCAAGACACCACATACCAATCTTTTTAAACACGAATTTATTTTAACTACTTTCTACAAATAAAAACAATTTTACGCGTTTTTATAAATTTAATAATAAGTAAAAATAAGTACAACGCATTTTTTTAAGACTCAAAATGAAATAAAACTTCAATCGCTTCGGCCGTGCTTCCCTCTATTACACTGGGCCCGGAATTTTTTTTTAATAGCGCAATAAGAGAGTTTTATGTTGTTCGGACGGGTACAACTAAATGTACACGGTAGTCAGTTATTTAATCAAGCTTTAGAATGTAGTTAAGACGCCCGGTGGAATAGTGATTAAAAGCTTTAAGCTGCCCCATCACAGGTCCAAGCTTCGACAGTACGATCTGAGCAAGGTCAACTCAGCCTTTTAACCCTTGAGTCGATCAATAAAATGAGGACCAAGCATGCTTGGGAACTAACTCTGGGGGTACCGCGTTAGGTTGACCACTTTTGAGATATGCTGTGTGTCACCCCAAGCCCACAATCAAGAAAGCTGAGATGGACAACACCGGCCTTGTTTGATAACGGACTCTTGCGTCATTATTGGTTAGTTAAAATGTAGCCGGGATGAATAGCTGTGAAACAAATATAACAGAAACGACACAGAAGTATATATGAGAAAAAAGCATGTTTTAATAAAGGCTGACTGTGATTCATTGAATACACAAAATAGACAAAATTCCTTTTTACAAATTAGTGTTTTCACTTTGTTCATATTTCTAATTATGATCTAAGAATACACAAATTTCTTGTTTACATTTATCTTTTGCTTCCTATGATATTATAAATTCATATTCTTAAATAAAATTCATTAATTTACAGTTACGTTTTTTTTTATACCTGATTCATAGTAAAGAACTCTTTACAAAAAATTACATTCAGTATAAAGTACATTTCTTCTGCAAAACAAACAACAAATACTCACAATGGTTTAAAAACACAAAATTTAAAATTGTTATATAAACGGTCTCTTCCGATGGTACTTTTAAGTTGAAGTACATAATTACAAAACCGTGACAGTCAAAAATAGCCTGTTTTTTTTTGTTTTTTTTTTAAGTTGAGAATTAATATACTTCAGAAGCAGTCTAAACGAAAATTTAACATGAGTACTTGTATTTCAAACACTTTTCAACAAAACAGTTTTCATTTTTACCATTTTTCATTTCGCATTTCTTCATCTATTTAGAAACGAAGAAAAATAATTTAAATTTGGCATCAGATTCATTATAGATTGCCTTCTTTAGAAGCACACGACGTCATGATTGATATTACCATATTTTGTTTAATGAATCTTCTTATATCAATTACGTTTCAACCATTTTCCTTTTTTAAAGCCCATTTCAATTTAGATCTCATAGACAATCATACAACGTTTTAAAAGCATTTATATTATAAGCAAATTAAAATACACATACAAGCTTTTAAATGGATATGTCGTCTCTTAAAGAGTTTTTCCAATGATTTACGGCAAAACTCTTGAAAATTGTGTAGTATCTCTCTTGAAAATTGTGTAGTAAAATTTCCTTCATATTCTGAACAGCCTTTTTTTATTATTGAATCATTTAATTAAGGGAACTTTAAATTTCAGTTAAGAATTCATAACTTTAATTTTAGTGCCGTAACTATATTTAACCACAAACGTTCGTTTTTTGGAAAAAATATTTCTTCTAGAAAGCATTTTAATAATTTTCGGAGAATTTCTATCATTTACTGCCTTTTTTATTTCTTCTATCGTTAAATTTGAAACGGAAATGCTGATAGACAGCTAAATTACAGAAAAAAAAAAACAGTATGTTACTGCAACTCGAGGGAAATAAATTTCTTGTAACATATGGACACAGAAAATTGTTAAAGTGAAAATCAGGTATCGCACATTTATTTCTAATTACAAGCAATTCAGATTATAGAGAGGAACATTTCATATATACACGTGAGATATGGCTTTTGCAGTTTTAATTAACGAAGAAACCAAACGCAATCTCTTTCCGACATGAAATTAAATAAATTAATGATTTCTCTTTTACAAACCGAAATATATTACAACGGATGAAAATAAAATGAAAATAGCTGAAACATATAATGATGAATACATTCATATGTAAATATATTTTATATATTTGCCTGAAAGAAATGCATATATTAAAGACAAACGCGAATGCTTATAAGTTTATAAATGCAAATCGTATATGCTCATGAATAAAATATGTGAATAAAGCTGGATGGAACAACTCATCTTGCATGCGTGTAAAATGTATTAAATACATCTTAATGACATGACCTCATATAAATATTTACTTTTAGTATAATTATTTCTAACGTAAACTCTAAATATTCAGACAATACAAAATTTTAATTATAATATAAAATTTTTTTGATAAAAGCAAGTCAGTTTACTACTCAATATCTGAAATACGCCTGAACAGTACGAAAACATACCTACAGTGTAACTACATTTGTTCATTAACTATATTTAATTCCAAGAATGTCCGGTATTAAGAGAAATTATAATAATAACCAAACTTTAATTTAAAGACCTATTCAAGCAATAATTAAACTTTCTCGCAAGTATAAAAATAAAAAAAAAAATTGGCGTATTGAAATTAACATTATTTTGTCACAGTTACATAAATTATGAAGACTATACAACATCTAGATGCTTAAAATATTCAAGAAAAGTCACGTGCTGAAATGATATTGAGCTTGAGTGCATGTATTCTTAAACAATTTCCATTTT
Organism: Dolomedes plantarius; assembly: GCA_907164885.2. Lineage (NCBI taxonomy): Eukaryota > Metazoa > Arthropoda > Arachnida > Araneae > Dolomedidae > Dolomedes > Dolomedes plantarius. Next base: position 195,955,931 of record OU015493.1, read on the forward strand.
CATGGATATTTGGGAGGATTTTGGTTGAATATTAATTTGAATATATAGTGAAATGTATCAAGTATCATTTATATACACTTTAAATATCACTACACTCAGCAAATCTCATAATAGAAATCAAACCAAAACCGATGGAACTAAGATTATTTTTTTATGATGTATGCTTACATTATTATTAATAAAATAAGAAACAAAAATTACTTTGATGCGGATAGCATTATGTCACTAAGCCGGTAGATATTTACTTGTATTGATTCAACTTTTATGAGTTATTGAACGACATAAACAAAATTATCCATGGGCAAAAAAATTAATTTTCGGTTCTTTTACAACTGTCTTTTGAACTAAGATTGATTAATTTGTAACAATGAACAGTTGCATACAAATTAATCATAATTCGAAACTTGTTAAACGTTCCTCTGATAGTTAATTATTTAAAGAAAGTCATGCCTAAATGAATGATTTAATGAATCCATAAACACCCTGCTTAGTTATACTTCGTTAAGCCTTTATGAGCTATGCTATCACGCGACTACAAGGTCCAAAATGCATAAGAGAAGTTCACTATCATGGCAATGCTGAGTGTAGTTCATATGTAAGTAATTAAACTTTATTAATAGCCGTACAAAATACACTGAAAGAATAGAGAAAGTACTTTAGGAACATGAATAACAAACAACCACGTTTTTAAAGTATTTAAAAAAAAATGATAAAAACGTGAATTTCTGTTGAAATATATACCAAGAAAAGTTTTATGAAAAAGTAGTGATTCGTTTGCTTTGCTAAAATGTTACAGTGCAAAATGTGCATATTTGTTCATTAAATTTTGTGAGCCTTGTGAGTATTAGAAATTTGTCTATGGACATCACACATTTACATGACATCTGAATCAGTTAAATTAGTTTCTTTCTTTTTTTATACATAAGTACTTAGTGCGTCGGTGTGACGCAATATTTTTTTTTTCGCCAGAAAATTGGCCAAAGAAATCACAATAGTATCCAAGCGTCCACTCTGTACAGTTTCTCAGCTAGTATATTCAGCACTTAGACGGTCCAAAGCCATATGTACAGTTGCTCTTCAATTTATCTACGTTTTATTGATCATTAGTACTATTTATATTATTCGAACTGACGTAATAAACCGAAAAATACCTCTCTTGTTTGTTATAAAAATCATTGCGTTGCTTCGAGTACATGTCTATATTTAAATTGATAACTTCTACGTGCATATGTAAGTAAAAATATGTTTCATAACGCGTATTTAGTTACTGACCTAAGTTTTAGCTTCAAATGAAGCAATTTTGTATTCATTTGCGCAATCTTAGGGAATAATACGCAAATAAAATTAGTTCTAAGAATCGTATAAATTATTACAATATGCTATACGATGAAACTAACCTTTTAACTGACGTGCCCGAGATCGCCTCGGACGCGACACTTGTATTTCAAAATGTCCTGCCAAAGTACCTATCACTCGGGGTAGATTTTTTTCTTGCTTCTTATTATCAAACCCGAATCTATCTCGAGACAGCTTAATTTGGGTTTTATTCAATAGATGGCAGCACTAGTATTCTATACCATATTTTGGGAGGTGAATTTTTGCTTTAATCAGTAGATGGCAGTTTATGTACGTTATTTTGTACTAAACATTTGATTTTTGCAATAAAAGAAAACTGACATTTTCCGTACCGAAATCATCAAAATAACTTGACAGTCAAAAGGCTAACAGAGAACTCACATTAAGTAAAAATCAATTAGAAAATGCCCAGATTCGGAAATCTGAGCATTTTATTATAAAAGCAGAATTGGTCTAAATGGTCAGTATCTAAATTCTACTTCCTTATTGAATTTAAATCGGATATTAAAAAAATTAGATCATCTAAAAAATTTCACATTTAAAAATGCCATCTGTTTAAATTAAATCCAAACAAAACAACTACTGGAAATCGCTGAGCATTTTATTTATACAATCCAAAATTCCCTGATAACTCCTTGGTTTGCTAAAATGTTATTACTTTTAACAATCAATTTGTAAGGCTAAAATATTTAACTGTAACTTCTTATTACATTAAAAAATAAATCAAAATATAAGTTATAATACTGTAGAGTTTGCAACGTAATGATGTTTATATTTCTCTCACATTAATAGAATGTCAGATTTCATAGAAAATAAAGAATTGTTCGGTGAATAGCGTAACAAAATAAATATCTTTTTTTTTTCCTTAAATAATTTCATTGCCATTAATAAATAAATACGCATTCTGGCAATTTGCTTCATTTACATGTCAGTCACTGCAAAGTAAATGTTTTGATCCCTCGAAATATCTAAGATCACGTTCTTTTTTTTTAAAAATTTGACCAAATTTATATCTCATTTTGTCATACCACACTGATATAAATAGAGAAAAATATAATTTGTCCATCTACTTGTTAGTGCAGTCAACACTTAATGTACAACATTTAATCGAGATATTAATATTTTACAAAATAATCTCAAAACGATATCGGAACATAAAAAATAATGTACATGTACATTACATACAGTGCTCGAAAACGAAAATCAAACATCTGACAATCACAGCTTACGCATTTAAGAACACACATATACACATACGCTTGAAAGGTTTTTCGAAGTCCTTGATTTTTTTTCCATTACTTTGCTGTTGTGCTGATTTGTGTGATACTTCATGCATATCACAAAAACTGGACAAAATTTTGTTTGGGTCGAATCACATTCGTGTGGAAGGCTGAAGAGGGAGAAATACTTCCAAGCTTGTTTAACTCGACTATTATTTTAATCTACGGCAGAATCTACACTCAGTTCATGAGTAAGCAAAACACCAAAATATACATCCTTTGATCATAGCTTTTAATTATAGCTTTCTAACATTTTGATGAAATGCGAAACAGTGACTGCTCTTTGTGTTATCTTACTTTTTCTGTCTTTCATATTTGACAATTAAAACTTCATGACATCCATTTTCGATATGGAACTTGACATCACAGGCTCTTGTCTTCGTCTTTTCACGATCCTTACCTTCTTTAACTCGCGATATATTGTCAGACTGTCAAAAGGGGAAACTTACGGGTACGTCCGAATTTTTATATAATTACATTCGCATCACAGTAGTAACTGATAAGTTGCCAAATGGGATGAAACGGCTGTGTAAGCAGTTGCCGTAAGTGAGTTGAATTTAGACATTAAAACTGGTTATCAATACCTTATTTAATTTTTTTTATCATAGAATATTTTAAACTTTTTTTTATAGCGATGAAATATTACTTTACTGACAAATTAGTAATTTTCAAGAATTTTCAATTTTTTTTTTTTTTGCGAGATTGAAAACTTTTGCTGAGAATTTTCGATGGAAACTAGTAAATTATAGTCATGATTCATCTGTTTATAATAACTAATATATACTCCTTAAGAACTAATCAACTCACAGTTTTTAAGGACTAAACAAATATATAGTAATCAAGGTTTATTTGTGTTAAGATTAATTAAGATTATAGTTTTTAAGGACAAAACAAATATATAGTAATTAAAGTTTATTTGTGTTAAGATTAATTTACATTACTGTTAAATTTTACTACGCTTAGTAGCGCTTTTTCATTTATTGTATCTAAGAAATTGCACAGCTTTGTATGTCTAGTCATTCTCTAAATTTTTAAATTTTATGAAATTCTTGAGATTTTGTGAAATTATTAAAGTGCTAAAGTATTAAAGATCTTGTTAAATTATCTAATAGTGTAGCAGATAAGATACAACCGTAAGAAGAAAGTGGGGATAATTCTGAATTTTTCTCTTTAATGTTATTCAGCATAATCAACGCCATTGAAAAGGAAGGATTTAAATTCTCGCTTTTATTATGAGAAGGCATATGCCCATGACGCCTTTTTCCAGTAACATGATGTTCATTTATCAAATTTTCCATGGAAGTCACTCGCCAGTTCTGGAATATGATATAGGCTGGACTGAATACTTACATCCCGGAAAATTTCAATCATGCTTATTCAAAATATAAAATGATCCATCGGAGAAGCTAAAATTGTGAATTCTAAACCTAAAAAGTCAAAATAAGACCCTCTGAAAGCCGTCCACGTGAATGTGATTCTAAAATTTACAAGTGCAACAGAGAGATATCGTAACAAGTGTACTACCTAATGTCCATACAAATGAAACATCTATCCGTAAAAGGTTGAAGCTCATGAGCATAAAGTTTGTGTGGTTCTGGATACACCTTTAACGTACCAGAAAATTTTCAACTGAGGTTAAGGCTTTAGCACCCATTTTAATTCCCTTTAAGCTATTTGGCCTCCGTTTCCACTGGATTTGAACCAGTGCTTTTCGACAAAAAATGCCGGCTGGTCGTAATCTAATGCAGTTCTCTTTACCGTTACAACATCAAATGTTTGGCAAAAATGCGGGTGCTTTTCAAAGCATGCTAGAAACCTGAATAAGATTTACTGTACAATTTACGTACCTATAGAAAATTTATTTAAAACACGAAACACAAATATCGTTAAAATATCTTATCATATTTTTTTTACCTGATTATCAAATGAATAGGATGTCTTGAAAGAATCTGGGAATCTAATACTTAGTACATAACTAACTGAACTTTTGGATAAAATGTAATTATTAATTACCCCGTTAATTAATTAATGCATAAATTAATGCATGTTTAACATATTGTCGGTATGATAACAGAAAATATTGTGATAACTGAAATACATTTACATCACATGAGTAATCTTAAAGAAATGGTTTAAAGTCGAGGACAAATGACAGGAAATAAAAAAAAGGTTCACTCAACATAGGTTGAAAAAATTTCATGTGATTATTATACAATATACTCAAAGTTAAGGCTTTAAAGTTTTACTAAAAACAATAGATTTCATTTTTTACAGGAAATAAGAAAAAAGGTTCACTCAACATAGGTTGAAAAAATTTCATCTGATTATTATACAATATAATCAAAGTTAACCCTTTAAAGTTTTACTAAAAACAACTGATTTCATTTTTTAATCAGGCTTTCTGATTAAGCGTAAATAAATAACCATTTTTGGTCGTAGTAAAATATACGCAATCGATTTTTTTTTTTACATTAGTTTCAAGCAGAGTAGTGATTATTACTTTCGGAAAAAATCCTTCTAAAATCGTCTTTCATGCAATAACCAGGAAGCTTAAAGCATCTAAACAATTTTGATTTAAAATAATTAAAACAATTTTGTATATAAAACGCCCGCCGTACGGTGGTTTTAACTGAAGCCGCTGGAGGACTTCATAAATATACTGGCTCGCATAACTCCAATTTATAAGGCAGTGTAGAACAACTGCGGCAGTTATGAGTTAATACTGATCTATCTCTCTAAACTGAGCACTAGACAACTGCATTAGATCGGACTAGGGCATTTCAGACGACGTTGCAGAGGTTTAACAAATACTTCAGTCCATCTCTGACCATGACTAAAAACTGAAAGTCCTGAAATTTCTTCAGCAAATTCCTTCCGGAGAAACGAATGCAGCGAACATAATCTCTTCCATTTAATCAATAAATAAAGAGTCCTCTGCAGCTTGCTCGGTAACAGACGGATTGTTCGGGACCCATTTATCTATTCACACATGAGGGGCGTAGCCGAGATTTTTTCTCTGCAAAAACAGGTGGATTTCTCTAAAGTTGGGTCTGTCGTGCTCGTTCCGTTGCCAGCATTCTTTCATGAGATCGTAGATTTCTTTCGGACATCCAGGTGGTTGCGGTAGATACACTTGAAGTCCATCATTGTGGTAAAAATGGCTCACGTTTTCTATGACCTTGTCATCCACTTGGTCAGCGTAGGGTTGCTGCCTGGCAAAAGTCAATATTTCCCACATAGTCACAGCAAATGCCCAGACGTCGCTCTTGGTCGTAAATTTTCCCTGTTGGTAAACAATACGCGACTTAGCATTATGAATGTAAAATATAAACAATAGAAATGAACAAAAATTAAAAATCAAGCACAGACCGCCAAATCACTTTAACATAAAACATATCCTGCAAAGAAAACATTTTCAATAGAGGATAGCGCAGAAGCTTCATATCCCCATAATGAAAACAAATACATAATCCAACAGAGATAGATAAAAATAATACAAATATAGACAAGAAACAAACAGAAATCAAGCACTCTGGGCATCCACGCACCAACGGCAAGATTCTGTATAAGTGCCGGAACTGAACCATAAAACAATAGAGGTAACCGACAGGTCTCTTCATCAGGGAGCCTAACCGAGTCAGTTACCTCAAGGGGAACTTTCTGAATAGGATGCAGGTAAGCCCCAAAAACATCCCAAGGCCCCGAGTCCCCCAAGGAAGCAATAAGTCCAAAAGAAAATGAAAAGACAAACACAACTTACAGTATGGGCTCAACGCACCTTACATGCAAGCACACAAAATCCTAATGCAAAATAAAAACCGTCATTACCGTCACTTACGGAATTGGGGTGTGTACGCATCTTTTATTTTGCATTAGGATTTTGTGTGCTTGCATGTAAGGTGCGTTGAGCCCATACTGTAAGCTGTGTTTGTCTTTTCATTTTCTTTTGGACTTATTGCTTCCTTGGGGGACTCGGGGCCTTGGGATGTTTTTGGGGCTTACCTGCATCCTATTCAGAAAGTTCCCCTTGAGGTAACTGACATGGTTAGGCTCCCTGATGAAGAGACCTGTCGGTTACCTCTATTGTTATATGGTTCAGTTCCGGCACTTATACAGAATCTTGCCGTTGGTGCGTGGATGCCCAGAGTGCTTGATTTCTGTTTGTTTCTTGTCTATATTTGTATTATTTTTATCTATCTCTGTTGGATTAGCATTATGAACAGTTAGGCTGAAAATTTGACTATGATAGTTATGTTTAACTGAAAAGAGTGTTTACGGGTCTTAAAACATAACATTTTTATCACGACAGATACCTTAATTTTTCCTGTTGGTTAATAATGATATGCGATTCAGAATTATGAACAAATCTACAATATTGAAAATTTTAAAGGGGCACACAACCTTTGACTACTGGGAAATGACTCTAAACATGATCAAATTCGAGCTACTGAAACTTCAATAATATTAATATATATATATATATATATATATAATTTTTTTGTTTTATATCAAAATTACAAGTCTTCAGTTATATTTTTTTACAAAAATAGAACTTGTAAAGCCATAAATAATTTTTAGATTTTATTTTTAAATGTACACATTACTAAAAAGGGAAAAAAATCATTGGATGTTTCGCGCATCATAAAATTAAGAAATATGCATACAGAAACTATTTTTTGGTCAAATTAAATTAGTAATACACTCAAGTTTAATGTAAAACCAAAAAATATACAAAATATATAGTTTAAATTGAAAAATTTACATAAAATTTAAAAAAATTTTAAATTTAGCAATTTTTAAAAACATTTTCAAGTGTAAAAACTTTTTTTTACAATTTTTTTTAACTTTTCTGGTTTTAGTGTGTAAAGAAGCTTATAATACAAATCTGATAAAAATTTTCTGTGTCTAGCACACATAGTTTGGGAGTAACAGTGCGCGCAATCCAAATATTCACATATTTGAGAAACTGAAGTTGGAATAGCATGGCTATGGCAACAGAGTGAGCTTTACATAAACTCTCATAACTCGAGAAATAATGCAAATTTTTTTATGCGGTTTTTTGCATATTGTTCAGAAATGCCCCAAAAATCAGAATATAGCAAAAACAAAAAATCGAATTTTTGAAGTTTTAAAGGTTGTGAGCTCCCTTAATATGGTATTTAAGTTAAACCGAAAAGGGTGTTCACACAGGTCTTAAAACTTTGTACTTTTATAACGACATATACCGCTTTCGAAATTTTTAAAACGAATTTTATTATACCTAAATAGAAAAAAATAGTAGTGGGCTAAATAATGATAACAGGGGAGAATAAACTTTATAATATTCACCCTAAACAAAGACTGAAAAACCCAATTCGCAACTTTGAAAATTTAACACGATTTTCATCTTTAGGTGCTAAGCAACGAACAGCACACACGGTAAAACTCAGTACAAGCTAAGTGCAAACAGTGGTAATCTTTCTATCCTGCTATGAAAAAAGCCACGTAGGGTAGTGGAAGACACGAACAGAGTTTTTGATTGTTTATTTGCAGCGATTTTTCAAGGTTTTTATCTTAACTGAATTACATTCTCGTTTTAGCAATTTTAATTACATCAACACTTTTAAAACAACCTTCCAATTAGGTTTAGAAACACGGTCAGAATAGCGACGAAATTTTAATATTTCTGGCATTCTTCAACATATAAAAAACCTGTGCAGTCATTTTCAGTTTTGATCAAATGTTCAAAATAGTGACTATGCAGTTGAAAGCTCAATAATTTTGAAAATATAGAAATTTAGTAACAAATTATGTATATACATCAGACTCAGTGAATCAAAGAAAAGTTTCTACTCAAGAAAGCTTCCTTTAAATATTTATTTGCAGGCACTGAAATTTATATGAAAATTAAATGTGAAAAGTACGAGAGTTCAAAATATTTCAATAGTATCCTTATCTTTTCATTTATCTACTCTTTATTTTGTAAGCTGAACAAGTAAAAGAACTAGATTTTTTGAAATTGTAAATAACAGGAAATTTACAGCTAACGTATCTAATTAAACCGAGATTCAAGCTCACAGTTTAGACCAAAAAAAAAACACCCTATACATTTAGCACTTATAACGTGTCTAGAACTTTTGTTAACGTGTTATTTATATGCATACTTTCTTTGTTGAGTAGATAATTAAAGCTCTTTTAAAAATATCCTGGGAAATACATATATTATATTTACCCAAAATATGTCGTAACAAGTGATATATAATAATCAATATAAAATCGATAGATTGCCTTTCGAAAAGAGTTTGTTTCAGGATTTAGCTTCAAATGAACTTTTGACGGAAGGACACAAATAAAGTACGATGAACGATATAATTCCAATTACTTATGTTTCATTAAGTTGTTTACAATTTTCTTTTCTACCCAAAACCGTATTTCTACATAAACAATGCATTTATAAATTAATAATTTTGCGCCCCATTTATTTCTTCGATTCAATAGCCCTGCATTAAGGGTATTCAAACCACTTCAGTTGAATCAGACACACGAAACGATAGTTTCGAATCCATCAAAGTGTCTTCTAAAGTGAAATTCTCATTTCTTGAATTAGAGCACACTATTTGAGGTAATTGAAAGAGCTCTTGCGAATCTTTTCCCCGGTGCAACACACGCAAGAGAGAGGCGTCTATTAACTGATGACCAACAACACTGATAGGAACGCCCCGGTGTCACTGGCATGGATATCAACGTACGGCGCTCGACGGACATTTTTCAAATTGGATGATACTGGATCAATAGCATGATCCTCGCTAGGCACACGCCTTTCATTATTATGAGTGCTACCATTTCATACGGTTTTTCTGTTCTTTGCGGTTGGAGGGGGAAAAGTTATTGTTACTGGAGTTTCTTGCGCGTAGAGAAAAAAATGCTGCTTAATAAAGGAGAAAGTAATAGCTATTTGATTTAGTAATACATTAGTTATATAAAAGAAAGTCTTTATGAAACGGATATACATGGAAATGTTCTTTTCTTAGATTGTTTTCAATTCCAAAAATATTTATCTTTTAACCCATCAGAAGGGGGCGCCCGTGTACAGAGTGCAACATTTTCGTAATTTTGAATGGTTTTGTTTTTACATGTAAGGTTTGAATGTTCTAAGCAGAATGTTCTATTTATAGCTGCACCCTTTCTAACGCAGGTCTGATTTTCTGACCCTTGAATTCTTTCCATTCATTGTAAGTCGCGATTAAACTGTGATGTAAACCAGCGATTATACTGGATTACAATACGACAAAAGCAGGAGTTGGTGTAGTCGATCCATTGTGCAGCTATTACACGGTATCTCGCATATCACGAAGATGGACAATCTCATTGTTTTTTAGGTCTTTGGACACAACAGGAATCCCTTCGCAAGTTGTCCTCAGATCCAATAAACAGGACAGTTTTGAAATAAGGCGATTGTATCTGCAATTCTTTGGCCTTTCATTATAAATATATCTCAATATTATAAACATTTTATATCTTGTTATAAAACGCAGAATTATTATTTTCAATTTGAAAGAAAAAAGTTTATTACAAAAGGAATAATCAACGTTGAAAGAGACGTTGCACTTTGTGCCACGAGCGCCTGCTGGTGTTCCAAAATTTGGCGCGCCCGCTGAAGGGTTAATATAATCGCTCTAAAATGCTTAAATATATTTGTAATTATCATAAAACGTTTTGAATTTCAGATACAATAAAAAAACTTCAGTATAGAAAGATAAACTTCGAGTAATTGAGTAACATGCTGCTCAATATAATGCTCTTTGACAGACTCTGAAGGAAAGAAAATGCAATCCCAGTGAGGTGAGAAGCCAGTTTGATACAAGCTGGAATAACCTCACTAAATTTAAGTTAGGAAACCCTTAACACGGCCTTCTTAACCCATCAGCTGGCATGCCAATTTTTGGAACACCATCAGGCGCGCGTGGCACAAAGTGCAATGTTCCTCTTTCAACCTTGATTATTCCTTTTGTAATAAACTACAGTCGAACCTCCATATATCGAAGTAGCAAATTGCCAGAAAAAAATTCGATATATAGAAATTTCGATATATAGAATTGAGCTTAGTTTTATCATAATTCTCCTAAAAAAATTAAAGCTAATTTTCGTACACGAAACTCCATTTCTAATTTATATGCGAATCCCATTAAATGAAAGTTAATAACTAAAAAATGAATTATTATGAAATAATTATTGAGTACTACATACCTTTAAAAAAACAATAATCCAGACAGTGGTTACAATGATCACAGTTACATTCTTATAAAAAACGACTACGAATATCTTGCTGAACAACCAGATTTGCGGAGAGTTCAAAGAAATGTTCGTATTTATTCAGTCCACTAAAAACTTAATCAGGGACATTTTCCGCGAATTGAAGTCCACGACATATTGTTTCAAATGCCAAAAATTGGGAGATTTTATTCTAAAGTGGAATAATATCTCCCAATTTGTCTTTAAAAAATTTCGATATATAGAGATTTTTTCGATATATAGAAACAATTTTTCTATGTAATGAACATGGAGATTTGCTAAGAGTTCGATATATAGAAAATTTCGATATGTGGAAGTTCGATATATGGAGGTTCGACTGCATTTTTTTTCTCAAATTGAAAATGATAATTCTGAGTTTTATGAAAAGATATAAAATGTTCATAATATTGAGATATATTTATAATTAAAGAATGCAGATACAATCGCCTTATTTAAAAACTGTCCGGTTTATTGGAGCTAAGGACAACTTGCGAAGGGATTCCTATTATGTCCAAAAACCTAAAAAAAATGATGAGCTTGTCCATCTTCGTGATAGGCGGGATACCGTGTAATAGCTGCACATTGGATCGAGTACATTAACTGCTGCTTTTGTCGTATTGCAATCCAGTGTCATCGTTGGTTTACCACGGTTTAGTCACGACTACCAATGAATGGAAAGGAATACAAGGGTCGAAAAATCAGACCTGCATTAGAAAAGTTGCAGCTATAAATAGAAACTGCTTAGAATATTCAAAACCTCACATGTAAAAACAAACCATTCAAAATTTCGAAAATGTTGCACTCTGTACACGGGCGCGCCCGCTAAAGGGTTAATGCTGTTTTAACTTTTAAAGTATATCCAGTAAAAGGAGAAAGCTGCACTGGAAAATTATTTTATTAAGATAAAAAAAAAATTCCAGTGCATTTCAATAAAGGCTTTACAAGAAATATGAAATATTTTTATTTTTTAGATATTTTAACTTATTATCTTATTTACTGACTTAGGTTTTTATAGTACAATGCAGTCTCAAATGTGAATTCAACATGTTCAATTCAGCATGTTAGGAGAGATAATCTGCTTACATTAGTTTGAAGCAGAATTTCAAGGGGAAATGATTCAAGGCAGGATAAAAAATGCCTCATTTTGCTGCATTATTCAAGAATGTACCATTAAGCATTGAAGAGAGCTTACCAAAAGAATGCTTTCCCAAGCCATCCACCTAATTGGTAACATGGCCCGCCCTTCTATCCTGTAGTAATCTCCCGAGTACAGGTCTCGGCTCATGCCGAAATCGGCTATTTTGATGGTAAGGCCCCTGCCCACCAGACAATTTCGAGTCGCCAGATCCCGATGAACAAAGTTCAAGGACTCCAGATACTTCATGCCGGATGCTATCTGAGTTGCCATAAAAATCAGGCTGCCATAGCTGTAAGAAATCAAACATAAAAAAATTATTATACAAAGATAGTTTTATGGGCAGATTAGAAATAATAAGGTAACATAAAACAATTTGGTACTTTTCCGTTAGACGGGCGCAAGTTATTTATCGCCAAATATGGCTCTTTTGTTTAATTAATTGTAACTCCCGTGATACGTGTAAGTGAAAGAACAAAATATATAAGAAAGCATTCATTTTGTTCTTTAAGTAAATAATTAGCTAGGAGGCCAAAAATCTTTAATGTTCTTCAAGATGTCTTCAAAATGACCCTCTTTTTGTCGTCGCCTATGAAATTCAGCTTGTATGATTGCAAATGGTGGCGTGCCGTTCCTCAGTGTTTTTTCGCGTCGCCATACGGTGATGCTTCATCGCAACTGCTCAATCTTTTGTGCGATTGTGAAGAAAGCTAATAAAGTTTGTGGTTAATTTGTTTCCAATTTTTATTCATGTGAATTTCAGGGTTATATAGGTGGGTCTCTGAACTTAATCGTGTTCTCTCACAGAATTTATACTCGTTGATCTATCATTTTCTTCCAACGTTTCGTGTGCGACAATGCTTCTTCAAAATTTAGTCCATCTATTACCTATTAAACTGATTTCCTAAGGTTGTTATGTTGGCGACTTTTTCATAGTCGCCAATGGCGATACTTAATAGGACGAACGCCAAATGCGCCCGGCTAACGAAAAAGTACCAAAAATTTCATAAAATTCTTCTGTGATTGTGTCATTTGTCTGTTTCTATGTCTTGTATTCATATGTACACCGGACTGGGGTGTAATGTCGTCATCCCCCAGGGATATTAGCCACACACACACCAAAAATTTCAAGTAGTCTCTTCTAACGAAACTACTGCGGGTTATTAACGTAGGATTACTTATCGTTTCTTACCTCTTTTGTATGTATGAATATATGTGTATATATATATATATATATATATATATATATATATATATATATATATATATATATATATATATATATATATATAATATATATATATATATATATATATATATATATATATATATATATATATATATATATATATATTTATATATATTTATATATATATATATATATATATATATATATATATATATATGTATGTATGTATGTCAAAATTTTGACGCATCTTGGTACTTTTCTGTTTAACTTGTCCAAGCGATAGACTGGGTTTGACGCGCTGCCAAAATTATAACTCGCGAGGACGGATGGACGGACAGTTTTAGCGTTTGAAATTTTTCTTTCCAAAAGACCGCTATGGAGGGACGTAATCCTACGTTAAAATTTTTTGGACACGTTTCAAGTGAGATGAAATTTCATGAAATATCTTTAAAAAGATCAAAAGATAAATTTTTTTTTTTTTTTCTGATTTCGCTGAACAGATCAGCTTTTCAAATGGAAAAAAATTATAAATTTAGTTCAAATAAATGATATATTTTAGCAAACGCTATTGAATCGTGTATGTTTTCGTTACATATAGCAGCTTTTTTTCATAATTTTATCAGAGCAATGATTACAAACTCTAGCAACTGTATCACGATATTCAATGCGTAGTTTTCATACTGAAAAATGTAAAATATGATATTACCGATTGCTTTGGAGTTGAACAAAATTTTCCTTCCTCTGTCTATAAGCAAAACAAAACTCGCTAACAAAATATATTAAAAATCACTACACTATCCCTAGAAATGAAGTTATTAAATCTTTAGAAGTTCGCGATCACAAGTTGGTAACCATAAGCAATTTCATTAAAATGAACACAGCTAAGGATACCACAAAGACTAACAACATATTATGAAACAAACTTTTCCTCAAAATCCTTCCTTAAATGAAATTATCACAAAGCTTTTGCGAGTCCCTTTCTCCTGACATCCTTTAGCAACTGATGCTAGTTGAATTCCATTGAATAAAGTGTTTGGTAACGTTATAAACTGTCAGAAAACTGCACAAAGTTTGAAAAGATAGTAAATGAGATATTAACGAGACAGAGAATATAATACCGATTTGCTTAAGTTTAGAATACACCTGTTGAGTTCCTGTAAGGAAAGGGTTTTCGTCTGCTAAGTAACATAAAGTGACGATCAGTAAATGGTAAAAATATGCTAATGGCAGTAACCGGTGAAAGCAAAATTTTGATGATTACCATTCATTATGTAGATTATGCTTTTATAAGTCAAAAACAAAGAAAGGGGCAGATTTAAAAAATATTAGTGGTAATCACGTGATATAGCAGTAATTTTTCTTAGCAAAAAAAAACAAAAATACTCTCAATTAAGTAGCACTGTTTGAGTGTAGAGCATGCATAATCGGGTGAGTAAGCCATCTAATACAACCAGCCAACTAAATGACAATATGAAATGGCGAATATTGAATATTTATAAAAATGTTCGGTGCGTGAGTAAAGCAACTATATCACAACTGACAGTTCAGTATTGTCTACAGAAATAAGGTTCATCGATTGCTGTCTGGCAAATTTTCATTCGACGCAGGCAAGAATGGTTCAATTTAAAGGCTGTTTTTTGATTACCCAAGAATTTTCGATTTACCAGAAAGTTACGTTGCATAGAATAAGAGGGCAGAAATGTATAACTAGAAACAATATGACAGGGGTGGTCAACTGTTGCAATTCGTTTAGACCGTCTAAAAAGACCTCTTAAAGTACTTTTTACGCCCAAAATATTTCTGGATGACTCTCAAGCTTTAAAATATCTCTGTGTTCAGCAAAGCGTTCACATTTGACCCGTTTTATACTTAATTTTAGGCATAAAATAAGTGCTGGGAAATATATAATTTTGTATACATGAGATTGAATATTTTGATGCTGGTGCATTTCTTCAGGCGAGTCATTAAAATATTTACAGTCGAATAAATGCATTTCAGACAAGAATTTTTCCCAAAAATTTGGGGCGGATTGTTTTCATCACAACTCAAAATTGCTGTTTGTTGCATCAGTTATACTAATTAATCAGTTGATTTATAAAAATAACCATTATTGAGCATATTACGTGACATAGCGAAATTATAGGATTGTAAAAAGAGGCATAAAAATAAATTAGATAAAAACTATTGGATCAAGACGGCTTTCAAACTATGAAAAGATGACCACACTTTTTTTTATTTGTAATATCCATTATGGTACTTCTCCCGAATATCTCCTTATTCTGGGGGAACGTACAACAGAATATCGATTTTCAGTAAACAAGAAGTTTCAAACGATTCAAAGAAAAAACAATTTTAAATCTAACTTTACTTCCTGAACCAACTGAATTTTCTCAATAATACTTTTGAATCCTCTAATTCAAAGAGTAACGGTTTTTTTTTTCCAAAGCATATTGGCTTTCACAACTTTCATTTAGTTGGTTTCAAATATTTTCCCTTCGCTATAGTTTAAAACTAGCTTACCAGATGCATTTATCGAAAACCAATACCTCCATAAATGATTGATAGATATTTACGAGCACAATAGAAACGTGTCTCAAATAAATACATTTTACGTGACGAGTTCCACTGTTAGTTAATCTCGAGTTTGTTTTCAGAGTTAGGGTGTTTTTGATATAAAAAGAACTTTGTAGGCTTTAGCCTTTTAACACCTACAAATAGAAATATGTTCATGATATTTTGACTTGTGCTTAATTTTATTCATGACATAGAAAATCATAGAAATTTAAACTGGGAAGAATCAAATATAAAAATGCGTACTAGAAACATATATTTTTTGAAGACATATGGGTTTAATATTCTTTTTAATATTTAGTCAAACTGGATTAGTCAACTTATTTTTTCCTGTAGTTTCAGAGCACTAAAGTTTGAAACTTCTTAAAATGGGGGCAAAAAATTTTAAGGTATTTGACACTTTTGAGTTGTAAATTTTATGCCCCATTCATGAAGACTGTAGATGCAGTTAAAAATTGGTAAGAAATTTTGGAATTTTTCGATATATTTATAATTTTCGGGAAATTCGAACTGTGACTGTTAGCTGTAGGATGTATAGATGTATCATAAGGTACATTTAACTGCTTTATTTTTCTTGTACAATTTTGTTTGACGGTAAAATATGCACATAGGTGAGTTCATACAGATAAAAAGAAATCTTTCTTATATGAATAAAACTAACCAATCATAATAGAGTGCAATACTACAAGGTACATGAATAAAAATTAAAAAGCACAAAATATATAATTGCAAATATGAAGAACATGATACGGTTTCCTGCCAAGCCATTTTTAACGGCAAAAGTATGGCGAGTTTCTGAGTTTGCTAGAAAGATTATTGTTAATTTTCTCCTCATGGTTTTTCAATTTGTAATGCCACATTGGCATCATATCGCTACAGGTTGGCGACCGTATCATGTTCTTCATATTAACCGATATAATCTACTTGAACCAAAATACTAACTCATATACTTCTATTTACCAATATTTTACACGTATTCTATTTAAGATTAATAAAAATGTGACAAAAGTACTGATTAGACACTAATTCAGTAAAATATTTCATAAATTGCGTACAAATAACGATTTATAGCACCAAAATAGCCAATGATATAAGTTTCAAAGAAATGTCGCAACAGAAAACATATCAACAAAATCACAGCAACGATTTCCTTTCATTGTTTCGTTCAAATCACATATAAGCCGAAAAATATATTATTAACCCTTTCAGGGGCAACAACCTCCCCTGTTTGCACGGTACAGATTTTTCCCCCGATTTTTTTAACCTGAAGAATCTTGAAAAATTTTCCAATTAAAGGTTGCAAAATGTTTTTACTTCCTTAAATTGCTAACAGATGGCATGACTAACCATTTTTCTGCTCATTGAACTGGAATATGTTGAATGCAAGTGAAATTAAGACTATATTTAGGCGTTTGCACTGTGCAAGCGGCGCCCCTCAAAGGGTTAAAGGAAACGCCATTTTCCCTTCCCTCTTTCGACCCATTTGCAATGAACCTACCTGAGGACTTTATTTGGGTTGGACTTGAAGGGTGAGGTTAATGTGTTTTCAGGCACATGATTTTGTAAAAATTCATTCAGGTCTCCGTTTTCCATGTATTCCACAATCATACACAGGGGCTCTTCCTTCGTACAGACTCCAAGAACGTGAACAATATTAGGATCCCGCAGCCTTGACAGTATCTTCACTTCTTTGTGAAAATCAGCCCTTGCCTGCTCGGAGGCGTTTTTCCTTAGGGTTTTCACAGCCACTAACGTCTTACTCCCATAACAGGGTACGTCCACGAGCTGCGGTATGCCCTCGGCCTCGCATAAATGAACCTTAGAAAGGCAGAGGCGAAGGATTAGATTTTTTTTTATACCGGATTTTTAATCATTTATCCGCCATATTAAGTTGTTAAGGATAATAATATTGAGCTGAAGCGAGGTTTTTGGTTGAGGGATTAAATGTTAGAAGGCAATCAGACGTGTTAATGTTTATTTTTAAACAGGTATAAGTTGGTTATAATTTTAGTGTTAAAAATAAGGTTTTACTTTCAAGGAAAATACTTTTAAAGAGCTTTTGTACTTTTATGCTTTGTAATTTTTGCTGTAAGATTATTTATAGGTGTTTATTAAACATTAAAATTTATTTTTATGCTTTAAATTTCATGTGGATAGTTTAATACTGTATGATAGTGTAATTTTTACATAGCTGTTAAATTATGCATAATTGTTTTTTAGTGTTAAACGCAAGGTTTTACTTTCAAGGAAAAATACTTTTAAAGGGCTTTTGTACTTTCATGCTTTGTAATTTTTCTGTAAGATTATTTATAGGTGTTTATTAAACTTTAAAATTTGTTTTTATGCTTTAAATTTCATGTGGATAGTTTAATACTGTATGATAGTGTAATATTTACATAGCTGTTAAATAATGCATAAACGTATTTTAGTGTTAAACGCAAGGTTTTACTTTCAAGGAAAAATACTTTTAAAGGGCTTTTGTACTTTTATGCTTTGTAATTTTTCTATAAGACTATTTATAGTTCTTTATTAAACTTTAAAATTTATTTTTATGCTTTAAATTCCGTGTAAATGGCTTAATACTGTATGATAGTGTACTTTTTACATAGCTGTTAAATAATTCAGGACGTGCTAAATTCATCGACACACACACAGAGCAAATCTACTATTAAATGATTTCACATTTCTCTGAAAATTCCCGATATTTTTTTTAACCGACACTTTTGAAATCCATGTATTTTAATAAGTTAATTACCTTAACGTTTTCAACATGCTGATTAATTGGATGAATAGTGTTAAAATGTCCAAATTGTAACGTCTTTCACAAGTTTTTGTATTAGTTCAACAGAATGCAAACATTTACTAACAGCCTCTTTCGCTTCAAAATTATCCTTTGAATGATTTTGAGTGTCAGAATCAAGGTACGCTTCTAAAATTATATCGATATAAAAGGCCACGTGGTTTAGTTGGCGTACCTTTTTTACCAAAGTTTCTTTTTAGCTCGTTAAAATGGCGAGGTAATTAGATGGATAAATTAAGATACGACTTTAATTCGTTTTATTCCATAGACTAATGAGAAAAGGTATTACATTTTCTTAAGTTTGATATTGTTGGGAATATGGTAGAAATTTTAGGCACACGATATATGTTAAAGCTTCTGTCCTATATTTAGATTTAAATCAGATTTAAGATAAAACAAATATATGGGAAGAATTTTAATAATGTCTGTAATAGTAGACTCCGGTATCAGATCATAGATCTTAAAATTTGTTCTATCCCATCTGTGGAACAAAAATTAATGTACCTTCTGTCATGAACAGATGACAAATTTATAGTCTTTCAATACTTTGGTATATAGCAAAGGCTTCTGTAAATTGTTATAAAGTCCAATAGTAGGAAACGGAGCTTTACAGTAGAATACAGATAATGTTTTTAAACCCCTATCCTTGTAGACTTCAGTAGATCATTAAAAATTCCACGTAATATTAATCAGGTAACAATTGTTCACTATCAGAAATCCTTTCTAGCAAGGAAGTGTTAACTTCACATACAAAATAAAAGCACTTAAAAATTAATTTAAAAAAATGAACTAAAAAATCAAATATCATTCTAATTTAAAGATTCTGATACGACATTTCTTTGAAACATTTCATAGTACAATAAATATAAAAGAAGACAAAATTTCATTTTACTCACTAATTTTAAGTTCTTTTATTTTGTAAGTGATTTCATATTTGTTTTATATATTATGTTTTAATCCACTTTCATGCTAAATATTATTTATCATTACAAAATGGCGGATAAATGATAATTTACGTAAATTAAATATAAGTTGAGTAGGTTAGTATGTTAAAAGCTTAGGGAAATAATTAACAGTTTTAGAGTTTAAAAAAGAAGTAAATATAATAAATACATTTTTATAACCATAAATACATGAAAAATTTTCAAATAACTAAATGTATTAAAAATAGATATGAAAAAAAGCCGTCATAAATAACAATGTAATCAAATTTTACATTTTATTTTGGGAAAAAAAAATATATCTTTTCATTTTGTTTAAGCCGAAAATTTCATAATCTGTTTAATTAGCTTGACAAGATTTATTATGAAATTGCAACAAGAGAGAGAGCAGTTCTATTTAATAATTAATTAGGAACTATGTTTCACTTACATACTTAAATTAAGTAAAATTCAACATTAAGCACTCTTTGAAAGATTTAAGATATGCGTTTTTCATTAAATGAGGTCTCTCATTTTTAAGGAGTTTAAATAAAAAAAATTCATAATTTTTTGGATTGTAGGGTCATAAATAAAGTAAGATTTATAACGTTTTATAAAAAATTTGGCAGCAGAAATTTTTTCAGATAAATTTCAGTTTTTTTTCATACATTTAAAACCCATGTTATCTCATACTGCGTAAAATGAATTTGTATTACATACTTTCTATATTTCAAAATAAGTAAAAACTCGTTCAATTTTTTATTTTCTTCATTTTATTTTATTTTTTTTTACAAAAAGTCTAATTTTATTAGAAGTTGCTCTTAAATATTTAAAAAAAATACTTGTATGAAAAATCGAGATCCTAATACATGAAAATTTTCCTTCAATTTAGTTAAGGTTGCTGTATACTTACCATATTGGATTCGCTCACCTCAGTGTTAACGTATGGAGAAAATGTGTCTACTATTGACAGCTACATAAATGCTGATAATCGAATAAAAATGGTATTTTAAGATAGCCTCAACTTTATGCACATTGAAAGAGGATTCATTTTATAAACTGCGTCCCCCAAAGGAATTAAGGAGCGTGTACAATACACTATATCAGATGTTTTCCCAGAATAATTTAAGTTTTAACCTTATCAGGAAAAACAACCTCCACCGTTTGCACGGTGTAGATTTTTTTTCTCGATTTATTTTTAACCTTAAATGTCTTGAAAATTTTTTTCAAATTAAAGGTTGCAAAATGTTTTTGCTTCTTTAAACTCTTCACAGATGGCAGCACTAGCGTTATTCTGCTCATTTAACTGGACTTCGTTGAATGCAAATGAAAGAAAGACTAGATTTAGACGTTTGCACTGTGAAAACGACACCCCTCAAACGGTTAAGATGTTATTTGCATTTTTTTTAAATGCCCCAAGATATCAATTCTTTACGGAGTACAATCCTTTAAAGCAAATTTTTCAATCCGGGTCAGCAATCCTTGGACACATTTTCTCCGTAGGTTAACAATGAGGTGAGCGAATCCAACAGGGTTAGTAACACAGCAGCCTTAATTCTTCTGAAAAATACTAATCCATAATTGTCACTTTCAATTTCCTCTGCAAACAAACATCGTTAAAATACATCTCCGCTCACCTCTCCAAACTGCCCTTCCCCAAGCTTCTCCATGTAATGAAGCCTGTGTCTTGGTATCTCCCGCACAGGACTCTCGTCTCTGCTGAGCAAATCTACGTTCGGCACCGCGTACACGGTGTTTCCACTGACACCCTGTATGTTCGGCATTTTCACGACATCGGTGGCGGCGTAGTATCTTTCAGACGGAGGCTTCTGCAGAGGCTTGGGCAAGGTCTGGGGGAAAGTTGGCTTGGTTGATGGTGTCGGGGGAGGGTGGAGGGGCACCACAGACGTGGAATTTGTACTCTTGGTTACATCTGGTACAGCATACTCTCGGGATGTCGTAGATTCTGGAAATGGATTGTTACCAATTACATCACCAGTTAATAAACATGTCACCATCAAGATATCTCCATAAAACTCGTGTTAATAATTTATTTAACTATCGAATAGTACACCTATTCCTCGATTTACACGCTAGATGCGTTCTACGACAAATCCTGTAAATGGAAACCGCGTAAAACTACAAACAGCATTCCTATTAAACAAGGGGATAGGTGTAAGCCATACAGGCCCGGACTTAGAGACCCAGGGCCCCTAGGCACTTGACATTTGGGGCCCCCACCATCTCGAAGCTATTTTGGAAATTTAGCAAATTAAATGCACTAGTACAGAACATATAATTTTTAATCGACTTTAATGACTTTAACAAACATCAGAATAATACAGTCTATGTTACTATAGTTACGTTATTCTATAAAATTTACAGAATCATATGACGAACTTTCTTCTGTGCAAAAGAACGAATGGCTTTTGAGCTAATGTAAAGCCACCGGGGCCCCTAGGCTGGCTGGGCCCCTAGGCTAGGGCCTTGTAGGCCTAGGCAGAAATCCGGCACTGAAGCCATAGTTATGTTTATAATAACAGAGTAAAAATGCAAAGATTTTATGCCGAAGTGGAGAAAAAGCAATTTAAGTAATAAGCAATGATAAATTATTTATTTACGTATGTATTTCAAAAATTAACGCCTTACCTCGTGTAGAACTCAACTGGGAATGACAGTATGGAAATGAAACAAAATCCAATTTAATGACGCCTATGCTAAACGCAACGCAACGCGACGCCGTGCACTTGTGACTTCTGTGCGGATAATTAATGAGTGCGTTTAATGTAAAACACTCAAATAATCAAATAATACATCGATATATTTTTTTAATTTACAAAATTTAGAAACCGTGTAAACCGAGTACCATGCAAATCGAGGGACAGGTGTATATGAATTTTATTCAAAGCGAAAAAAAATTATCATTTTATAAATTAAAATAATGTTCTATTTCAACAACTGTTCCGCAAGTATTATTTTTAATATTAAAAAAACCCATTAAATCTCTTCCATCTACCATGACGTGAGACGAATAACTTTCCTC
>OU015493.1:195983495-195985995 GCA_907164885.2 Dolomedes plantarius
AATAATAACAGTGCCATGTAAAAAAAAAAAAACTCAATCACATTAGGAAATATACCAAAGATGGATTTGTGAGATTATCGAAACAGCAAACGAATTTTTACTCTATAACTCGAATATATTTAACACGTCTAAAATTATTCAACCATGAGATTATAGAAAAATATTCGAGCAAGACTACTTTATCGTCTGGTTAATAATCAGAAAATTATAGCTAAAAGGTAGAACATTTGTGTTACATGCTCAACAAACACAATTATTTTAAGAGTATGGTTTTCATTGACCATATGCACAGATTGCGATAATTCCAATATACTCGTATCACAATTATTTCGAGTCTAAAAACAGAGATGTTTTGTTTCCGAAAAACACTAAATAATTCCTTTAAGGAATTTGGTGAGATACGTTAAATTCGTTGATTATCGCGTTAAAGAGGACAAAGTAAGAGCAAATAATTTTTAACCTCATGTTTGCATATACAACCAAATATTTTAATATGCTTTTGAACTGAACTAAATTACAGTACATTGATAGAACAGTGAGATAGTCAATTTTTTCTAAAATAATCTATACAATTCCCTTAAGGTTGATGTGTACTAACTCTATTGGATTCGCTCACCTCACTGCTAATCTATGTAGAAAATGTATGTACTATTGACAGCTACATAAATGCTGATAATCCAATAAAAATGGTATTTTCAGATAGCACGAACTTGTCTGCACCTTGCAACAGAATGCATTTTATGAATTTCGTCTACCAAAGTAATTAATGCGTATTTAAAACACACTATACCAGATATTTCCGAAATATAATTTAAATTTTAAAATATTGCATTTAAAAAAAACGAAAAATGCCCCAAGGTGTAAAATTTCTTCCTCTGTTGCAAAGTACAATTTTAAAAAATCTTTCAATCCAAGTCGGGAATCCTTGGACACATTTTCTCCATAGGGTAACATTGATGTGTGCGAATCCAATAGGGTTAGTACACAGCAGACTTCGGTATTATTGGGAGACACTATAGTACAACAAATTACGTTTTTTACCGACGAAAACAACAGAAAATGTTTTTAAAAGTTATCAGTGCACATATTTTTTTTATATTCAAATACATTTTAAGTTAAACTAATATCATTGTATCATATTTATGTGAAATGTTACATAATATTTTTAAATTAAATTAAAAAATTAAAGTCATTTAGCTTTACTGCTGCATTAAAATTGCAGAAAAAGATATTGATAAAATATTTGTCTTCAGGAAAAGAATAGACTTTCTTTCAGAACTCACAGCCATGGAAGTAGTTGTAAAAATGAAAACCCCAAAAACTAAAGATCCATAAAAGGATCGATGAAACAATCGATTGAAAAAAAAATCGATCACAGATCGACCAAAGTAGTAGATTATTTCATTTTTACGTTAAAATCACTTTCGTCGTTCAGTATCATACATGTACACAACTAGATTGACAGCAGATTCGAGTAAAATATATGTGAGATAAAATTAAGATCTTCAAGGAGATGAAACGAAAAATTTTAATCTTATATAAGTATGTAAAATGAATTAAGGAACCACAGCTTTGATTTTGCCAAGCTTTGTCACAGCTTTGATTTATTTGATTCAGCCAATACTTTTCAAAATGGAAATATAACCTTCTCTCTTCAGAAGAACTTAAAGAAAAAATATCTTGAATGGAAAATTGGAATTTTATATCGAGATGTGAGTTATTCAGCAATTAAGCATGAAACGAATTCACTCTATAAAAGTTGTCTATAATCTCTACAAAATATAGGAAGCAATATTAGAAATGTTTATATCTATACATACATATTTTTTTTAGAAAAAAATAACAAAAAATCTACATTAATTAGTTATTTCTAAACCTCGATCAAACTTTCTTGGTTTTGTTTTTCATCTTTCTCTTTAAGAATTATATCACATGGGATATCATATTTTTAATTAGATGTTATTTATATATTTACGAATGCCGAGAGTTTGACAATCAAGTCATCAGCCTTCTAGCTTCTCAGTATTTCTGAACAATAATTAGATGTCCACGATAACGAAAATTTAGCAGCTGTCATTAAAATATATTGCAATCTTTTTGCAATAAAAGATTTCATTTTGAGCGAATTTTTCTCGAAATAATATTTTCAAATTTAATTCAACTAATAACACAGTCAAGTCAAGTTATTCTCTAAATCAGCTTGATGTTTTAATTTTTTTTCCACTTTCAAACGGCAAGATATTTAAGGCAAAACCTCTAATTTTATAATAATGACGAAAATCAAAACACTGGTATTCTGTTCTCATTTACGATGAATATATTTACTTAAAAATAACGTTAATTAAAGTTTCTTTTGAAATGCAGATTAAGCTTTAAATATGCTTCATGGAATTCAAAACTTCGTTGCCAAGAAAGATTTCATTATTTTCAAGTAACACAGAAGTTTGTTCGATATCCCATTAACAACATCACTTCTTAATATGCAGTCCTTATAAATCGT
>OU015493.1:195993495-196060995 GCA_907164885.2 Dolomedes plantarius
TCTAAAAATCATTGTATATATATATATATATATATATATATATATATAAATTTTTGTGACGGAAATTTTCTTAAAATTAAAATTCTGTTTGAGATATGTTTTATTATATCTCAAAGTGGCAGTATCCAACTGTGAAAATTTTAGTTCAAAAATGAATAAAAATATTATACCAAAATAAAAGCTTAGGGTAAGAGCCAACTATAAGCTTTGTCAATAGTTCAAGCTGTAATAGGTAATACATTATACTCCTTCCAAATATGAAGATATTTATTTGAAAAATGAAAAAATAAAATTTCTCTACTTTCTACTAAAAAAACAGTGCAGAGAAGGAAAAAAAGATTTTTATATTTTGCATCTTTTCCAAACAAACGAAAAATTAAATTACGTTTACCCTTTTTTTAATAACATTTCTCTCTTACCAGCAAAATTTTATTTATTATTTAAATGCAGATTTCCTGGATATTAAAGATAGCAAAGCCCAAATTGAAAAAAAAGAGAGAGAGGCTTTAAAATATGATAGCTGTTTCACAGGGAGAAAATCTATTTAGCGTAACTTAACTTTCCTCCCTACAATTGTTTCGCATTTTAAATTCAGCATCAAATGATAATGAAGACGAAAATATTATAATAACAGTTTCCTATAAAATTCCTCCTCCATACTATTTCAAAAAATTGATTAAGAAAAAGTCATAACATTCAGAATGAAATATTTCTTGCACTTTAAATAGCTTCATTTTAAACAACAAAGACATAAAATTAAAACCGTAAAAAAATCCTTTTCTTACAAAGAGATAATAGCTATATATCAACATCTGGGAGCGTCTAAATTTGAATACCTTGTACAGAGCTTTAATCGAATATTCTTATGAAATCTAAGGGTAAGGCGGGATTTTTTTTTCTGTGGTAAAACTCTTTTTTTTTTATTTCTTCTGAAGGTAAGCGTGTTTGAGTCACTTTATTCATATAAAGAAGGGATCGATTAAATATTGCATACAGTTCAATAAAAACGAAGAAATACAATGAAGTTTTATGCATTCATGGGAGAGAAAATTTCCGATAATATTTTGATTTTGAGTAAGCACTTTTTATATTGACGGCCATAAAAACTGAAACTTTACAATTCCAATTTATTTTTTAATTAATTAAAGATAGTTGTCTTATATGTCACTTTACTTCGTTTAACCTTACACGAGACTGTTTATTTATTAAAGCATTACTCGAATAAATAAGATTAAATTGCAGAAAATAATTTTTCATTAAACGTTCATGAAAATTTTAAATTGCTAGTTAAAAATATTTTGTGATAAATCAAGTTCTTTAATTCATTTTTATGTATACAGAGTTGCTATAAAAGTTTCGCTTAAATTTTTTCATTTTAGTTTTGACTAACTTCTTTTTAACTTCATTTTAAAAAATGACATTCGTTTTTTTCTAATTAATATTATTCATTATTTAATTACATTTTTAAAATTTGTTTGCAAATTAAAATTATTTTGCAGTAAATCAATTGATGTATGCAGTGTGGCTATTAAGGTTTCACTTCAGTTTTTTTTTTTCATTTTAGTTTTGACTACCTCCTTTTAACATCATTAGAAAAGTGACATTTGGTTTTTATCAATGGATATTATTCCTTATTTAATTGCCTATTTCAAGTTTGTTTAAGATAGTAGAGAAGCAAATTGTTTACACAATTGGCTAAAATAAAATATTACCTGCTTATTTGTATCATTTTACTAATTAAATCTGCTGACATTTGAAGAATATTTAGTTGCTGCAGATGCTGTTAATTAAAATTTTGTGTTAATTAAACTGACATACCAACAAAATTCTGCTAGAAATTTCTCGATTTGTTAAATTATTTGTTTTCAAGCAGGTTCCATAAAATTTAGACAGTGGGATTAAAATTAGAGTAATTCCTTTTGCTTAATTTTTTTTCATATTTTGTGTATGACAGTTGTATTAAAAAACAATCTCAGTAATTCAGTTATAAAATATTTAATTACTTTAAATTTCATTCTTAAAAAATTCATTATTTAATAACATTTTTCAAATTTGTTTGCAAATTAAAATTATTTTGCAGTAAATCAATTGATGTATGCAGTGTGGCTATTAAGGTTTCACTTCAGTTTTTTTTTTCATTTTAGTTTTGACTACCTCCTTTTAACATCATTAGAAAAGTGACATTTGGTTTTTATCAATGGATATTATTCCTTATTTAATTGCCTATTTCAAGTTTGTTTAAGATAGTAGAGAAGCAAATTGTTTACACAATTGGCTAAAATAAAATATTACCTGCTTATTTGTATCATTTTACTAATTAAATCTGCTGACATTTGAAGAATATTTAGTTGCTGCAGATGCTGTTAATTAAAATTTTGTGTTAATTAAACTGACATACCAACAAAATTCTGCTAGAAATTTCTCGATTTGTTAAATTATTTGTTTTCAAGCAGGTTCCATAAAATTTAGACAGTGGGATTAAAATTAGAGTAATTCCTTTTGCTTAATTTTTTTTCATATTTTGTGTATGACAGTTGTATTAAAAAACAATCTCAGTAATTCAGTTATAAAATATTTAATTACTTTAAATTTCATTCTTAAAAAATTAGAATTATACTAATGAAACTATAAAGAGTAAA
The DNA here is from genome assembly GCA_907164885.2 of Dolomedes plantarius. Classification (NCBI taxonomy): domain Eukaryota; kingdom Metazoa; phylum Arthropoda; class Arachnida; order Araneae; family Dolomedidae; genus Dolomedes; species Dolomedes plantarius. The sequence goes on from OU015493.1 coordinate 195,996,135, forward strand.
TTGAATTTGCATGTTGTAAAATATTCACGCATTAAATGCCACATGGTAATTAAATTGAAATTTAAAAACAAGTAATGCAAGTCTGAACACACACAAAAAAAATCTTAAAGTCATCCTGTATGTAGAAAGGTCGATAAGCAGTTCTGAAAAGCTTCTATTCTTTCTCACTTTTGATCGCTTGCTGTGAAACTATTTCAAAACTTTATTTAATTTTTCTTTTACTGTAAACTTTCCGTCTTGCGAGGTTTGCGAACGAGCCCTCCGTTCTCTAGCCGGTATCTACGTAAGAGTTTCTACTCGTGGCCACAGCTGGATTCGACCGTTATTAATGCGGAATGAACGATCGATTTCCGTTCGTTCCGGTACGAACCTCCTCCTCAGCATAACACTCGGGTAACACTTAAAAAAAGAAGAGGCAAATGTGTACGGAAGGCGGTGTTACATCATAGGAACACTTGTTTCCCTTCGAAAATCTTCTTTTTGTTATTCTCCGAAGAAAAATTCAAAGGTCCGAATTCTTTTGCGATCTTCTTTTTAAAAAGGGTGGAAACCCACACTATTTATTGATTAAAGTAGAAGGGAAAAAAAACTTTTAAGTGGCTTTTGGGAATTTCTGAAACGCAAGGATTTGAGGAGGATAGGAAATCTCTGATTTGTTTGTTTCAAACAATTCCGCCGCTATTCAAGGAGGGTGATTGATTTTATAATAAGTGCTGCTCTGAATTTAGGACCCCCCTTTCAAAAGGAAACCCTTGGCATTGCGTATCTCAAGAAATGCATTAATTTCTTCGCGGTATCGTTATTATGTAAGCTCGATATATCTTTTCTCTCAAAGAATGAAAATACATTATGGAATGTACTTTTCTACTTAAAGGATATAGTTCTTCAATTATCTTAAGTGATTTTACGGAAGCGGATTTGATATTTTTTGCCCCCATATATCTATCTCTGTGCGTGCGCTGTAATTTTAAGAGTAAAGTGTACCAAAAAAATTAAAAGCACGGTGGAGTATGAATGATGTTGCCAAAACGCAGAGGCCTTTTAACTGAAACTACGGCAGAGCCTCTAAAACGTAGGCTGTAAAAAATAGTAAAATTTGCTCAAGAGGGAATTTAAAACTCCGATACATTATTATACATTCTAAACAGTTAAAGATGTTCCGTAATCTTGTAGATTTATAACAACTAGAGGGAAATTGTTCTAGAGACTTTAAACACAGGTGAGTCTAGGGCAGATTACATATTTAAAAGATGAAAAGAATTTTATACGCGAATTTATGAAATTATAATTATTTTTTTTTCATAGATTTAAAAAAAGGGATTTTTTAAATTTCCCTTTTTGAGAATTAAATGTAGCAAGACTTTTTTACAATAAAAGGAAGCGAATATAAGGAATCATTTAAAAGAATTTAAAAGCTCGGTAAAGTTTAGCTAGTGTGAATATAAAGACAAGATTTTTACTGTCCATAAACTGTGCCTACCCATTCTAATACTTTACTTGAACTGCTAATAACATAAATATATGTACTTATATATATTTTACTAACTAAAAGAAACTGACGAAAGAGTCATATTCCTATTGATTTTTTTACAATGTTTGTTACACTAACATCATATTTTTTCTCATATTCATAATATTTATTAATATTATTGATTTTATTAGTTATGTAAATTTCAATTAGAAATTCATAATAATATAAGAATCCATGCTATGACAAATGGCAAGATTATGTAAGTTGAATGGCATCAAACTACAAGCGCACACACACACGTGTATATATATATATATATATATATAGAGAGAGAGAGAGAGAGAGATCTCCAAAGCTGAATTAGTGGCTTCCGTGTGAGAAGAACTCAAAAATATTTTGGACCGGGATGTGAAGTATTCGATGTTCCATATCATTCTCCGCTTTATTGACACAAAACAAACAACTTTTAAAACAGAAGAGTTTATATTGCTTTAGTTTGTTTCAAAAAAATATTACACGCCTTCAAACTGTTCATCACAACATGGCGCTTATGTCACTGGTGTTTTCTATATCACCGGACGTGTAGAGATAAAGTGCAAGAGTAATATCTTTTGACAGGTATTGCTTCGCAAAGACAAAGATCATGGAATCAAAACAATGTGATAAATCTGACACTGATTTTTGAAGAGATTTATTTCTCTGTTTACGACATCACTTTAATGTCATCTAAGATTTAGTTTGTTTTTCCTGAAGGAGAGAAATTTAGTTTTTTTAGTACATTACTGAACATGTTTTTATCTCGGTAAGTTAGAGAGCTGGATGGATTGTAATAAGATACTAGCACTACATATTTTAGAAAATTCCACATTCAGAATTCCTTTAGTTCCAGCGTACGCGTTTGGCAATGCTAAGGAGTTCATAATGGACGAAACCTTAGTGTTGGACTGCTGGAGATGCTTGGGCCTACAAATACATCAGTTACGTGATTATTATTTTGCTTCTTTCTATATGTCTATTAACGGGGCATTATATAATTCAAGAAAATTAAATAATAAAAAAAAACATATCCTGAATTGTTATCACAAAAAAAAGTTTTTTCACGAAGAGGAAATTAAATTTTGGATTATTTATTTGCGAAAATAAAACAAAATGGAATTTCTCCAAAAAGAAGGTTGTTACAGGAAAGAGCGTGTACGTTTATACACATGCCCACAAATGGCATAAATGTAACGTGTAAGACATAAGAAAGATTCACAAGTTCTCATTGATAGACTACATGTAGACTTAATATTAAAATCACACGATGATGATCTAATCATTATGGGGTTTATTTAAATTTGGGATAGGAACTAATCTAAAACATTTTTGAAAAAAACTTATATAAATTTTTATTCAACCGGATTTAGTCTACGTTTTGTAGTTTTTTATTAGAATTTATTTCAACTTCGTAATGCTCATATTTCAAACTATAAAAATTAAATAAAAAATAATATATAGTGAAAATATTGTCAATTTTTGCTATTCATCATGTTTTTTAATATTGAAGGTTCCATACAGCCTTTTATCGAAACATTTAGCAGGCCCGGGGTTTTACATATATAAGCATAAATAGTAAGTGCTTTCATGCATTGTATGAACACTTTCTACTCCTGTCTCACTCTTTACCAAGCTGTATGATTTGCCTTTATGTAAATGTATAAAGAGAAAGAACCTGATAAGTAAATAAATTTGAAGGATCATCGAGAATTAAATGCATACTGAAATGAGCGTAAAAACACATGAAATCCGATTATCACTCTACTTAATTCATGGTTGTGCTCGAGAAGACATAGATAACCGAAAAATAATTTTATCTGCACACAAAAAATTAACTATTCAGATGTTTTATATGAACTATTCATAGTAACTTACGCAGTAACAGATAAAAATAACATTCAAACAGAATTTTTTTTGGGAGTGATAAAAGTTTTATCACATTCCTTTGTTTAATAAATATTTTGACAGTGTGTTACTGACAACTTGCATTTTACTTTTGATTTTTCCTAACTTTCCGTTGACGAATAGTCTACAGCATTTATAGGATCAACAGGGCATTGAAACCTCGAAAACTGAAAAGGAAAAGGAGGCTGTTGCAAATCATTTTAAAGGGTCTGCACTTGACTGATTCCATCTTAAAAATGTATTACCAAAAACTAACTAATGAGTCATCAGCGTATTTTTGGATAAAAAATGTCGTATGGAGATATTTTTTTTTAGCCCAGCGCAAACTGTTTAAGGGCCTGTTCACACAGAATCCGTTGGCGCTGATTGGTCACATGGGTCAATGATTAGCATATGATTGGTTAAAACTTTTTACGCTGACGCTGACGGATTCTGTTTGAACAGACCCTTAAGGTCGTTACCATATCTGTAAGCACGTGATAGAGGAAATTAATTTGTTAGACCTCTATTAATTTTTTTTAAACGTATATCGGACAACAAGAAAGATTTATGCTAATATCCATGTAATAGCAACTTTTATGTAACAAATTCATTAGGGTTAGAAACTATTCAGGAACATTACCAAAAAGTAGACTGATCTATTTTCGTACAGACTTGTAAATTAATATATTTAACAGCAGTTCATTTAACTTACCACAATATTTGCTTCCCTGATAAGTTACTTTTCAATCTATATTGTTCGTGATATTATTAATGCACTGCCTAGAGTTTCTTCTCTTTTATCTTAAATTTGATCTGTTGACTTTCTCGAGTGAGCGAATAAACCTCGAAAAACAACTCTGGAATCTCAACATATGTTTTACATATTTCCCTCCCCCCTGCCATAAAAAGCTTATAATAATTCATATTTCCCTGCCGTTTGGAATAGTGATTATTTTTCTCCCTTCCCCCCAGCATTACATTGTTCCACTGACTTTGGAAATTAATGACGTAAGTCGCAAAAGAATGTCGTCCGCTCATTTTTAAAGAAAAAAAAAATAAAAGAGGGAGGAACGTTTTGGCAACAAAAGAAGTTACGAATTCTTCCACCAGATACTATTACTAAAGTGCAATCAAAAGTGTCAAGAGAGTAAAATATGTTATCTAAAATAAAAATTTTAAGTGCCGGAGTTTAGTAAAGTGTGCTGAAATGTAACATGCTTCAGATTTAGTTTACACTTTAAAAAGGAACATATTTTAGAAAATATTTCCGCATGTGGCATGATTAAGTTATGTTCCAGAAATTACTTATGCTTGTAAGATTTAAAATAGCTTTAGAAAAAGGGAACTTTTGACAAGTGGAAATTTAGAGTTACAGAAATGATCATAAGATAAAATTTTATCTTCACTCATCACTAGCTTTTAGCTTAAAATAATAATGCAGAAATTTCTTGTTCATATCACTTTTTAACGAACTCTCTCTATATAAAACCTTCAACCCATAAGATTTAAAATAGCTTTAGAAAAACGAAACTTTTGACAAGCGGAAATTTAGATTTACAGAAATGATCATTAGAAAAAACTTTACCTGCACTCATCAGTAGCTTTTTGCTTAAAATAATAATGCAGGTATTTCTTCATCACATTTTAACGAACTCTCTCTATATAAAACCTTCTATCCATACGATTTAAAATAGCTTTAGAAAAATGAAACTTTGGACAGGCGTAAATTTAGAGTTACAGAAATGATCATTAGAAAAAATTTTATCTGAAAACATCACTAGCTTTTTCCTTAAAATAATAATGCAGATATTTCTTCATCACATTTTAACGAACTCTCTCTATATAAAACCTTCAATCCATAAGATTTAGAATAGCTTTAGGAAAACAAAACTTTGGACAAGCGTAAATTTATAGTTACAGAAATGATCATTAGAAAAAATTTGATCTGCACTCATCACCAGCAATTTCCTTAAAACATCAATGCAGATATACCTTAACCATATCACTTTTTAAGGAGCTCTCTTTTTCTAAAATCTTTAAACTACGTAAACTAATTTTAAGTTACTTGGTAAATTGCTCCCAATTTTTTAACTTTAAACTTAACGTTTACGAACTTACTTTTACAGTTATAATAGTCCCGGAACAGGACCCGAGCACAAACTGTATTGATTAAATTCTTGTACACTGACATACGTCATAGCATTACGGTATTCAATTTCGTTTCAACACTCCCGTTTAATATAGTTGAAATGTTACAAAGAGGTAATTACGTTTAGAGAGGTTAAATAGTCATTACGGAGGACAGCATTGCTAATAATGTATGACAGGCTAAGGAATTAATTAGCAGAGTTACTGTATAACATGGTAGTATTCTAATATCATTCGCCTACCCTGAAGTCTTTCGGTATAATTGTAGTAGAATAAGTTATAAATCATTGATCTGTCGATATACTTGTATAAATGCACCAGGCAGTATCTTTAGACCAAGTAGAAGAAACAATTGCTAATTCTTTTATAATTGATGTAGCACTAAGATCTCACTACTAATTTACATAATTAGTTTAAATTTTATGCTTTTCTGAATACTTCGAAAATCTTCAAATGAAGCTCTTAAGACTAACCCTGTTGAATTAGCTCACCTCAATGCTAACCTATGTGTCTACTATTTACAGCTATATAAATACCGATAAACTAATAAAAAGTGTATTTGCAGATGGCCTGAACTATTCTGAACTTTGCAACAGGATTCATTTTATAAATTTCGTACACCAAAGGAATTTAGGAGCATTTAAAACACACTATATCAGATTTTTTACACAAAAAATTTAAATTTTAAAATGTTATTTACATTTTCTTTAAAAAAAATGCGATAAAGCGTAAAATTTCTTTCTCTATTACGGAGTGCAATTTTTTCAAAACAAATTTTTCAATCTAAGTCGGCAATCCTTGGACACATTTTCTCCAAAGGTTAACATTGAGGTGAGCGAATCCAATAGGGTTAGTACACAGCAGCCTTAAATAAATAAAATATATTTGACTATACGAATATCAATCAACCAAAACTATCTATAAACCAAATTCCAGTTTTAGTATTCTCCTCTCTCGAGAATGATCAAAAATCAAACACTCTTTTATTAACACGCAGACTAGAATGCTTTAATTTTTTACACAGATGAATTTCAAAGTTAAGACAAAGGGAATTAAATTTTTAATTTGCAACCCATTCACGATCACTTATGGAACTTAATTCACTGATCGCGATACGCAATTTTCAGGATTGAGAAGTTTAATTCCATTTACGCCCCTTTCCCCTTTTTCGCCGTGCGCCATTCTCCCACCCTTCGTTGAGGAGTAACGGGCAGGTCTACTTAGAAGACCATTTCAGCTGCTCCAGGCAAATTAACTTTTTCGTAACCTTCTTCAATGTAATTCGTCTGGGAAATCAAATGATTCCCGGACAGAAAATGCATGGTTTCGAGCACTGCAACAAGAAGCTGAAATCGCCATGAGATTCAGCAAATGCATGCAACGCCATAAAAACAAAAAGCATTCAATCGATGAATTAAAACGGAAAAAGATACAAAGAAGAAATAAGTCAAATCCTTTCCCCCGCCCCTATGAATAGAGGGAAAGGTCATCAACAAAAGAAAAATATGCTGAAATTAAGAACTAATTTTTGGTTCCATGGGGTAACCAATTTTGTAACCAATTTTTGGTTCCATGGTTCAAGTGAAAGCGACACAGTTTAATGGAAAATTTAAAAGGCCTAAAAAATTTCGGCGCCCCAAGTTTAGATGCAGCGTTCAAAGTCGATTTATGAAATTCGTCAGCTTAACATTTAGGGAGAAAAGTTACCTCTAATTATCCAAGACAGGAACAGAGGTTATATGCAGGGCCGCCTAGAGGGGGGGGGTGCAACTGGAGCACTTTGACTCAGGCCCCCAACAGCCGGAGGGCCCCCAAAAAATTTTTAAAAAATTATTTATTAGATTTCCTCCAAAATTAAATTCTGAAACTTGTACCGTACTTCAAAATTCACAATAATCTCCTGAAAAAAGCGCCCCCCCCCAAAAAAAAAAATATATATATATATATATATATATAAAATTATTCGATTAATCATACTTTTCTTACTACAAAATAGTCTTCTGAAAAATAGTCTTGAGGCCCCCAACAGAAGATTGCCCCAGGCCCCGTAAAGTTTCTGGGCGGCCCTGGTTATACGAAGCAAGAATTTGGAAATTCGGGTATTAATGATAAGATATTCATATATGATGAAATGTTCGACAATGATGTCCTTCGTTAGAAGCTAAAAATATAAAAATGAACCAAATTATTATGTTTTGTAAGATGACGAACTACATAATGTTCTCAAATTACTGCTCATGATAACAACAAGGTGGTTACCACAGAAACAGGGAAAATTGGTTCTTTCCACTTTCTAATCGTTATTTGTCGGTATGCAAAGAAATATAGGTCTTACCTGAATTAAACGCCACTTCACTAATCAGCATCCACTTGGAAGCAAACATAAGTTCTACTTTAACATATTTGCCAACTCTCCGGTATAAGGGAATTGTCACATTTCTAGCCTCCTCAAAGAACACATCTGGCATGTACGAAAAATTGACAGGCGGGCCGTTAAAATATTTGCCCCCTATGCTGAACCATATTCTTGCAGAAGCAAAAACTTGGACATCTTTAGTATGCATGTTGTTGCAGAAAAAATAAGCAGCAGAGAAATTGCGAACTTGATCGAACGTAAAAATGATCTCTATAGGGCGAGCGTAGCTAGAGTCATTCTTCCATCCTATCCATTCATAACCTGTAAAATAAAAATTAAATTAATTTTGCAGTTTAATTGACTAATAAAGGGTAAAATATTTGGCCTTATGAAATATTATATGAATAGCATTCATATAAAAGTTTCTGCTGCTTCCAGAAAGAAGCGAAATCTTTTAGTTACTTATTTATATTGTCAAACCCGTATGCTGTTAAAAGGTAGAATTTTTCTTAAAAGTTTGTGGCTTTTGCATTGCAGTCATAACTTTAACGCTAGAAAGACGAGAATTTGTTCTTAGCTTTGACTGAGCACCGTCATTTTGACGGTTGGAAATAAAATCAATATAAAATATTTAATTTTTTTAAAATGGTTAAATACTTTAAATTTTGAACTATTTCACACGAATATATTATAAATCAGTATACATTTTTATGCAGGTACGCCGAGCTGACAACCTGGTTGGGTTTACCCGTAAAAATATATGCATGGTTTGCGCTGTCCTTATTTTTCAACACCAATATTTCCGAAGAGAGATATCTTCGGAAGTTATTTGCAAAAGGGGGAAGAGACGAAAAGTAACTAACATTTTCCCGGTATTGTTATAAGGGGTCTGGTACCTTTTAAAAGCTAAGAGACTCGACAAACATACCCCTATTTTCAATCATCAGTAGTTATGAAAATCATTTATTCAGAAATATGAATATTTTACTGTGAGTTAAACACTGTTTCTTTTTTATAAATATGGCTCTAAAGGTTTCCTGACTTGAAGAGAATTTTTTAAATGTTTTTTTTTAATTTGAACTATTGTTGTTTTCATTGTTAGGTCACTGCACGCAGATTTGCATCTGTATATTAAATATTATACATATTTTTGTGGTTTTAAAATTAATTTATATAATACTAGGGTCTACGCCCCTAGGCTCGCTCCTCTGTTATGGCTAATAGCGAGATACATAGGGGTGATTCTCGGGCAATGCAACAGCTTCCATCCATTTACTGTCGTCACCCTTAATGTGAAGGGCGTTTCATCACTGTTGAATTATCAGATTTAAAATTCAATTAAAAATCGAAAATTTAAGATATAGACTTGAAATGAGGTTTATATGAATAAGAAAGCTTTCAGCTTCCAGATGATGTAAATATTTTCTTTGTAAGATAATAACTCGAGGAGCATCGATATTACATCCACAAAGGGGACGATATTTCTTGAAAAACTGTGTTTCATTTTTTGGATGAAAATATTAGTCTGTTTTAAAATATTTTTAAACAAATGAGGTCTAGTTTGAAAGAGAAATGTCTGTAATCTTAGACTCTAAAAAGATCAAAATTCTACGATCATTTTTTGGCGAGTTGTCGTAATCTGAAGATGAAAAAGTCAATATTTCTTGAAAAACTGTTTTTCATTTTTTGGATGAAAATATTAGTTTGTTTTAAAATAATTTTAAACAAATGTGGTCTAGTTTGAAAGAGAAATGTCTGTAGTCTTAGATTGTAAAAAGATCAAAATTCTACGATAATTTTTTGGCGAGTTATTGTAATCTGAAGATGAAAAAGTCAATATTTTCCCTCAAATCATAAAATAAAAGTCCGACGAAGATGAGACATGTCTTACTTTAGTCCCCCCATTTTTCTGCAACCATTGGTATCGCTCTCGACCCCATACCCCTAGCGGTTTCGGAGGAGATAGCGTGACAAGTTTTCGACAGCGGCAGGAGTTACTTTTTTTTTAGAATAGAGATATATCTTTAAAATGACCAAGTTTCATAGCAAAATTCTTAGTTCTTCATATAAATTTTTTTTATTTTAAATTTCAAAATTTTTTGATAAATTTAACCGTAATTGAAATTTTGTAACAGCAAAGACATAATAGATGGTCATTTCAATTTTGCATGTTTATATTGCATGTGTATAAAATTTCACGGTATTTTAGCCACCTGCTTTGGTAATATCATGTGCGAAATGACATAACAATGAAAAAAACAGTGGTTGATATTTTAAAATATTTAAAAAATTTTCAAGTTAGATAAAATTTAGAGCCATACTTTTAAAGAAGAATGCTTAACTCACAGTAAAATTTTCATATTTCTGAATAATTTTTTTTTCATAACTACTGATTATTGAAAATTATATATATAATAGCCGTTGTCTCTGTATAACACTTCCGGGCTGTACTCATCTTTCAATTGAAGCCCTCAGTAAACAAACAGCCAGTTAGGCTTAATTTCAATTTCAGATGTGGATCAAAATTTTTTCTTACCTAAAAACTAATATCTTCTCCATCAAATCACGTTTGTTCAGCCTATTATTCTATAAAACATTCAGAACTAAAAAAAATTGGATGCTTTTAGCTGTATATTTAACAGTTTTTAAAAATCTGTTTACTTTTGCGATGAATTCTAAAAGTAAACAAACTTGAATGTGAATGAATCAAGTAGCTCAAGTATTCATATCGCGTAGTGAGCTGTAAAAAACTGGATGGCAGTCTACTACTCCAATCGCATGAAAAACTAAATAATTAAAAAAATAATGAAAGGGTTTGCTTTTACAAGGTGTGGATTAAATGCAATATTGTTAGATAATGCGGGATATTTTTTAACTTTGATATACTTTTTCCATTATGACGTCATTATTAGTATTATGACGTCAAAATGACGGGTTACCTTCTAGTATGGATATGTTTGTCGAGTCTCTCAGATTTTAAAAGGTATACCAGACTCCTTAAAGATTTCTGCCTGTTTTCTATATTGCCGTCAAATCGACGGCTTTCAGTCTTAGTTTGCATACAACACATTTTCACCCACTCATTACTGTCGAATATTATTTTGTAAATGTGTGTGCATATTTCACGTAAAGTTAGAAAAAATCATAAAATTTCAGAAGCTTGAGGACATGAATACAGATATAGCGCTTAATAGTTTGTCCAAAACCGTCAAAATGACGGCAGTCGTCTTTCTAAGTGTTAATGAATAATGTTAAAATGGGGATTTTATTAAGAATTTGGGTAGAACTATTTAATTGCATTCTGTAATTAATCTTTCTTAATAAAATACGCACTAAAATAGTTCAACAATATGCATTTTTTTCATAGCTGTAAATTTCATTTACATTTAATTTTACGTCCCATCAATAACGGCTTCTCTTAAAATCAAATCCCCGAAGAGTAAACTAAAAAAATTACGATTTTGAGAATTTTTTTCTTAGTAATATTTAAGATATAATATATTAATGAAATATCTAACGGTAGAACAAGATGAATCAGAATGCTTGTATAAAGCTCTTGAGTAAAACTAAGTTAAAAACAGAACATTTTAGTATGTTTTGTTAAAGTTCATAGAGAAATATTTTTCTATCAGGCAGAGTAATCAGGAAACTAAAATTTAGTATATAGAAATTTATGACAATATTTAATTTGATGTAGAATTTTTTTTTCTGGACAGATCACGTTCTATTCCAGAAAACTGTGGTTTCCTCAAAAGTTAAGTAATGAATCCCCGTGTACTTTTTTCTGTTAAATGATAACTACCTTCTCTATACGCACATAACTTTATATAAAGTTAGCGAATACATCTATCTCGTTCGTTGTAAATTTTAGTCAGTAATCGATTCAAAGTACTCTGAGTAAAATATATTTCAAAACACTCTTAGTATGTTTAAATCATAATATCCTGAAATTAAAAATACCATCTAGATATTAATCGACGTTTACATAATTTTTTACATCCACAATTTATATAAGTTCAGCTGGTAATTTTACAATGTTATTCAGTCAACAGGAAAGAATAAATTCTCACAAAGTGTTCTCATTATATCTCATTTCAATTCGCAGTAATTTTTCACGATATATACACTAAAAAATTTTGTGTCCGGTCATTGAAATATATTCAAATCCAGGAATAAATTTGCAACGTTATCTGTTGAATCCTTACCTCTACCCAATCCAGATATGTCTTGTTTGAAGTTGTCATCTCCGACCACACCATCGGTCAGTTGTCCAAGACCTCCTTGCAGATAGCTGTCATCTTTCATTCCGTCGTAAGCCTTGTCGGACAGATCAATTTCGACCCCTCTTCTCTCTCCCTGGGGCATTGAGTACGATATAAGCCCATCTGAAAATTAAAGAAATATGCTCAATTTAGCCAGAACTATTATTTTCCCTAACATTTTTACGTTATTCCGGAGAAGGAAGATTTGCAGTCGTTGCAAAACTGGAAATTGATTGCTCTCTTCGGCACTAAATCTTTTGATTTAAGGGAAGTCTAAAGTGGCTCATTTGACACTCTGGTACTTCTGTATAAACACTGGATCTCAACAACTTTTAACTAGAATCTCGAAATTCCTAACTTTGGACCAGTAGTAATTTCTTAAGAACGGCCTAAAGGGCTGAAATTTTGCATGGTGATTCTTTTTATTGTGGGTGCACTAAGAACGATTTTTGAAAACTTCCTCATGGATTTTTTAAAATTAAATTTTTAAGCTGTTTTTGTAACTTTTTAAAGTTTCCATTAAAAATAATAATCTAGGGGTTTTTAAATTTATATCAGGAAAAAGACCATAAAAAATCCTTTAAAATGAAATCTTTTTCGAATCTTTACCTCCTTTTTCTGATTTTTGGTGAATTTTTAAAGATTAAATTTTAGAATTTAATTTATTAAATGCTGATCACGTGGTTTCTTTTCTTTTTGTGATGCTTTAAATTAATTTTGCGTCACGTGCATAACAACGACATAAATTTACAAAAAAAAAATTAAAATACAGTAAAAGATAAAATTTAACCACTAGACTAATTGAGGTGGAAGTTTTTTAAGAATTTAATTCAAATTAGTACGTCTTATGGATATTAAACATACAAATGAATTGTATACATTGACCATTGTATTTAATTTGAATGTACTCCGTAGCGAAGCACGGGTATTCAACTAGTTTTTTTTTATAAGATTTTATTATTTATATTTCAATTTTCTGGAAAGGTTTTAAAAGATATTGAATGACTATATAAGATTACATATTATTACGAATTAGCATTTCATGTTTTCTTCAATTAATTGGAAATTTTTCAGGAGATATGTATCTCAATTTATCACCCTAAAGCATACGATCACCGAAGATCAGAAATAGATTTCATTTTCTTTGAAACATTTTTAAGATATTGAAAGAAAACTGCAAACCATGGAGCTCAATATTTTGATGTTAGAGAAAAGGTTTTTGCATAGAAATGCATCTCGCGCTGGAAAAAGGCAGCTCATTTCAAATATGAATAGTGAGCCGCGTGCCTGGTTTGGCGGTGAAAATAAAATACGCGAAAACGTGCGCACCTACCAAACACAATTTGCGAAATGAACGGTTTGGAAAGCTATTTAATCCGATTCTCATTTGAAATACACAGTTCACTTATTTGTACTTACATCGATTTACAAAAATTGTGTTGTGGGAGGTAATAAATATGAAAATGACACGCGCTTTGATGCAGCATCCATCACAAAATTCACATACAGGGGGGAAAAAACATCAATTTTTTGTGTCTCCCCCCCTCCTCCAAATTTCGAGTAGAGTTGGGGGAAGAACTGTCTCGGAAATGTATTACAACGTAGCAAGGAAAAACTTTTTCTTTGCACAGATCCTTGGGAAAATCGCCAACTGAGGGAATTGGGGGAGTGAGAACCTTGAAAAAGAATCGGGGCGCCCCCCTTTTGTATGAGGGGGTGGTGTCTTCTCAGAAAGTGATTGAGGACGTCTTCTCGGAAAAAGGGATGTGCTCGCTGGAAATTGGGGTTTCCTTCTGCTGAAGAAGATTCGCCTTTTCATTCTGTAGTGTAATGAAGGTGTGGGAGGGTTGCTGAAAACACACTCGGAAACGAAAACGTTTCGCCAATCGCTTACGAAAGGCGCCAATGGTGATTTGAGGCACAAAAGACGTGATCAGCGGCAGGATTGTGAGATTTCGAGAAGGAAAAAAAAAACTGAGCAATTTGTTTCGAAGGAATGAAACGAAAGCGGTATACGTTCGGTATAATCTGAACGAATTTCGGTTCCTAGAAATGGATTCAGACTTCTAAATTGCCTTTTAGAAGCACGTAAATAATGTATACGTTCGGTTTAGCCCGACTAAAGCACGGGACGTAAAAATCTGAATGAAATTCTTTTCTGTATGCGCAGAGATAAAATACAAAAGTTGTAAACACTAATAAATCACACGAATAAATGGACGAAACGCAAAAAATGCCGCTAGATTAAAAATGATTCTCTTCGATTCCTGTTGAACTCGGTTGTCAAAATTATAAGAGCAATCTATGATTACCTCACAAAGAAAACTCTTTTGAAGCTTTAGGAACGTGTCATACTTTACTTATGTTTTCTTAAATGTGTTTATGTTTTTATTTACGTTTGTTTACATGTTAACTTTCATATTTCTTTATTGTATGCTGTTGACAGTTAAATTGTAATATATAATACTCAAAAAAAGTGTGGACACGTCTGCTACAAACGTCCTATTGTAACTACCTTTGTATATTATTCGTGTCGCCATGTTTGAGAAGATTATATTAGCTTACTTAAGTTAATGTGAACAACAATACTGACAGAATCTAATTTAAGGGATTGCTTGCTTAAAATGAATAACATTTTATTAGGTAAGTCCAAGATATCTTCATATGAACATGTGCCTGGGATCTCGTGGTTCGAGCCCAGGGACTTAAAGACAACAACAATGTATGCATCAATGGCAGAAATTTTTGTTTTTCAGTCAGAAATTTTTTACTCCCTTTAAAATATTTCCGAAGACACAAAATATTATAACCTTCGAAAATGTAGAGTTTTCATCGCATTTTACGTGCTTTATGTAAAACTGAACGGTTGTTATTTTATCCTTAAAGGCAGGTTATCATCACGCACAGCATAATTTCTGTAAAATAATATACACTGCATCACATGATTTACGACGCATTTTCTATAAAAGTACTGTATAAAAATGTAAATCAAGCCGTATAAAAATTGAATTTTGTTAGTTTGAAAATCTTTGAAAAAGCTAAAATAAGGATTGGGTCACAGACGAAACCAAGAGGCAAAATATGCAAGAGGATAGATTTTTTTTCTTTAGGTAAAATAATCCTTGAACTCTGAATGGTTAATGAGAAGTTTCATTTAAGAAGATTTTCATGCTTAAAAAATTGTTTTAATACCTTATGCTGAAGATTATTATGAAAAAAAGTTAAGTTTATACCTAGACGATGTTTAAAAAATAAAAATTTATTTTCAAGTTGTGTTCTAAATTGCCACCAAAAAAATAATCTTTTTTCCTTTCTATTTGAGTTTTTGAGTTCTTTTTTGGCAATTAATGAGCAGGAAAGTGTTTTTTTGCCCTAAAGCATGCTCTAACCACCCATAACTTATGCCTCTTTTAAACATGAAATTATACATATATATATATATATATATATATATATATATATATATATATATATATATATATATATATATATATATGTATGTATGTATGTATGTATGTATGTATGTATTTGATGGGAGAGAACGTTATTCAAACAGTATGCACTGTCAATTGTTTCCCGTTGTTATTTTAACGCAATCAAAACGCTTTCCGGTAAAATGTCTAGAGTATGGTATTTTCTTTTTTTATTTTAGACCGCCTCAAAATATTTTACAAATCTATGTGCATTCCAAACATCCTAACCATATGTTTTTTGGCCATAACCAGGTGAACTGAATAGGAAGGGGGGAAAAGGAAGTAGTCTTCACGTGTGAAAAGCGAAATAGCATACTTCTTTGCTCAGTTGTAGGTCTTCCGCATAAATATTTATGATTTTTCAGCAAATTTGAATCGCATATATTTCAGAAACGTAATCTACTTATCCATCTACGTTAGGGCTTTTTTTTTTCTTCTGCGAAACATAAAGTAATTCAAGAATCCCTCCACGTCTTTTTCGGGGAAAATAGTGCGTCTGGAAATGGAATTGCTATATTTAGGTTAGTTACTATCTGTTGAAGGCGTTATTGTTAATGAGTATGTGAAAACTTACGCTTATTAATTTAATCTAATTGCGATTTTATTCGATATAAGAGTGAAAATGCATGCATTTTAAGCCTTGCATAGCATAAGTTTTCTATTCATGTATGAATTTTACTTGCCCTAGTGGTCTTTATTAAATAGCTGTAAATAGTGACGGCTGCTCCAGTCCAGAGATTTTTTTTTTGGGAGTGGGGGGTGGGGGGCAACATCGGCTCATAGGGTTATATATATATATATATATATATATATATATATATATATATATACAGTCGAACCTCCATATATCAAACTTACCCATATCGAAATTTTCTACATCTCGAACTCTTAGCAAATCTCCATGTTCATTACATAGAAAAACTGTTTCTATATATCGAAAAAAATCTCTATATATCGAAATTTTTTTCAAGACAAATTGGGAGATTTTTTTTTTCCACTTTAGAATAAAATCTCCCAATTTTTGGCAATTGAAACAATACGTCGTGCACTTCAATTCGCGGAAATTGTCCCTGATGAAGTTTTTAGTGGAGTGAATAAATACGAACATTTCTTTGAACTTTCGCTCAAAACTGGCTGTTTAGCAAGATATTCGTAGTTTTTTTTTTAAAGAATGTAACTGTGATCATTGTAACCACTGTCTGCATTATTGTTTTTTTTAAGATATGTAGTACTCAATAAATCTTTCATATTAATTCATTTTTTAGTTATTAACTTTTATTTAATGGGATTCGCATATAAATTAGAAATGGAGTTTCGTATACGAAAATCAGCTTTAATTTTTTTTTAGGAGAATTATGATAAAACTAAGCTCAATTCTATATATCGAAATCTCTATGTATCGAATTTTTTTCCGGCAATTTACTACTTCGATATATGGAGGTTCGACTGTATATATATATATATATGTGTGTGTGTGTGTGTGTGTGTGTGTGTGTGTGTGTGTGTGTGTGTGTGTGTGTGTGTGTGTGTGTATGTATGTAATAATAACGCCTCACTAATATTAATTGTCCTATATCGAACGCGTATCCTAATTTGTCCTCAATAATGCACAGCCCTATTTCAAAAGCGAAATCGAAAATCGAAATAACCTAATATTCTCTTTAATGCAGGCGCGGAAAAGTTATTTTTCGACTTCCGTGATCTCGATCCCCCTTCGAAGAAATACCACATGATCGGGGTCAACGAATTTAAAAAATTCTAAGCCTAGCGGCAAAATCAGAAGTTACTCAGTATAAAAGGTGAGACAGGATTTTCGCACGCTCTACTTCTTTGACTCTTGCTTCAATTACTTCCTTCCTCGCTGTCCGCGTACTGCTTCCAATCATATACCATAATGTAAAATCTGTATTCTCAAGACTCGACAGCTGACCCGGGGTGTATTGTTTGTGTGTGTCTTGCTGAATCCGGAATGTCTTCATTATGTGGAATAATAAAAATAATATGTATCACATCAGTGTTGAGCGTCTTCATCAAAGCCTCTCCTCTCTGTGGTTATTTCCTCCCTGATGTGTTTTAGCTCCTGAAAAAGGTGTTCGTCTCTGGATCTCAAGTGTGTGTGCGTTCCTACTCTTTCCTCGAATGTATCCACCAACACGTCTACAAAAGTGTGAATCCATCACCTGTACCGGTCTATTAGAAGTATTACCACTCTGGCTACGTCTGTACTGTCGTGTTGTATCTCCTCTGTCGTGTTAATCGTACGTGAAAGGAGAGGAAATAACATCCTCTCAGTCATCATTTAGTATTAGGTCCAGGATTATATAATTTTAGGCTATGGGAAAAATATTCATAGGGCTTTTTTGGGGGGTGGAATGCCCCTACTGACCTCCCCCCTCCCTACAGCCGCCGTTGGCTTTAATATGGTTATTTTCATTCATAGTTTATATTACACAAACTGTAGCCTGTAAAGGGAGAGGTTTAGTTGATTTACTTAACATTCTTTGGAGAAAAATTTAACAATACTTCTTATGTTTAAAAATATCATAAATTATAGTGCTGATCTTTTTTGTGTTATTATGAGTCAACATTCATTGTATTGCAGTTTCTATTAAAAAATGATAATGCCCAGCGTAGGTAGACAATAGTAACGATTATTACAAGTCCTCGGTTTCAACAGTATAATAAATAAGGGAATATATAAAATTCTATATTGATTTTCCCGACGTAGCCGATATAGGTAATATAGTCTATATTGATATAGCCAAATGTAGAAACGACGTATCATAATTACTTTACATGAACTATCTGTCTAGAATAATTCTTTTTAGGTTAGTGTGTTTCTTTGTCGGAAAGCGATCGAGGTAGAGAAGGAAACTTTATATTAACCGCCTAGAATTTGTGGAATTCAATTATATATTCATCCTGAAAATGATTAAATCATTAGGAAAATGTTATAAAATTTTGTTAAGCAGTTTTTATTTTCAAAAAAATCAATTACACTATATGAAATTTTACCCCGCAACTAATGAAACCAATCAGGGACTCTTAAATGTCTCAAAATTAGCTGTAAAGAAGGTTCGATTTAATTTTTGGCTAAGGGAAGCAAGGATTTGCCATTTGCCTCATTTAGTTTACTGTGTAGGCGTTCTCTTTTGCTGCTTTTTAAATAGAAAACATAATTCGAATCGAGCGGATTTTTACGATAAATCGTGTGAAATATCAAGGTTTTTGTGTATTTTAGATCAATGACATTAGTCGCAATTAATGGTAAAACAACAATCACTAATGCCCCTCATGGAAGTAGAAAGCACGTAGTGAAATGATATGGCGTTGTGATAGCGTGGGAAAAACGCCTCTGACAATGTTACTCTAACGGACAGTGGAAGTATCTATTGGTGCAACATGTGTTTTTACAGAAACTCTTGTTAAGAAAGGGTTTTGACCCCAACGGTTTGCTGTGGTGAAAAGACGATTTCAGGGCGGGTCACTGCCAGCGAGATCTGATTGGCAGCATCTTAAGGTACATATGCATTCATGCAGAATTCTCTGCATGGAGAACTCCCTCCACTCCTGTCATCACATTAGTCACGGTAACCCTACACGCCGTGTACCCCGCCCCCATTGACACCATTTGACCCCCGGGACCCCGGGATCTTTGATGCTATGTAGCAGGACCGAAAGAGGAGGCGATCCACGCATATACAGAGTACGCAGTGAACATAAATCACTGGCTTCCCCAAGGCAGAGCAGAACAGAGTACATGAATGCAAACGCAGCATAAGGAGGTCGCCTGGCGGGGTAAAAGGGCCCCTCGCCGGAATGGATGACGTCACAAGGAACCGGTTGAAGCTAACTTTTAAAAAGGACTGCGATTCATTTTCGCAGGGGGCTTTTCGCTTGAAGAGAGATAGGACGAAGGCCGCCGGGCACGAGGTGACTGATTGGATCTCGTCAGCTGGCCACGTGAATTTGACGAGTGCAGGGCACCGTCAAAGTGTGTGGATTGTGCTTAGGCTGTGGGCCTTGTGAATCTGAAAGACAGTTTGTATTTTCGAATTTTGTGATAACGTTAGGCCTTTCGACCCTGCGAGGCAGTGGTTGTTATCTTATGTACAGTTTCTTGTGTGTGATTATTTCAACTCCTAAAATAAAGTGTTTCTTATAGCACGAACTCTTCGTCTCGAGTCACTTCTTGGAGCTTTGGAAGTAGTCTCGGCCAGTAGAAGCCGGGGACAGTTTGCATTTGATCGCCCGGGGCACAGCAGTGAAGCATCTTCTCCTTGGAGCCATCACAGCGTATTTAAATCATATTGTCTCACTGATTAATTTATCTCCCATTCATTTAACCATTATTCGCCTAGTATGTTAAATCTTGTAAAGATACAGCTTGGCGTTTCTGTGCAGAAAAGTGTAACGAATGAATTTGCCAGTTGTAAGATTTTATAAAGTGCTAATAGCCAAAAAACAAATCTGTTATTTCAGGTAAAACAATTCCCAAATTAGAAAGTTCAGTTTTTATAATCAAGTGTTTAGAATTGAAAAAATAATTTTAAAATAATGGAGTATTATTTTTAAAATGACGCTGATTTAAGTATATAAAAAGGATAAAAGAGAATTACGGCATGTTTATAAGTATTACACTAATGTCCATCCACTTTATAAAAAAAAATCATCCATTAGAATACATAACAAGAGACCAACGTTTTAAATATATATATTTTTTAAGCTTTACTGCAGCATGAAGTAAAATTGTTTAAATGAAATAATTCTAATAAAAGGGTCTTCCTTTTCAAAAAATTTTAAACAATAGTTTCATGCAATTCAAACAGAGTGTTCGAATGGAATTGAGTTTTAGATTAACACGAGTAGTCTTTCATGCATTAAAATGTGATTATTTGCAAGAGCAAATATCAAATGGGCATGTTACATCCCATAAAGACATTTATATTTCAAGTTCCGTGGCGTAAAGGAGGACATTATCTGTATGCTTTCTGTTGAAGATTTCAAGACTAATATTTCCTCTCCACAACCTAACCGTTAGTTGTATTCACTTTACTTAATCACTTATTAGAAGTATTATAAGCTTTTTTTTAAGCCTTTCTTTGCTTTTTATTGCATACAGCGCTTTCAATTTCATTTGATGTTTATCTTGAGTTAGAGATTATTAAATGAACGCATTTACATATTTATTGTAATTAATATTTATTTGAAATTGCCCCCATTTAAAAACATCCCCTCAGTACTTAAGTCGGAATCAACAACAGTTTAAGTGATAATTAACAAAAATAAAGTGCATGACTTAAATATCTTAAATGTTTCCCTAAAAATTATTTTGGAGGTAACTGAATAATTTTTTTTTTTAATATTGTTTAAAAAACTTTCACCTCCTAAATTCACACAATTCAGAAAATTCTGCTCAATTACTATTGAAAAAAAAAATCAATTTTCTCTCTGCTTAGCAAAATGATTTAAAAGCAAGAACATGTAAACATTTGTTTCTATTTATTCTGTCGCATCTCCAGTGGATCTGTATAAAGATTTATCGTGACATAACACATTCATCTCCAGTTTTAACTATGCAAGCTATCAAGTATACGCATAAATAAAATATATAATATCGACCTTATCCTCCAGCTACCCCACCCAACAAGAAAGAAAGAAAAAAAAACATAAGTAAAGCATCCTCCCATACTTATCTGACGATGTTTTCAACATAAATATTTATACGCTTCGATGAATTTGAATCACATATGTTCCAACAGCGCAAACGACTAACACTTCCACTTTAAGCTGCCTTAGAAAATACATGATTATTCGGGAATACAACAATATTTTGGGATAAGGGAAATGGAAAAAAGCTGTGGGCTGGAAAGGAATACGTTATGATTTCGGGTCAATACTGAAAATGTTTTTTTGTTTTCCCCGCATTACATCTCAAGGAGGGAATTTTTCAAGGTTGTGCGTTACAAGTTTTATACCTAAAGGAGATAATCGAAAATCCTTTTCTTGATTCCCCTGCAATGAAAGATTATGAATGGAAGAAAGGTTGGGAAGAGATCGAAACGTGATCTTAAGATTTCGAAGAATTTTCGGCTATACTCTGAAATTTAATAATTCAACTTTCAAGTAATGTATCGCGGTTTCTAAATATAGCAAATAAATAAGTAGTCATTTATAATTATTTTTAGAAATATTATGTTATTTAGAAATATCAAATTATTTCATAGTGCAATCGTATCGATTTTGACTTCTTCATTTCATATATAACCTTTAATTTTTACTTCTTCACTTCGTATAAATAAAATATTAAGAAAATATCAATAAAAAATATCAAATTATTTCATAGTAAAATAGTATGGATTTTGACATCTTCATTTCTTATATTACCTTTTATTTTCACATCTTCATTTCATATATTACCTTTAGTTTTGACTTCTTCACTTCATATAAATATAGTATTATTAATAAATATCAAATTATTTCATAGTGAAATGATATCGATTTTGACATCTTCCTTTCTTATATTACCCTTAGTTTTGACATCTTCACTCCGTATAAATAAATTATTAAGAAAATATCAATAAGAAATATTAAATTATTATTTCGTAGTGAAATAGTATCGATTTTGACATTTTTATTTCTTTTATTATCTTATGTTTTGACATCTTCATTCCATGTATTACGTTTAGTTTTGACTTCTTCACTTCATATAAATATAATATTATTAAGAAATATCAAATTATTTCATAATGAAATGGTATCGATTTTGACATCTTCATTTCATATATTATCTTTAGTTTTCACTTCTTCACTTCATATTAATAAACTTAATACTCTGCATTAATGTGATTCTGAGCAATAAAAATTACTAATGATGCGCCAAAATAACACCTGGATTCAATAATAGAATATGTGCTTCAAATTAAAGGTAAACTTTTGTTAGTTCAGTAAAACGCTGAATAGACAAGAATCATATGATGTTGTGCAAAACTTCTGGGCGAAGAGTACATCTTTGACAACACGCA
Source organism: Dolomedes plantarius (assembly GCA_907164885.2). Lineage (NCBI taxonomy): Eukaryota > Metazoa > Arthropoda > Arachnida > Araneae > Dolomedidae > Dolomedes > Dolomedes plantarius. The sequence continues at coordinate 196,018,793 of OU015493.1, forward strand.
AAAATATTTCAGTCACAGTTATGAGAGAACTTTGAGCGATACGGACTTAAACAGTATTATTCCTTCATATAATAAACTGCCAAATGCATCGATGATGCCCTATATCAGGTCTGCACAACTCGAAATGTGACGAATGCCGTATTTATTTATGGAGAGCTACTGCAGGCCGCAAAAAAATAGAATAAATGAGAAAGCGAAAAATATTTTGTAACAAACAAAAGATAAATTACTGATTACTTTAAAAATTGAACAAATATTAATATTCATTGATACTATATTGATTTCGTAACATTATGAATCTAAAAATAATATCCCGCATTTTTTTAAATGTAATAAAAGGCATCGCGGGCCACAAATTGAGTTCTGGCGGAACGCATGCGGTCTTCGGGTCGTATGTTGTGCAGGCCTGCTGTAGATATTTTTAGTTCTCATAGAGATTTTCTTACTAAAATCATAGAAGTCATATAATCATATGCCTGCTTGATCTTACAGTTTTTACAGCATGCATTTTTAACATCCAAAGATTTTCGGGGGATTTTTTAAAAAATTTTGATATCAAATGAGTCTTGTAAAAAAAAAAAAAAAAAAAAATTAACACACCCTGCTACCTTTATCCATTAGCTAGCCTTATGACCTATTTTTTCAAAATAACCTTAGCAACGAAGTGATATTAATTTCCAAATCTGTCATGGTCGAGACGCTAAATTTATAGGATAGAAAAATATAATCAAGGAAAGGAGGAGAAATCCGACATATATTTTACACTCCTTAGTAAAACGCCTCAAATTCAACTTACATATAAGTGATTATTTAGAGCGTTATACAGATTTTTAATCAAGCAATTTTGAAATTTCGTAGACTATTTAAACAAAAAGGAAATTTAAGGTATTAATTCTGTTTCTCGTTATCATGCTTTATATATATATATATATATATATATATATATATATATATATATATATATATATATATATATATGAGAGATATATAGTGTAGAGTATTAATTCTGTTTCTCTTTAGCAGGATGTGTGCGTGTGTGAGAGAGAGAGAGATAGAGAGGTGCAGGAGGCTATTATGCAAATGATTACTTATTTCTCTTGTGCAGTTTAATTAATCCTTGTCTCTTGAATTTTCAATTAATTTCAAATTTCTTTTTCGGTTTGTCTACCATTTTAATCTGTATAATACATAGACCGGATAACTCAGATAAAGAACTCATTTTAGTTTTTAGTTAACATACATTCTTATGTTTGCTGATGAGAAGACGAGATTAAATATAATCCTTATATTTTCAATGTGTGCGTATGAATATTTAACTATGACTTATGAAAAAAAAAAGAATGTTTTTTTTTAAGAATTGAATACGAGAATTACAAACTACTACAGATGTTATTACGCTGTTTTGATCTATTCTTTCCCACTACATCAGTATACTTCCTTGAGAGACAACAAAAAAATCCTATATTCCGCAACTTGCGTCAGTTAAATTTTTTCCACTAACAATTTTGCGTAAATCTTCCTAAAAATTAAAATAAAAGAAAAAAAACATTTAAAGAAATTTATTTATAATATTAAGAAACTTTTTTTTTACATTTAGCTTTTCCTCCTTACCTTCAAAATAAGCCAAAAATATTTCGCTGACTTGCGTATATGTTTCTGTTTTCTGAAAGGAATAAGTCTAGAGATTCCCCAATTTGGGCGATGCATTTCTTGACTGAAACTCGTTTCCCGACGTTATCTGTCGTATTCAAGGAGAACCTCTTTAACATGGTGTGGTGAATAGGTTCCTCGGAAGTAGCACCTGTTCCCCGATCAACCAAATCCCACGCCAGGGGTGGGGGGAAATTGTCTTATACAACCTATCCCCAAACGCCTTCGTAAATCACAGAACTTCCTTGAAGAGGGAGGGGAAGTATGTCGAATTAATTGTTGACATGGAAGGGAATCATTCTTTGCTTGGAAGCATTGATTGTGCTCCTTATTAGATTGAAGAGTAAAATAAGTTTTTGGTCCCATGAAATCGTGGTTTTTAAATCCATATAGTTATAAGTAGATTCGATCCTCTACAATGGCCCATATAAAAGCGTAAATGACTTGCTACGTCCCCCCCCCTTCTACAAGTAATTATAATTTATGCGATATTTTGACTTAATTATTTAGATGGAAGCAGAGTGCGATAAAGAGTGACACACGTGTAGATAAATAAAAAGAGAGTAGGATACGATCCCTAAATGTGACGAAAAGTATAGCATTCATTTGACTTTTAACTTGGGCACATTTCTTTGTCTCTTTCCCACTATACTATCAATCAATCTTTCTCTTAATATTACATATATATATATATATATATATATATATATATATATATATATATATATATATATATATATATATATATATATATATATATATATATATATATATATATATATATATTGTGTTTGTTATTAATATTGATTTTGAAAAACTCATGTGTATACAATGTTCAGCATAGTTTCAGCATTCGGACACAACCTTTTAGTTAATTATGTTAATTGAAATATGTAATTAAGATATGCGATGAAATTACACAATTTAGTAAATTTATCAAATGTGCAGTCATACAAATCTGCTAGTATTGTTTAATAGTAAAATCATTTTAAAAAGATTTTCTTGTTAATGTTATCAAACTAATCTTTAAAACCACAAATATCCTTGCTATTAATAATTAACCTCTTTTGGGGCAACGGAGTTACATTGCAGATGTTATGAAGTACTTAATTATTATCTGTCGTAAAATCAAATATGGGGATTTTAAAACTTTCTAGAAGCGTTTGTAGCAGATGGTGAGACCACAAGTACTACTTCTATGTAATTTAATAATTCTTAACGATGCTGTGTACTAACCCTATTGGATTCGCTCTCCTCAATGTTAATCTATGGAGAAAATGTGTCAAAGGATTGCCAACTTGGATTGCAAGATTTTTTTTTAAATTGCACTCCGTATTAGAGAACAAAATTTTACACCCTGGGACATTTTTCGTTTAAAAAAATGTAAATAATATTTTAAAATTTAAATTATTCGGGGAACAAATATGGTATAGTGTGTTGTAAATGCTCCTTAATTACTCATTGGATGGACGAAATTTATAAAATGAATCTTGTTGCTAAGTGGAGAAAAGTTTAGGCTATCTGAAAATACCATTTCTAATGGATTATCAGCATTTATGTAGCTGTCAATAGTAGACATATATTCTCCATAGGTTAACACTGAGGTGAGCGAATGCAACAGGGTTAGAGTACTGTGGCCTTATATCACCAAAAATATTTTTGGGGAGACTGACTGGTTTTATGTTATTTAATTGACTAACTATTTCATGCACTCAGCTATAAAGAGAGCTGAGATAACTTCTAAATTATTTTTAAACAGCCGATACATAGAGATGGGACATAATTTCCCATATTCCATTTCAAATATAATTACGGTAGGATACATAAATAACTGTTACCGTTTCTAATTTACCAAGTTCTCTAAGCTAGCGCCATTTCTACATGATACGCATTCTTCAAATATCACGAGAGTAAAGGGAAAAAAAAAGATGCAAAAGAATCCGAATGCAATTAATAAAAACCTTTTCCTCCTCCAATATTTATCTTTGCATTCTTAACTCGTAATAATCGTACAAAAAGGATAACGTATTTATCCGCACCTCATAAGTTTGAGCACTTTCCGATTGGAGCTCAACGTTTTAAGGCGAGCATTCCAGCGCTTTGGAACAAGATAAACTCTCCACCATTTGGGCCGGTGAAAAATTAACCCACTTCCAATTTAACGTAGGCTTAAGCACATTTACCTACTTTCTGCCGGGAAAAAAAACAAAAACAAATGGACCCGCAATTTCTCCAACACGTTATCCTACGTAAAACTAATTTAAATTCTTAGACTGCAACTTCCCAACCAATTATTTAACGTATTAAAGTACGCACGCAATGAGTGCGAAGCTTCCAATTCGTTCCTCGCATCTTCTTAGATTAATAGCGGACAGCATATTTGTGGATCTTTTTTTAAGAGTGTGTTATATGAAAACCAGGGACAGAATGAGATTCCTGAATGTGAAAGAATTAAAAAAAAAATAAATAAATAAAACGCTAGGTGTGTGTGTGTGTGTGGTATTTCTTTGCGTGACTTATCCCGCAGTGTTCGCTTGCTACTTGAGTCCGTCGTGATGTTTGTAGCATTTCTAAAAACTTGCATATAATGTTGAAGAAGATGGGTTTTTTCTCCTCTTATTATAAAAATTAAATGTAACAAAGGAAAAGCTTGGATAATCACGCGTGTGTAAGAACGAACGTTACTATAATAGTCCGGACACCTCTAAAACCCTATTTAAGGTAATTTAAAAAGTGTAATAAACTTTAAGTACCATAACTGTGGCAAAATATTTTTAATATCTGCTGCAGCGTGAAAGAAAAAAAAAGGGTAATTAGCGGTAATGATTTAAACAGCATATTTCATCTGGCTACAGCTGAAATTTAAAGAAGAAAAAAAACTACTGATTTATTGGACCAAACTTTACTTATTACAGCTTAGAAATAAAACTTCTGTGATATATTGGACCAAATTTTACCTTACATATTACGGCTTAGAAATAAACTATTCTGATGTATTGGACCCAATTTTACTTTGCTTATAACAGCTTAAATAAAACTACTCTGATATATGGGACAAAATTTTACTTTACTCTTTACGGCATAGAAATAAAACTACCCTGATATATTGGACCAAATTTTACTTTACTCTTTACGGCATAGAAATAAAATTACTCTGATATATTAGACCAAATTTTACTTTACTCTTTACGGCATAGAAATAAAATTACTTGTATTGTAAGAAATAATATATTGGAACCAAATTTTACTTTACTTATAACGGCTAAGAAATTAAACTACTCTGATTTATTGGAACCAAATGTTACTTTACTTATAACGGCTAAGAAATTAAACTACATTGATTTATTGTAGCAAACGTAACTTTACTTATAACGGCCTAGAAATAATACTATTCTGATTTATTGGACAAAAATTTTACATTAATTATTGCGGCATAATCTGAACGAGGATAATTTCAAACAAAAGTATATTAAATTAAAAGAAAGCCTAATTTATTTATTTTGACATGATACAAAACACGATACGATGTCACAATTGTATTCTGCATTCGCATTATGTTTAATGAAATTCATTTACTTGCGTTTACTTAAACAAAGATCCCTTCACATAGATCTAAAAAGTTCACAAGAATAAGTAATACGTAACAATGGGTACGCATTTTCCATTATAAGTTCCATATTTAAAGATAAAATGCATTTACTTCTTAAATTACCAGAATTTTCAGACTCGTGTTCAGACATGCTTAATGAAACTTATACAATTTATATTCAGTACTTCTTAAATTTCCATTTTATGTTCTTTAAAATAGCAAGGATGATGCGTCAACAATCGTTAATTAAATATTATTTGCTTGAATTAAATTAATATAAGAAATTATATTGCATTCTGGTTTTAGACATTAAAAAGATACTTAACAAGTATAGAGTATTTAGCTCACTTCTACCCAGACTTGGGTGTATATAATTTGAAGTGGCACTCTATATGAATTTGAAACAAACACAGTTTATACATGAAACAATGTTTATTGAGTTCGTTGCACATATAGAATTTGCTTTTACAGCAATAAGCATACGTACTACTTGTATGGAACATATAAATACAGCTTTCAAGAACAATATATTTTCAATACTCACAACCCAGCAGAGAGTCAAACCAGCAGTACTGCCACGTAAACTTTGGGCCTGCTAAGCACTAGCGCAGGATAACACCTTTTCAATCTTAACAACTTTTTTTATTAATGACGCTGCATGGTATTTATACTAAGCGCGTATGCCGAAATTTGCATATCCCAAGCAGCTTCTTTAATTCATTCACTCAAAAGTTCGATTCTTGTGAATCGAATCTTGTGTATACCTTACACTAGTACTGATTGTTCTTAAAAAGAAAAAGAAATAATTTAAAATTTTTGAAGTTGCGTGTATCTTTATGCTGTATGATTTTCCCATGAGTTAAAAATAAGGAAGTAACGCATTTATTAATAAGCATTTGCTTAAAACACATGAGTTTGGTTTCACATGTCGAGCGAGAATTCAGAACTACTTTAGAAATTGTCATTGTACTTTATTTTAACACAATAAAATAAATTGAAAAAAAGGTAAAAGCTATTTTAAACAGAGACGATGATAAGTCAACCACACAGTGATTTCAATTAAAGAAAAAGTATACAAAATATCATTTGATTTCCCGCCTACCGTGATACGCATTTGGAAACTGACCAAACTGCGTTAAAATTTCTTCACGTTAATTAATTTATCTATCGAAATGAATCTCAATATTTTAAATGAAAATTTACTTTACTTTTAAAAATTACTCGGGAGATTGAGCACCGCATCACTAGAAAATTTACTTTTTAGAAGAATAAAGATAATCCTATCAGATTTTTCATCCAGGAAATACGAAACCTCCATCTTTATCAAAAATTAATATTCTAATGATTTCGATTTCTTTATGCATTGAGTCCGCACTTATTTGAGCATAATATCAAATAGATATTTCATACTCTAAAAAAAACATTTGACAGCGAAAATTCATGTTAGTTCGATATATCACTAGAATTCAAATCACGGGCATGGCAGAAAAATAAAGAAACTCCCTCGGAACATAAAAAGGAACATCGAATTCGCATTTTCCCTGATAACTGTGGTTAAAGTTGCGCAACGTAATTTTAAAAGCAAATTCTTTGTCTGAAACAGATTTTTTTTTTAAATTATAAAAGCAATTCAGTGTTTCATATGTTATGAAAAAGCTTTGGAAATAGGTAAAGTGTGGGTGAAGTTTGGTATCAAATGGAACCAAATTGTACATTTTATCTCAAATAATTTTTGCATACGGCATGCTAGACTTAAATTGCAATTTGTAGTTGTATTGAAAATATTTAAATAAAAATCACTGCATAAATAAATTTTAAGACAATTATATATATATATATATATATATATATATATATATATATATGTTTTATATTTATTTATTTGATTATTTATGTAGGGATTTTCTTTTAAAGAGTTCCCGCACTGCTATAAAATACCAAACTTTAGCATTCTAGTCTCCAAAGGTTATTTAAGGTGGAATATGTAAAATTAGTATATATATGTATAACCATAAACTAGTGGTTTTAAAGACTTATTCGATGAAATTGACAGAAAGAGGTTTAAATGATTATAATTTTGTATTGGCAAAACTAATAGATCTGTACGATATATTATATATAAAGTGGAACCCCCGATCTATCGTTTTGCAGGGGACCGATTGCACTGAACGATAATTGCAGAAAAACGATAGATGTGGGAACATAACAAAGAAATATTATCGTCGGGACTGGGTAAAATAAACGACATATACTTGAAAACGATGATTCTGGGGACGATCCATCGAGGTTCCACTATATATATATATATATATATATATATATATATATATAAACTGAAACAATGTGACCATTTGGAAGGGTGGCCGTCGAAAAGAGGGTAAAATAACATTGGATGTATGGAGCATATTTAATCGGTTCTGAACAAATTATGGCCGTTTAAAGGGGTGACCGGCTGGAGAAGTTTATATATTTACAAATATGTGTGTGCATGCGCAAATATATTAAGTTATCTAAATGAGCATGTTATCTAGTCGATGGATGTTATCTTTCCTAAAGATTACGCTCAATGTCTAGACAATAGGACTAGGACTTTGGGACTAAAATTATGAAAGAATAGCTGCGTAACCCCGCATGCACATGACACATAAATTGGCACTTTGTATCATTCATTGACACATGAATTGGTCATCTAAGCGTCCTGACTTGAAAGGCCTTCAAAGATTTTTAAGGACTGAGGATAAGTTTTAAAAATATGGAAATAGAAAAACTTAATTTATTATAATTTACATTAAAATGGGAGCTTTTTCAATTTATCCTCAGGGATATAGTTTAAAACAAACAGAAATTTGAAAAATACTTTGACTCTCTTGTATATCGAAAGGAACTTTCTACCAAAAATGCATGCAAATGTGAAAGAAAATAAAGATACATTGCAGATGTTAAACACCCGTGTAAAGAAGAAAAAAAAGCACTGAATGTTCAAAGATATATCCGAACAAGTTTGTAAATGATGTATCTCTCTTTGATGTGAGTAATATTTTACAAAAAAGTAAATGGTATATCAAAAATATATCATTCTAAAACAATCTTTTTTTCCCCCCTAGAGCTACTGTAAATGAGTCTTGTCTGGAATACTTATCTACGCTATTTAAGTTTAAAAATGCGGAAACCATATTTTCAAATTAATTATGAAGTTATATTTTTTTTAACATGACTACCATGTGTCTCTCAACTTCGTCTGAGATGTGTCCTGCATTATTTAACTCACCCCCTGTAAACAAAACGAATTTACCTTTAAACAAAATCCTAATTCCAGAAAGGCACTCTTCGTGAAAAAGAAATAATAAAAAAAACAAACTCAGTTTGCTGCATAAACCTGAGTTTCTACAGTTTTGTATTTATGCATTCTTTTTTAAACCCTCCCCGCCTGAATCCTTCTGCCGAATTCTCACGTTTAAATTTAGAACCCAAAGGAAAGACGGCGGTTTAATTTACTTCCAGGAATCAGTTCTAGGCACCCCCTTTTAAACTTCTAAAGAGCCCCCATTAAGAAAAATGTGCCTCACTTCTTGTGTTTTATTTATTCTTCTTGATTAATGGACAAGTTTGTGCAGGGAAATGGTTTCCTTAGGCTTTTTTTCTTTTTTACTTTATATTTCATATATTTTTGTGTGGTGTTTTATTGAGATTACATTATTTTGCGAAGTTTCCTTGCATTTTTTACTCCTGGTCATTAAATAGGTTTGTGGTTTGTTAAAAAATATATGAATTGATAATTGTATACTTTGCAGAGAAATTGCATATCATACATGTTTGCTTCGTTCTTTACATAAATTATTTTGCGAACGATTAAAATATTTTTTTTTCTTTTCTTGCAGTGAGTCGTGCCTCGCAATTGAAACGAAATGTTTTCCGGAGGTTCGGGGAAGTAATATAAAACAAAAGACAAAAGATTTAAGAAACATTAATCACCTTGAATGTAAATTATTCTCTCCAGATTGATATATCCGATAATAAGAAAATTACTTGCTCGTTTATCATCCACATTTAGGCAACTTCAAATAACTGCAATGGTTTTTGATGAATCAAAGAAGTATTAAGGAAAATTTGGAGTGATTTAAATATGTACTTTTATTTGTAGCTATTAAAGAAATTTATTTGTTTCAGACAGTTTCTTTACTCAAAAGTAAAATTTATTTTGCATTAAAAATATTTTTTTCTGCATTAACTGAATAGAGTTTAAAATTTTCTTTTGATAACAACTTTTAAATATTGTGTTATCTCATAATGTTATACCAATTTGTAGTGAAAATATTTCAAGGTTTTGAACAAAGTGCAATTTATTTAGGGTTGAAAATATTTTTCTGTATTAACTAAATAGTTTAAAAATTTCTTTAAAAAATTAAATATTATGTTATCTCATAGTATACTGATTTGTAGTGAAAACATTTCACCGTTTAATAAATATCATTTTACACAAAAGTAAAATTTATTTTGGGTTGAAAACATTTTTCTGTATTAACTGAAGAGATTTTAAAACTTTCTTCTGTTAAAACATTTTTTTAACCATTATGTTACCTCATTATATTATATTGATTTAAAGTGAGAATATTTCACCGCTAAATGTATTTATCTGTATTAACTGAATAGATTTTAAAATTTTCTGTACAAAACAAAATTTTTAACACAATACTGATTTGTAATGAAATTATTTCAACGCTTTCAATATTTAATACATTAATTTCACACAAAGTTCTAAATTATTGTATTCACCGATATGAACATTTAATTAATATATCAAGCAAAATTACGAACCGAAATCAGATAATATAATTTATGGATTTTAAATTACAAAGAAATTTTGACATGTTACTGAAAATAATTCTTTCAATAATTAATAAAAGAATTATTTCTACATAAAATGTTTTATGTATAGGCTCTTTTGCAAATTCTATGAATTAATTTTAGGCTTTAAATGCTAAAATCCTATATTTTAATGCAAATTATATACAATAGTGAAAATATCTATGCAGTCCATACTATTATAATGCTTTTAGTGAATAATTTTTATTACATATAAAAGAATAGTTTTAAAGAGTTCAAACACTGCAATATATAGAACATTTATTAAGTGCAATTTATTTTTATTTTATTTTTATACGTTTCACCTTTTTTTCTCATTCCCACGTAAAAGCAGCGCGCGACATTTAATACAATCATAAAATTTAAAGATCAAAAAGCTTTGATTCAGAAATGTTTAAGAAAAATATTTTAGAAATAATCTTTCCATTTTCATCGCTTGAGTCAACGAGAGAAATTTTACTTAATAAGTTGATACCTTCATAAATTCTTAAAATAAATAAAAAATTCCGGATATTCAGGAATGAAAAAAAAAACGCTAAACTATCGTGAAAATTTTTTGCATCGCTAACGAAAGTTATGTAGATTATTTCTTTGTTTTATCTCAAGAGACTGTCAAATTGTGCGTTGTAAGCGAAATAAAACAATCTTACCTCTCCAGGGACACCCGTAGACTTCTACCCTCATGCACACGGTCCGAAGATGAACGCTGTAAGGGATAAACCGGATCTTCGATGCTATGATAATTGGATTGAGTTTTCGCTGCACTACCGAATATGTATTCTCATTTCCTTTTATAATCTGGAAGAGAAAATAAACGTCATTTATTTCCTTTATTTTTCTTTACATATATTCATATATATTATTTTATACACACAGACACACACACACACACACACATATATATATATATATATATATATATATATATATATATATATATATATATATATATAGTGGAATCTCGATCGATCGTTTTCGGATCTATCGTTTTTCCGTATGTGTCGTTCCTTTTATGCAGTCCCAACGACCATATTGCTTTGTTATGTTTCCGCATCTATCGTTTTCCCGCATTTATCGTTCATTTTAGTCGGTCCCTTGGAAAACGATAGATCGAGATTCCACTGTATATATATATATATATATATATATATATATATATATATATATATATATATATTTTTATTTATTTATTTATTTATTTATTTATACGAAGGCCTTATTTGAATACTGGTCCAACTCCACTTTTTAAAAAAATGGAGTTAGCCTCACTTTCATGTTCATACAAGTCGTTTCTATCATATTTTTTAACTGGTACACCTCCAGCTTATTTCTGCTGCCAACAGAGGGCATTACAAATCTGGCTTCAGCAGTCATTAGACTTTAAGTCTCTGTATCTCAAAATGAACAAGAATGGAGTTGGACCACTATTCAAATAAGGCCTTCATATATATATTAATAATGATATATTGATATTATGATGTCCAGAAGAAGTGAAGAAATGTATATTTTTTTTATGAGTGTTCGTGTGTGGTCTTGTGTGTGATCTTTTTCCAAGAGAGCTTTCGGCAAGGACCGGGAATTCGTTTTACTCTAATCGAGACCCCATGGCAAGCGAACAGCGGAGCATCGTTTAGTTTCCAGGTTCCCAATTAGGGAAGTACTATTGATGAACCCTTCGATTGTTCCCAACAGGCTGTCCAGTTTGGGAGAATGGAAAATCAGCGTTAGGGCCTGTTCACATAGGAGTCCGGTAGCGGAAGCGTTAAATTATTGAAATATATTTATCCAATGACAAACCTCCAAACAATTAGCAACGAAATTTTTAACGCCTATGATTGGTTTATGTCCGTCTCAGTGCCATCTTTCCTTTTACGCTTCCGCTATCGGACTCCTATGCGAACAGGTCCTATGACATCATCCGTTGATTCAATTTCAACGCTGACGAAAGAACACGTGATACGTCGAACCAATCACAGGTCGTTTCAAGAATCAGCTGCTATGGAAAACAAGTCGTTCTACGTACTGAAAAATACAGCAAGTAAAAAAGCACCTGCGACCGTCAACCAATCAAATGCGCTTAACGCTCTCTGTAACGCAAAAGCAATGTCAACAGGCTTTCTTCTGAGCGCCAATGGAGTCTATGTACACATGAGAGCGTTGCAACGCGCGCTTTCTAACGCGCGTTGTATCGCGCGTTGAAAAATACAACTGATCAAACGATTGCGTACACATGCAACGCTCTCTTCTACTAGAACGCGCGTTGCAACGCGCGTTTGGAGAGTTCCACGTAGATCGCGCGACTGCAGCGCGCCTCGAGTTCCTTTGTGTTGAATTAGACCGTACACATGAGAGCGTTGCAACGCGCGCTCTGGGGCAGTTGACTACTGTTTTTTGACAGGCATATTTCTATTTTTTTACAAAGTGCAGAATAAATAAGATATATATGAAATACATGAATTTTTCAAAATAAACTTATGCGAAATTTTCAAAAGTTATTATTTTTAAATTTTTTTAAACATTTGAATTAAAATAAGGGAGTTTGGTGTTACATGAAAGATACGCGACTTCGTGCCCAATATACTAATGTATATTTTTTATTTTATGATTTATGTATTTTATTATTTTTCTGATATAGAACCACAAATATACATTCCCTGAGTACATTATAAATTTACATTTCTTTAAATTTTCTCTCCACTTTCTATCTACGGATATTTTTTGAATGTAACTGCACACATAACGCACACATGGGTGGTGTTGATAAGTCGGATATGCTACGATTGATCTATGAAAGAGACAGAAAATCAAAAAAGTGGTGGCATAGGCACTTTTTTGCTATGCTGGAAATAGCATGTGTAAATTAATACATAATATATACCGAAAAACATGAATCAGTCTCCCTGTTAGAGTACAAAATTCGTGTAACATTTGTGTCGAATCGAGATCTCTGCAAGCTTAGTGCACAAAGAAAAGTTCAATCAAAACTTCATTCAAAATGCAGCATATGTAATTTTTTTTTATGTGTAAATTAAAAATTTTTTTTAATATAATCAAAGTTAAATTTTCCTTATATTTAAAATTGTTCTGCGTTTCATAATAAATAATTATATCATTTTTCAAACATTCTGATTAATTTTCAAAGTTTGAAGATTTTTGTAACCCTATAATACTGGCGGTACTTTAAAGTACCACTTCAATTAACTAGTAGTAATTAATTAAATTTTAAGAAGGTGAGTAATTATTTTACACTAATTTGTTAGTTAGTATTGAATTAACATAAATAAAAATTTACGTGAGTTTTCGTTTATGAATTCATAATTTGGTACATAAAGGGTAAGGGTAAATAATATAGAAAATGTTTTCATTTCTCAATGTGATTACGAGTTTTTCTTCTGGAGAAATGCTATCCCTTACAACGTTCTCACTAGGAGCCAGGTCATCCTTAACTATTTCTAATAACTCGTCAAAGGATGCAATCGACATTCTTAAATAGTAAAAAAAAACTTGGGCTCATGTTTTCTTAGATTCGGCTAAAGTGTTACAAAAGCACCGTGAGTGCATCTGTCATTTAAAATCGGATGTACCCAGTATTTTCTTTGCCTTCGTCTTCGTGCTTTATACCTACGGTACAAAATCCAAACACATGCTGCCTCTTCAACTTCCATAGCTATACTGGCGCTCAACGTGGCGTTAACGCTACTATAGTGTACACATTCGGTTTTGCTAACGCGCGCTTTAACGCGCGTTGCAACGCTCTCATGTGTACATAGCCTTAAACGCTGACGCCGACGCTGACGGAGTTAGGGCCTGTTCACATAGGAGTCCGTTGCGTTGCGTTAAGGAAAAGATGACGTTGAGACGAAAATAAACCAATCATATGCCTCCAAACGATTATCAATGAAATTTTTAACGCCTATGATTGGTTTATTTTCGTCTCAACGTCATCTTTTCCTTAACGCAACGCAACGGACTCCTATGTGAACAGGCCCTTAATGGGATCTGCTCTTTAGGTTCCATCTTAATTTCTTAGTTATGGTTCAAGTTTCTTCATTAAAACATATAAACATACTGATTTATCCATAGTATGTGAGTACGCATGGGATTTATTGGTACAAAAACAATCTTCCTGTCTATTTCCGAAACAAATGTTTCATGTACACTTTTCACATCAAAAAACAGTTTGTCGATGAAAATATTTGAACACGGTCATGATATTACACGAATAGTTTGTTCTTACTATGAAAGAGATAATTTCATAACTACTTAGACAACGTAGAAAGACATTTGCTTATTTTAACCCTAAATAAAGCAAAGCTCGACGTATTCATGCATGCATAAATTTATTATCCTTTAGACAAATACATTATCCTTTATAAATAAGTTTACGCTGGAAATAATAAATTCATATATACGTAAACACGTTTCTTAATCCTGTTCTCCCAATAACATGCCCATTGCAAAGCAATTTAATAGTGAAATATTTATAGGGAAAATAAAATATTTTGATTATTTTACGCTGAATTTATAGAGAAAGATGTTTTTACCTTAAATTGCCAATACTCATGAGGAATTCCTGTTTATTTATTTTTTTAAGGATAACAAACGCAGAAAAAAATTAACAACTCATGTATGTCTAGACTAGCTCAAATTTACATCTGAGCAAATGAAAATGGAATATTTTCATTTGTTTTCATCAGTATTGAAAATGAGTAGTTATTACTATTATTTTAGGAAAATAGATTAAAAGTATGGTATGTTGATGATTAAAAATTGTAATACAGAACTTCTGTAATTTCTGTGTCAAGGCATCAAGTTTTATAGTAATTTTTATTATTTTTTTATTTTTTTTATCAATAACCATGCAGCATCTCCAGTTCAAAAATTAATGAAAAAAATGACATCGCATTTTATTGCAACAACGCAAATTAACGATTTATTCATGATTATTTAAAAAAAATAAATAAAGGCATATAACACTTACAAAATTCTTTTTAATATAGTTTAAATATTTCAAATAAAAAATAGAAATATTCATGCCCTGGATATTTTATATAACCTTTGTCAAAAAATTTCAGGACTGAGCTCGTAAAAAATAATTCATTTAACTAAGCAACTAATGGTCCTAGGCCTTGTTAAAGTGGTTGCCACCGTTTCTGGAGATCATGGAGGCAAGCAGTGAAATTATCATCTGGAATACTTCTCAGCCCATCTAACAGAGCCAGTTGGATTACAGCAAACCATTCATAACGGGCTTCCCTTTCACACGGCAACAGGTCGGGTGAATATGGCGGCTGTGGTAGAGCAAGTCTATGCTAGGGGTTTTCCCAGGCTTAACACAGAACCTAATGTTAACTCTGCGCCTGGAATCTACATCCACACGTCACACGTGTAACTTCCAGCAAAATGCGCCAAGTAGGTTGTTAAGCACAGCCCTGCCACCTGGTGAGTCTACGTGGAAAAAGTTCCAAGGCCATGTCTATTCAGAACACATATCGGATGATTGAAAAACACCAATTGTTTGAATATCACAGGTAAAGTATTAAAAAATCAGTCTCGGAACTTTTCTGACAAAAAGGTGACTTCAGTCACTTTTCTTGTCGGAGTGCGATATATAAATATATATATATATATATATATATATATATATATATAAATCTGTGGCTTGGTACAAAAAGTGCCTAAGTCAGTTTTTTCCAAGATGACTTTGTTTGCTTATGTCTTTTAAAAAATTATTATTTTCAATGTAAGAAGTACCTAAGTCTGTACAATGGTTTAGAAAACACTTTTAAAGCAAAATTAGATCGAACAAAATTTAGGTACTTCTTACATTACAAATAATATATTTTTGAAAGAGACATAAGGATACAACGTCATCTTGGAAAAAACTAACTTAGGCATTTCTTGTACCAAGCCACAGATATATATATATATATATATATATATATATACATACACACACAGATAGATAGGCATTGAAATACCATAATAACAAAAATTTATATACCCCTCCCAAAAAAAATAAATGTGAGTCTGCGCACGTTTTCTAAATATGATTATATAAATGTGTATAAACATGCGTAGTAATATATTTTCGAGATCTTATAGACGTACTCAAAAATATATAACATAAAAAGACCCAAAGCTTAATTAATTTTACAGCCTACAAAAGGGATGAAGGCGTATAATGTGGGCGTAATATATATAGGAGCTTTAAGGATTCTCGCTGTTTTTCTCTGTATGCTCGCCAAGTCGTTTTATTTATGTAACTATATTTCTCAGTTTTAACATTAAATCTCTAGAAATATCTGAAAACTGAAATTTTTCTTATTTTGTTATAAATCCTACAAGATACATTTTTCGCCTGTGCTTCTGGTTTGCTTATACAACTTCATTTCAACCACTTTAATATTTGATTAAGTTCAATATTCCAGGATTTTAATAAGACGTGTAAATATTTATATTATACACATAAAAAACATTTCTGCAAGCGAAGATATTTTCATGTAGTTCATTTAATTGAAACTAAATATTGTATGTAGCACTGATAAAGAAAATAATATCAGGAGGTTTAATAGTTTTACATTATAAAATTTCACTTTTTTCATTTTTTTTTTATTTATTCATTCTTTTTATATAAAAAAAGACAAAGGCGAATTTTCCCCGCATTGCTCAGCGCATAACCCTGGAGATTCGAAGCGTCACCTCCACTAACAGACGAGTAACAAATCTACGCCAGGGCGGGGAGGGAAAAAGATAGGGGAACAGAAAATGTAAAATCCTTTTCCACATGGTTTCTGGAGACGTATAGACATGGGATTTTGTTTTCTAAAAATTTGTTTTCTCGTGGATTTCGCGAGAGATGGGCATAGGGAGAAAAGTGAAAACTCCGAGTTGAAACCAAGATAAGTGTGTATTTCCTTGGGGTTATTTTTTATATATCTTGCAGATCTTTCTGTTTAAAAAAAGAGCGGAAGGACGTCATCTCATGCTCCTTGAGACCGTTTCTGTCATGAAAAAGTTTGGAATCATCTGTCTTCACTGCAATACACGGGGCTCTCGCGTTTCAAGCAGGTACGGCGGGACTGCACAGGTCCCTTTTATATGTTCATTGGAAAAGACAAAAATGGAGGAATATTTCAAGCCCCGTCTCGGGAAAGATATTGTTTTGTCACTGTTACTTTTTCGTTTTTGTCATGTATGTTTCAAATGAATATATCGCTAATTTAATACGGTTTATGATCTCTGAAGATTAAATATCTTTTTCAATATGCATTGTTTTCTGTTTAATGTTTTCCGACCGAAGAATTTGCAAACAAATCCCTGTTCAATTCCCTTCAAGTTTAACTTAGAGAAAAGAATTTTATTGGTGAGAGTTTTAGGAATAGTAGTAATAATTATATAGAGAAATATCCGTGGCCTCGAGAAAGAATAATTATTGAATGTATGGAAAGCAAAGTTTCAAACCTACTAGACAAGCTTGGGGGAGCTATGAACACTCATATTTTATTTTTTGACTTAGTGTCTCATTTTCTATCCCGATTTTCTTATCTTCCGGGTATTTCCAATTTCAAAATTAAGACTGAGGTGAGATTTATATATATATATATATATATATATATATATAAGAAATAGATGATAGAGAAAACCAGTAATAGCCCTAAAGCTACTTGCAGCCAGGAACAAAAAACATGAAAAGAAAAGTATGAAAGAGGTTTTAGACAGCATCTCTTCATCAGCGGTGCCAATGCTGTCTAAAAACCAATGAATTGTTTCCGATGAGTATGATATATACAATAAACACACTCAGACACCGTACAATCCATGAAAAACAGAAGAATTGATTAAAAATTGAATAAAAGTACTTAACCAAAGAACACCATATATATATATATATATATATATATATATATATATATATATATATATATATATATATATATATATATATATATATATATATATATATATATATATATATATATATATATATATATAAAACACCTAATTGTCTTGCATATCGTGTTAAGTTGTTCCTGCCTTGCAGTTGGATATGCTTCTAAACTGTAAACAACGAGCCATGCTCAAACAGTAGTAGCAGAAAATAACCTTAGCTAGATTACGCATTGAACGTGTATTACTTTAAAGCAGCTTCTGAGGTGAACACTTTTAGCTTGATAATTTCGTTCTCAGAGACTACGGTGTGGATACTGTTGATCAGTAGTTCTAAAGAACAATGTAAGAACAGCCGATGAAACTGCTGCCTTGTAATAATCAGATTAATTTCAATTAAACACCTACATATCACATTCAAATTTTAAAAGAAATGACAAATTTTTAATTTTTTTTTTTATTTTAACATCAAGCATTCCTTATTTTGAAATTGAGAGAACTCAAGATAATCCATACATAACGATAAGTATTGTTATGATGTGAATTAATGAAGTATATAATCTCCAAAGAATAAATATATTTTGAGATTTACCTTATTATCTGTTTAATTGTTATTTTTTGATTGAAGAATACACAAAAAAAAAATCAAAATTCTCTTTCTTGTAAGTTTAAACTTGGTGACAGCTCACTTAATGAGATTTTTATGAATAGTTATAAAAATAATTAAATAGTAACATTGTAGCATAAATAAAACGGTGATTATTCAAGTAAATTCACTCTACATCAGTAATCGGCACCTTCAGTGAAATTTTACATTTTTAAAATTTGGAAGTCTCAAAATCACCTAGAATAAACGATGAACCAAAGTTCTCCCAAAGGGATGTCTCTTTAAATAAAACCACTCCTTGTAAGAATATTTAAAAAATACTCCTAGATACTTGAAAGAAAATAAATACAATTAAAAAATAGCTCTTTCCTGTAAGATTGTTGTTGTTAACATATAAAATTTGCTAAAGGAAGCTTGTGCATGAAGCACTTCAGAAAAATAATATAAGTTTGAACCCCGTATTACAAATGTTCAAAGGACCGACATATATATATATATATATATATATATATATATATATATATATATATATATATATATATATATATATATAATATATATATATATAATATCAAGAGTAAAGTATTAAAAAATCAGTCTCGGAACTTTTCTGACAAACAGATGAGTCACTTTTTTTGTCGGAGTGCGATATATATATATATATATATATATATATATATATATATATATATATATATATATATATATATATATATATATATAAATCTGTCGCTTGGTACAAAAAGTGCCAAAGTCAGTTTTTTCCAAGATGACTTTGTTTGCTTATGTCATTTAAAAAAGTATTATTTTCAATGTAAGAAGTACCTAAGTCTGTACAATGGTTTAGAAAACACTTTTAAAGCATCGAACAAATTTAGGTACTTCTTACATTGCAAATAATATTTTTTTGAAAGAGACATAAGCATACAACGCATATATATATATATATATATATATATATAGTCCTTCTTGGGCCTGTATTCTTGGGATACATGCTATCCCACCCCGCAAGGAAGAGGTTAAATATATAGATCAGAGATCAAATATACGACCAAAAAAAGAAACTTTGAGCGCCTGAAATTTTAAAATACAGATACGCTCACACAGATATAAATGTGCCGCGCACTTTCATCGAAAAGCTCTCTTTCATTTTTTTTGTTCGTTCGAACCCTAAGGGCAAGTATCTCCAGCCACTGACCGTAGCGACCTACCTTTTCAATAAAGACAACCATTTGCATACAGCCCCCTATCCCCCGGCAGCGCCCTGGGTTCTATTTCTTTCTTCTGCGGCCCACCATGGGTCTGCCAGATCGCCAACAATTCCGAGGACCATTAAGATCTGAAATTGGCCCTATGTCCCAATGGGAGGCGAGGGGCTTTGCTTCTCAAGATCCACCATCTAGAAGGAAAGAGGGGGACTTGAGACCGGGGGTGGGTTGAAAGAAGGATAAGAAAGGTCTTTTTTTCCGCGAATGAAGAGGAAGAAAGAAAAAAAAAACTTTAGGAAATGGAAAAAACAGTTTTTGTTTTGGTTATTTCGGTCTCTGGATATATTTTTGTGGTTGTCGGGACGTAGTTCTGTCGTGATAAGTTCTGGAGCAGTTGTTGGATAGCGCATAGATCATAGTTATATTCTGAAGATTTATAAACTCGGCTATGAAGAATAGTTGTGCTTAAAAACCGCTTCAGAAACGAGCCCGAAATATAAATATGTGTATATGGAGGTTGAAAGAGAAGAATGTGAAAGGATAGAGAGATATATAGAAGTCTATCTGTTTTCGCGCATGATTGTAAGTGTTTGGACTCTATGAGATGGCCCATAAACTTATGATTAAGGGGTCAGGTACCTTATAAAGACCAAGAGACTCGACAAACATCCTAATTTCAATCACCAGGAGATACTAAAATATTTTTTTCAAAATTATGAATTTTTTACTGTGAGTTAAACTATTTCTTCTTTATACATATTGCACTCAATTTTTTCTAGCTTGAAGAGAAAGTTTTTAATTTTTTAAAATTTTAACCATTGTTTTTTTTATTGTTATCTGATTGCGCGCATGATATCACCAGAGCAGTTGGCTAGAATACCGTGAAATTTTATACACGTTTAATATAAACATGTATCAGTAAAATGACGAACAATTATGTCATTTCTACCATAAAAATTTGAATTATAATAAAATTTATCAAAAAATTTCTGAAATTAAAATAAATTTAAAAAAAATTTTCTATGAAAAACTAAGAATTTTGATTTCAACGTTCGTCATTTATAAGATATATTATGCAACTTAATTTTAAAATTTAAAAAAATATGTATATTCATTAACATATGGACGCAAGTCTGCGCGCAATGACATAACATTGAAAAAAACAATGGTTGAAATTTAAGAAAAAATTAAAAATTTATCTTAAAGCTAGGAAAAAGTAAGAGCCATATTTATAAAGAAGAAAGTGTGTTTAAACACAGTGAAATTTTCATATTCCTGAATAAAAATATTTTCATAACAACAGATGATTTAACATAAGGATATCTCTGTTGAGTCTCTTAGATTCTAAAAGGTACCTGACCCCTTAAGGTCAAGATATTTATCAGCTAAAATGAAAAACGGGCGGATATTTGCTTTAAAATGACACAAACTGAGTGCTGAAAACAATCTAGCGCATTTTTCAATCAAGACATTCAAGAATAAATTAATCTCTGTAGTTATAATTTCAAGAGTATTATCTATATATATAAAACAATTCCGTAACTGACTGACTCACTGATTGACATACAACGCACAGACCAAACCGCTGGACCTAAAGGGCTGAAATTTTGCATGGCGATTCTTCTTATGGTGTAGGGGTGCACTAAGAAAGATTTTAAAAAAATTCTTCTTAGATTTTTTAAAATTAAATTTTTAAGCTGTTTCAGTAACTTTTTTTAAGTTTGCATTTAAAATAATAATTTGAAGGTTATAAAATTTATATCACGAGAAAGATCATAAAAATTCCTTTAAAATGAAATCTTTTTCTAATCTTTACCTCCATTTTTTGATTTTTGGTGAATTTTTAAAGAATAATTTCTAGAATTTAATTTTTAAATGCTGATTATTTGATTCCTTTTCTGGTACTTTAAATAAATTTATCGTCACGTAATAACAACGAAATAGACAAAAAAAAAATATTTTTTTTTTGCTAATGCGGCAGACGATTGAACATTATCCAAAAAAATATCACAATACAGTAAAAGATATGTTCCTCAAATTGTACTATATTCTTTAGTATGTCCTATTAGATTTAATTTGAATATTTTGTTCTACATTATTTTGTCTTTAAAAATATCCCTTACTATTATTTTATAAATATATATATATATATATATATATATATATATATATATATATTACATCAATTGTATACATTGATCGTCGTATTTATTATAAATATATATATATATTTTTTTCGGATAAATTGCATACATTGACCATTGTATTAAATTTAAATGTACTTCGTAGCGAAGTGCGGGTTTTCAGCTAGTATTACAATAAGTATAATAATACAGTTACTTAATGATACTTAAACCTATTTTTCCTTTCAATATTTAATATGACATTTTTCACGCGATTTCGGGTTGAATAGTATATGGGAAAATCACACAATTTTACATGAATTATTTTTCTCATCAATAACAATGTAGAAATGATATCTGTATAAAAATTCTACTCACTGCACAGTAGCAGAAAACATATGAGTTAAAATGTATACCCACGTTGAAAAAAGGTCAGTATTTTAATCCAAATGCTAACCGTGTTTGTACAAAAATTAAACTTTTATTTTTTTCTATCTAGCATATGAGTCATTCCAGTTTTTGGTTTTTATTTTAATTTTAAACCGTTTTTATGATTTTAATTTACTTTTGCTTTTAATACCTCAAATTGCCAGACAATGTTTGGGGAATCTGAATATCTATTAAGATATCAATTACAGCAAAAATTGGGAAATTTGTCTTATATTTTAGAGTAAATAATTCGTCGTTAATATATCACTAACTATTTATGCACGATCAATACGTAATACTTTGATGATATATATATATATATAATATACATACACAGCGATACTAGCCAGATTCCCCTCTAAACGGCGATATTGTGTTCAGAACTGATTATAGATTCCATAGAGCCGATGTTATAAAAGAAACGTCTCTCCCACGGTCACCCCTCAAAACAGCCACATTTTTTGGAACCATGAAGTTTCACTATATTATATATATATATATATATATATATATATATATATATATATATATATATATATATATATATATATATGTGTGTGTGTGTGTGTGTGTGTTTGTTTATATGTGTGTGCATATATGCATATATACATACATATATATATATATATATATATATATATATATATATTATATAGCTACACGCAAAAAGAGTGTACGATAAAGACAGAGAGAGATTTCTATTTGTCTGTTTCGAGAGTACATGTTTCATTTACTAGTTGGATGACAAACAAATTTTCTTTAAAAGACGCGGAATTATTTTAGACGTACTCAGTTTCACAAGGAATTAAATTCCGTTAACGCACTGCATAAAAGTGTTCATTGGTTCCCACTTAAAGTTTTAACCTTGGATGCTTCGTGAGAAAACGTCCATTAGTAGAGAACAGCAGTACCAAACAAAAAACGAAACAAGCGCATAGTCTATGTTAAATGGTGTTCGTGTCCGTACGAAATACTCTTGTAGGTCCCAAGAGTACTATTGGTGGATGGGGTCCTTCACAATTGTTCTCTAAGCATTAGGGTGATGCAAGAAAATGAGAGTTAGAAATTGGTGCTTGAGAGTCTAGTCCCTCAGAGATCCTTGTAAGTGCGCAATGGTTATTGTTTCTTATCCTTTTTTAGTCTCTACTTTTACCCTAACTCCATAACAATCCTTAAAGAGGGAAATTTCTATGTACTCAAGGTTTAAATAATATATTATATTTATTGAAGTTTCTTTAATATTTTTTCATTGTGTGTTTATTTAAATCATGTGGATGTCCGATTATCTTTATTTCGAGATTGTATACTTGCAGACATCAGAGAATAAGATTTCGATATTTATAACCTACTTTACATGTATCTATGGTTATTTTAAATAAATTAAATGAAAAAATAAGTGCGACTTATTTATTGCATACCCAGCAGGTTTTGTAACCATTATGGGCTTCATGGGATCGGATAGCCTACGAGAACACTGGAAGTAAAAACTGATTTCAAAAGCGAAATATTTCAAGCGATCGACAAATATAGCGTATGATGATTGCGAAATTCTTTATTGTCTAAGCTATTCTGATTCAAATTATCCTTTCCAATGAAGGCGTGTTTTGCATAATTTTGTCAAGGTGCTTTAGATTTGTTTACTGTTTCGCTGCTTGACATATTTCTGCTTAACAGGGAAGAAATCAAAGCATTATTTATATATTTACAATTCTTGTAAATTGTTAGAAAAATGTATTTTTATCACTTTACTTTGTTTTACAGAACATATGTAATATATATATATATACAATGGAATCTCGATCTATCGTTTTTCAAGGGACCGACTGAACTGAACGATAAATGCGGGAAACCAATAGATGCGGAAACATAACAAAGCAATTTGATCGTCGGAACTGGGTGAAATAAACGACACAAACGGGAAAACGATGACTCGGAAAACCATAGATCGTTATTCCACTGTGTGTGTGTATGTGTATATATATATATATATATATATATATATATATATATATATATATATATATATATATATATATATATATATATATATATAGTTAGAGAAGCTTCTCTTGGTGGTCACCCCTAAAACGGCCACTTTGTTTCGGAACCATGACTAGCCGCCATTGAGAAGTTCTTTAGTCGCCATTCAGAAGTTCTTTAGAAGATATATTTTAGTTAATACTCATATTCAACCTGAAGCATATGGCTGGCCTTCAAAGAAAAATTTCATATTAGGGGCAAAACTATTCAATTAGGGACCAGTTATTACCTCTTTTATACATATCAACATTTGTCAATACGAATAACTTAGTATTATTCCATAATTCCACTATCAGCATTTGCCCCATTAAAGAACCAATTTTAAGTGTCGCATATCAACTTAAAACATAAAATTGAATTTTTCGGACTTATCAACATTTGCCATAACTCCAAAGATATGTATATATATATATATATATATATATATATATATATATATATATATATATATATATATATATATATATATATATATATATAAATTTGCCGTAAAGTTTGCCTCTAGAATCTTGTAAGCACATTTATTCAGCTAGAAATTTGGTAAAAAGTTTTAAAGACAGATAAACTAATATAAGATTAATATTTTTTATTTTGTTTATAATGACTGGCACAATTCAGATTTTAAGCTACGCTTACACTTGCAATATTATGAGTACGTAAAACAGAGAAACTGTTTATAAAACAGATTAACTTCAAAAATTATTAAATTCTATCCTATTGACCATTTAGTGATACAATGTAAAAAAAGCACTAAATATTAGATTAATGCACACACTAATTGATAATTTTTCTTTATCAAAATTATAGTTACAAAAGTATGAAACTTTTCGATCCTAATTTATTCCTCAAAAAATAACTAAAAACTTTTTTAGCATTGCATATTTATCTGCAACAGCTTTTTACGACCACACAGTTATCATTAGGCTGTTAAATAATAAAGTTTTAAATCTCTTCTGATAAAAACATCTACAAAAAAAAAAGGATTTTAATGGAAAAATTATGTCAGAAAGTACAATACGTTATCAGACGGAAAAAAAACAAAATCTTTCGGAGAACTTAACGACACGATACAAAAGAAAAAGTATGAATTTATTTCGGTGTAAGGGTTAAAGAAACATTCGTTGAATTTTTATTAGGATAAAAAACACACAAGTTTTTGATGGGATCGAAGTACTTCCATTTCTCCGAAGAAACTTATTTCATGTTTAAAAATGAGGTAATGTTTTTTATGAGATAACTTTATTTGTTGCGCTCGCTGAAAATTTGCTAAAATTTCGTTGGTTCGCAGCAAAATAAAAAAACTTTCGTCATTCAGCATTTTCTCCCTCTAAAGGAAGCATGCAATCACGCCAATGTTTATCCCTCCAATTTCAAAATACTCACGAACCGTCTTTTTATATTAAAGGAGGCAATATTTTTTATCTCGTTTTTTACTTAACCTTATGTGTTCGCTTTTGCGCTTCATTAAAGAAAATTAACGCTTCCAGGCGATTTGTATTAATTGAAAGTTTTTGTCAAAAGGAAAAGCACAAGTTGGACAAGCTTTACATTCTATTAACAATTTTTCCTAAATCTGCACGCTTAGGCGTACAGATACACGCACACAATATTGCGTATTTATAAATAAGTTTAAAAACAACTTTGAAGTGCTTATATAGAACACCTCCACTCCATTTCCCCCAAACACACCCATATATATATATATATATATATATATATATATATATATATATATATATATATATATATATGTATATTATATATATATATATATATATACAGTCGAACCTCCATATATCGAACTTCCCTATATCGAAATTTTCTATATATCGAACTCTTAGCAAATCTCCATGTTCATTACATAGAAAAACTGTTTCTATATATCGAAAAAATCTCTATATATCGAAATTTTTTTTCACGACATATTGGGAGATTTTATTCCACTTTAGAATAAAATCTCCTAATTTTTGGCGTTTGAAACAATACGTCGGGGACTTCAATTCGCGGAAAATGTCCCTGATGAAATTTTTAATGGACTGAATAAATCCGAGCATTTCTTCGATGAACTTTCCGCAAAACTGGCTATTCAGCAAGATATCCGAAGCTTTTTTTTAAAAGAATGTAATTGTGATCGCTGTAACCATTGTCTGGATTGATTTTTAAAGGTATATAGTACTCAATAAATATTTCATATTAATTCATTTTTTAGTTATTAACTTTCATTTAATGTGATTTGCATGTAAATTAGAAATGGAGTTTCGTATACGAAAATTAGCTTTAATTTTAATGTTTTAGGATAATTATGATAAATTTAAGATCTATTCTATATATCGAAATTTCTATATATCGAATTTTTTTCCGGCATTTTGCTACTTCGATATATGGAGGTTCGACTGCATATATATATATATATATATATATATATATATATATATATAGATAGATAGATAGATAGATAGATAGATAGGGAAATTTCTCTAGAGCGATCAGTAATGGTTAAGAAAAAATGTGGCCGTCTTGAGGGGTGGCTATCGGCTAGCTTGAGAAGTTTCACTATATATATATATACATATATACATACATACATACATACATATATATATACACATACACACACATGTATATACTGAGAGATATAAAGATATTTTTAGAACTGACAGTTTCTAAAATAAGTAGACATATATAACATATAAATTATGTAGAAAATTAATGAAATAGCTGATGTGCATTTAAACATCTAAAAAAATAAAAATAGATCATAATGTTAGAAATTAGCATAGGTTGATAACACTGAGAGTATAAATTCACTCAAGTACTGCAATATCCGTAAAAATGAATAGTACAGGACGACTTTCTAAAAAACCACGAAATATAATTTGCATGCTCCTGTAATCATAGAAAACTACTACATATCTACAATTGAGATAAGTTATTAATTGAAAGCCGGACCTTAAAAAAGATAAATTTTTTTTTACATTTAGAGCACTAAACCTTACAAAGTAAAATCAAACATGGTACCAGGTGTGTGTAAATGATTGTACAAAATAAAGCCCTAGTCAGGAACGATAAATTTTCCAACCAATATGTACCAAGAACACAGCTGAGCTAATTAAGCTGATTAATTGGACAATTTAAGTTAAAATGTCCTTTCAAAAATCATAGATATTAGAGTTTGTGACCTATATCGGGACAACAAGTATAACACTTCCTTAGGCGTGCATATTTCAAATCTTATACAGTGGGCTCTCTGTTTAACGATTTTCAAGGGACCGTGAAAAATCGTAGAGATCGCCCTTAAACAGAATTTGTTAAAAAATAACATTTCCCATAACGTCGGAGGGGCCGGGACTGGGAAATATCCTCTTTAAATAGAGATCGTCGTTAAGTACAGCGTCGTTAAACAGAGAGTCAACTGTATATATGTATGTATATATATATATATATATAATCCAACAGAGACAGATAAAAATAATACGAATATAGACAAAAAACAAACAGAAATCAAGCACTCTGGGCATCCACGCACCAACGGCAAGATTCTGTATAAGTGCCGGAACTGAATAATAAAACAACATAGAGGTAACCGACAGGGCTCGGCATCAGGGAGCCTAACCATATCAGTTACCTCAAGGGGAACTTTCTGAATAGGATGCAGGTAAGTCCAAAATACATCCCAATGCTCAAAGTCCCCCAAGGAAGCAAAAAGTCAAAAAGAAAATGAAAAGACAAACACAACTTACAGTATGGGCTCAACGCACCATACATGCAAGCACACAAATAATCCTAATGCAAAGTAAAAGATGTATACACACCCCAATTCCGCAAGTGACGGTTATGGCGAAAAAGCAGCCAATTCTATCCTAAAAGTTACGTCATTATAACATTACTATAGCCACCCCCCATTACAGCTTAACCAAATGAAAACATAAAAACTATTCTAAACATCTTTAAAAATTCCTGAGTCTAAATGCCATTTTTTTAAAACTTTTAAATTGCCGAAATTTTTAGGGAAATCATTTTTACTTAAGTTTACCTCGAAAATGCTACAAGCCTACAAAAAAATCCCCAGCGTTGTTACATATGTTTTTTATTCTGTAAAGTTGTGAGTAAAAAATATTATAATAAATTTTATAGTTTAAGTTGCTATGGAAATTTGTAAACGTAATAACCTCGGAGTTAAAATCTAGCCTTTTATCATATATCCCTATTTTTATTTCTCTATTTTGAATTTTAATTTTTAAATCCAGATAAGTCGCACAAAGATTAATATGGTTAGTCCGGTTTAAAGTTAGTTCCTTTGGGTAGATTTGATTAAGAAATTATTCGTTGCAGTGCATGCATGGTACACATGTTTGCACATATGAGAAAACGCTCTCGTGAAGAAAGAAAAGTATTTAGTACACCCTAACACCCTACAAAAAACTATTTCTAATGTACCAGCACAATAAATTTGAATCCTTCTTCCATCCTAGTGTTTGGAGCCGTTGTAAATTTCATAAATAAATTTTCCATTCAGCATGAATAAACTCTTAAGATAATTTTATTTAGATAGAGATTAATTTCATTTATATGTTGCATTCAGTTATTATCTTGCATTACGATAATTTTCTAACTGATTGTTTTCATCACGATATATTATTCTGCTTGCTTCTTTTGAATAGATTATCTACTTAAATTAGAAATATTCGCATACACTCTTTATTCCTAGTTAAAATTTCTAATACCCTAACTTCCCGATGCTTCGCTTACACATACGCCCGCATATATTATATGTAAATCTATGGTATCACTTTTTTTTTATAACGTAATGTTTTAAAAGTGATAAAAATTCAGTGTTTCGGGGAGAACCCGACTAGCCACAAATCAATATTGAATTCGAAGCACTGTCAGTTTACATATAACACAATGAATATACTTAATATTCACCCCCCTCCGTCACTTGAAAGGAGAAATATCCGCCACCCGTCCCCCCACCTGCGTACTCCTGATATATTTTTTTTTTCCTGCCGACGCATCACTTCTTAAAAGTGGGGAATGTTTTGTAGATAAGTCCCGTAAACGTGCCCTAACTACGCCATCGCTTGTCCGCGTAAAACGATTCTGCCGGCTGAAAATTAATCGATATCGTACACTTCCATTTTTATTCCGCTTCGCAATTTTTAAAGAACGGGTGCTTTGGAACTTTTTTTTTTTTTCCCTCTCCGTACTCCCCGAAATAGTGATGAAAAGGGCGTGATCGTGATTTGAGGAAGACCACGAATGCTTTTGTTTCTGGTATATTAAAAGGGACGCGTTCAAACGAATATGTTTTGTATTTTTTGAGAGAAAATGCATCACCATTGTCACCGGAATCACCATGAGCGCATTACGGCTAATTAGAGACATTTGTTTTAAAACATGCTTCCTCGAAAACATTTCATTTCGTTAAAAAAAATGCAATTACGAGAGACACCTAAATAAATGCAGTTACAGTTTTGATTTTAAATTATTATCATCATTATTATCACAGTGAATTATTATCATTTCAAGCTATTATCATGCCTTACTGTAACGTAATATTTTATCATTTTTATTCTACATTAAGGTTGCAAAAGAATACATCCGTTCTGACGGATTTCCTTAAACATTTATAAGTTAAAGTTTCTAGAAATGTGTATACTAAAAACGTGTAACACAAGATTATACGCTAAAACTTTTTTTTTTTTGTACAAACAAGTTTACGGAGATTTTTATGAACTAAGAAACATGAAAAAAAAAACAGTTAAATTTATATACATTTTATAATTTCTTTAAAAAGGGTTTTATTCATATAATTTTTAAGTTCTATAAAACTTCTTTATACGCCAATTATATGTTTAAATGTTTACAAATAAAGAAAAAAAATTAGAGATGTACAGCCACCGTTTTTTACGGAAGTCCCACACACATCTGGCTGTTGTTCGGAATGTACACATTTGAAGTTTGAAAGGATGTTTAAACCTAAAGTTGATCTGCTTTTGCCAAAGCATATTGCTGAAAGAAAATCAAATTGTAGAAAATTATGTAAAAAAACACCTAGCTGCTGAAAAATGGAAATTTGGGGTAACACTCGAGGAAGCATAGGTGTATTTAAGTGACTGTAATAAAAAAGATCAATTTTCTATTGCTCCCATGGATGAATATATATATATATATATATATATATATATATATATATATATATATATATATATATATATATATATATATATATTCGGAATGACAGAACGAAATGACTTCGTCAGTGTACAGAAAAGTTCCCAAAGGGATTCATGGTCGTTGCAGAATTTTGTTAGAACCGCAAATTAAATATAAAAAAAGTCTCAAGTAAAGCCAAAATTAATTCACTCTACTATCAGCAGAATATTCTGTAATGCCATTTGCTTTAGATATACTCTGTAATGCCATTGGCATTAGATATATTGCGTAGTGTCATTTGCTTTAGATATCAGTTTTCTATAACCCTTTTATATAAAAGTGTTGAGAGATAATTAGTGTATATCGAACTTCCGAAGAAAAATACTGCATTGATTCAAATCATTGATTAATATTCGGATATTTCTGATTTGTCCATCTTTGTTTGTACGTTCGATATAGTTTAATTTAGAAGCATGGTATATCTTTCTACCTAGTTTAGCTTGTGCTTCCGACACCAGTATCCATCTAGCGATTTAACATGTCCCGATGTTATTGATACTGAGGTGGCATAGTTAAAACTAGTTATAAATTGAGTAGTTTAGATCATACGAAGGCAGATACAGGGCGATATTTCAATACACTGGGAATGTTTATCTATAATGAATTTGATTGGTTTATTCGCTGTACAGTGTTCGCTGTACATATTTTATGCGCTGACATTTCCTATATGTTAAGAAAGTGAAATGTTTTAAAGAATGTGTATCAGAAGAATATCATGTTTCATCCGTAGCATTAAACACGACAATCTGTGTCTCATTAGGTTGGCAGGAGTGGCAACGGTATGGCCATTCGCTCTTAATCCTTGCTCTCCACATATTCAGTTTCTGGTGCAGGATTTCTCTTTTAACTATTATTTTTACAGTTTTAATTAGCGCAATGTCTAGGTAATATTTATCGTAATATCTCTTCAGCATCACTGTGTAATTGTCTCATTAACTCATGTATTGCTGGGTTACTGAAGAATATAATGTAAGTTAATGACACATGTTTTTAATTATTACTCCTCTATAATGTTATGCTTATAACAAACACACACACACACACACACACACATATATATATATATATATATATATATATATATATATATATCGTCGAATCCGGTTAATTGGACCACCGGTTAATTGGAGGACCAGCAACTTATGTGTATGTGTATATGTGTGTGTGTGTGTGTATGTATATATATATATATATATATATATATATATATATATATATATATATATATATATATATATATATATATAGTGAAACTTCTGTATGGCAGCCAGTCATAGTTCCGAAAAAAATGCCCGGTCAGAGGGGTGACCGGCTGGAAAAGTTTCACAGTATAATCGTGTTTTATAGAATACATAAATGACGGTAACAATTTCGAATCAATCTTTTGAAAGAATGTTTCATGAAAGAATGTTTATCGTAAGTTAGACCCTTATGCGGCGTAATTTTCCTTATACATGAACTATTCGCAAGTATATATATTTGTAATGAAAGAGAAACGAATTTTTTATTCGACTATCGAATAAAATAAAATAGTTATTATTTCCTGTACTAATCAATCGTTTAACGTCTATCAAAATTTACAAAGTTTGAACACTGCTATAATCATTCTTCATTTGAAATGTACATTTAACGTCGCTGTAATCGCATGTATATATATATTTATGCGCCATTAAAGAAAATTCACCAACAAAACCGCGAGTAAAAGTTTGCAAACCCCCCTAAATTATTTTGCCGATTACGCCCCCCTCCTTGAACTATATTGAAAACATAACACACTTTTAATGCTACATACTCCCCGAAATACTTTGTGTTAAGCCATGCAGACTAAATACGCAATTTTTACCCCTAACGACCCATATTTCCTTATCTTATAAGAAAATATGAATTAAACACATTCGAGAACAGATTTGCATAATCACTCACGACCGTTTGCCTTCCATCAAGCAAATATAAATGCGCATAAAATGCACCCTAAATACCTCGCACGCAAAACCGAACGCAATTACCTCGATTCCTTTGCTTTAATACACGGACGGTGCCGTGGTTCCTCTATAAATATGAGCGCGCAACCAGAATGCATTAGTGCCTCCAGAAATCACCATTTGTGGCCACCCAGAATGTCACCGGCGCTGCATAAAGTAGTCACTATTAAAAGTTTAATTTGTTAACTGCCGCATGCGAAAAGGCCTGATGGCAAAACGTCAGTAATAAGGAGAGGGCTTTTAAATGCCGAAATTTGGTGTGAAAATGATAGTTACTCCGCATCGGTATTGGCGAGTTTTAAATGCAAAGATTTGAAGGTGCTGCTAGAAGGGGGGTGGAAAGATTATTTTCACGGCTGTGGGGGGGGGGGGGTCTTGGCGGTTACAGTTTGATGGGAAGGAGCGGGAATAATTATGACATTTGGTGTCGGAATAAATTAGACATATGCGTGAACTTGTGTGAATACGGGAAATGGGATCAAATGGCTGTTCAGGAATACTTCCAAAGCTCAAGTTAATGAAAGGAAAGCCTGTAACATTTTTCAGTTTATTTGTTACATTGGACAGTATTATGTCATATATCTCTTTAACAGATTTCAAGCTCCCGTCATGAGCTTTCGGTGAACTGTTATTTTATAGTGAACTTTAGCGTTTGAGTTTCTTTAAATACTTTATTTTAAAAAAATTATCTACTGTTCTGAATTTCTAATACCACAATAGGAAACTGAGGATAACGGTAAAAATTAAATAGCTTTTGATAACTCATAATATAAAATATAAAAAAAAAAAGTTTATGAAATTCAAAAGATGATAGTTGCGCTGAAAAACTAATTTATAACTTAAGCAAAAGTAATGAGCACAAAAAATATTGTGATTTAATTATTTTAAGATTAAACTTCTTTACCTGATATATTTATTTTATACGAAGAATTTTTCGAAAAGCAACCCAGTAAAATACGATGCATGCAAATTTTTTTTAAACTTCCTTTTTTTTAAACTTACTTTTTTTAAACTATACTGAGTCACCAAATTACATATTTAGAAAATTTTTCAGCATCTGCTCACATCGGGTCTATATGATATTCACAGCATATATCCAATGAACAAACAAGCGAGAAAGGAAACTAAACAGTTATATAAACTCTTTTAAATGGCTCGGAAATAAAATTAACCGCGTGTTCGCTTTTCTGATTGATTATACAAGGTGCGGCCATTAATTTTCAGGACTGATCTAATAACTCCAGAAAATATTACATGAAATACATACCCATTTAATATGTTTCGAAATAACTCCCACCTGCCGTAATGAACTTCTGTGCTCGGCTGTATAAGTTCCGGAAACAACTTTTAAAGTCCTCTTTCGGACTGCTCTTTAATGTGGACGTCAACTTTTTCTTGATGGCATCGAATTCCTCAAATCTTGTTCCCTTCAGCAAATCTTTCAGTTTTGGAAACAAGAAAAAGTCTGCCGGTGCAAAGGTCGGAGAGTATGGAGGATGCTGCATCTCCACGACCTCATGCTGGGTCAATTTGCTGAAGGGAACAAGATTTGAGGATGTCGAAGCCATCAAGAAAACGGTGACGTCCACATTAAAGAGCATTCCGAAAGAGGACTTTAAAAGTTGTTTCCGAAACTTATACAGCCGAGCACAGAAGTGCATTACCGCAGGCAGATATTTCGAAACATATTAAATGTGTATGCATTTCATGTAATATTTTCTGGAGTTATCAGATCAGTCCTGGAAATTA
Source organism: Dolomedes plantarius (assembly GCA_907164885.2). Lineage (NCBI taxonomy): Eukaryota > Metazoa > Arthropoda > Arachnida > Araneae > Dolomedidae > Dolomedes > Dolomedes plantarius. Next base: position 196,053,139 of record OU015493.1, read on the forward strand.
ATGGCTGCACCTTCTATTTAAGAAGTGTATTAAAATAGTATCAAAGTCAAAGTAGGTATAACAAAAAAATTTCCTCTTTTTAAATCGTTAAACTTTTTTTTATATCAATGCGGAGGCACTTGTCGGGAAGACACTCGCGAATAAATCACCGCAGTTTTGCTGACCGTTTTATTATGGGGGCTCCATACAGGTGGACCAGCATTACCCCCTATGAATGGACGACACGAACGGAGGCATTTTAGCGGCGCTTCGCCGGGATTCGACCCGAGCACCCTCTGCTCCGAAAGCCATCGAGCTGTACCATAGGACCACCATGGCCCTAAAGCATTAAAACTAAAAATTACCAATAATCTGAAAAAAAATAAATGACAAATGATTATTTGAAACATAAACACCAATACCTTTAAATTTTTACTTTAAAAAATTATAAGGAAACTCGTTGAGTACTTTTATTAACTGTAATACACAACTGTGGGGCTTTTGGTGATTGAATTTGTAAAAAGTCAAACGTAGTTGAATCTTTTTCTTAAAAAAAAAAAAAATTAACAACTTCATAAATATCTTAGTTTTTCTAAACCTAAACAGCAGTTGAAGAATAGCTTGCTGTCACGCTGTTAATATAAACTGTCCTAAAAGGCCCAGAAATAGATTAAAATAATTTTTCTCATTCCCAGCTGTATAAGTTGCCCGTTAATATGATGATTTATCCGCACTCTAAGGAAAAAGTAAATAAAATACAATACGTTACAAGCCAGTGTGCCAACCCTTTGCATTACACGACACCGAGAGATCATCAATAATGCCTGGAGCCACAAATGTTAAAATAGAAGCACATAGATCCAGCATTTGAAAAATTGAAGGAAGAACAAAATCCATTTACTGCACTCTCCCGTCGGATCAATACCAAATAATTTACTCACAAAAAAGCTTGTTCCGAGTCAAAGTACCGAAAAATTTAGAAGCAATCTTCCAATTGCTGGTAGACCGATGGCAAAACATCAATTGCACAACTGATTTTACATCTCCCTGATAAAAAAAAAAAAAAAAATCCACTCGAATGAGAAAATTTGAATAAAAACATGAAACATCTTCGTTTATTCCCTTCAGGATCTTGATGCATTTTGTGTATTTGAATTGTGGATTGATTTCTATTACCCGATTTAAAATGATTTAAAACCAAAATTTATTTTGCTTTGAAATCTAAGAAATACACTTTAAAAGCCGCGGATAAAGACATACGCAAATGGGATACGTTATTTATTAGTAGGGATACATGTAAGGTACTTACAAATAACATTCATTTTGGGATAATGATAACTATCAAGGATAAATTTAGGCGCTTAGGTCATTTGTATAATATATTTATTTACAAATCGTTATTATTAAAAATACTTCATTTCCTTTTGAGGTCTGTTTTATTCGAAGCCATTGTAACTGGATTAAAAACAAAAAGAAGAAATTAAACAACACAGCCAGTTAAAAAAAGATATCTCACTTATTCTAACTTCTGCTTTTTATAAAAATATTTAGCTTTGATTTTATGAGGATTAAACTTTCATAAAATATCTTTAAATTTTAATACCAATTATATTCCAAATATGGGTGTATAGTGCAGATTTTTTTTCTTACACGAGAAAGGATGAAGGAATTGAGATAATTAATATACAAAACAACGAATAACTAGCAAAAAATCGCTTAATTTAACGACGGGGGGAAATAGGCAACCATTCGAGTACTATAGCGTATATAAGCTCATTTACTTAAAAGGACTCATTAGTCGTGAGTCTTATAACCAAAAGTAAAGTGAGATATTGAACTCGAAAGAAGAATTTGTCTACTCATGTTTGCGTGTTTTTCGACACACTTTAATGTGAGTTGTATAACCCATTTTGGTGAATTGGTGGCGGGTAAATCAACCCGCTTGAGATCTGGTTCTAGAACCCACTTCCCACATGGGTTGTACGACTCACCAAAGCGAGTTCATCTGTGCAGTGGATAGAAACTCGGAGAAGTGGGTTCACCTACCAACTTTTTTTCTGTGTGATGGTATCCTAGGCAAACATGTAAATAACATTTTCGGCATCTCTGAGTATAACTAAAGCCCCCAAAATATTTGTATAACGGCGAGTCTAAATATTTGAAAAAACTACTATCGTTTTACTTGAGGTGAGATAAGTATAAAGTATAAAAAACACCAATCAGGAACTTAATATTTTTCTAGGTATATTAAGTTTTCGAAATCATTTACTTTTGTAAAACATCGGGATCAAAGGTATTTTAAATATTAAAAGAATTTATATTCTGCAAACTCGACACATACAAACACATTATATATATATATATATATCATTTGCAAACTTTAGATAAATGATGTATTCGTGCTTTGTGGTTAATGGCTGCTTTAGCGCATGGCCACGAATGCTATTTGTTGTTTTTCTTCACATTGTGTGTATATACACACACACACACACACACACACACACACACATATATATATGTATATATATATATATATGGAAACTTCTCTAGCCGGCCACCTCTATTCGACGGCAACCCCTCTAAACGGCTATATTTTGTTCAGAGCCGATCCAAGATTCCATAGAGCTAATGTTGTGGAATAGACACCTTCTCGACGGCCACCCCTCAAAACGGCCACTTTTTTTCAAAACCATTACGGGCCGCCATAGAGATGTTTGTGTGTGTGTGTGTGTGTGTGTGTGTGTGTGTATGTATATATATATATATATATATATATATATATATATACGCATCTGACATACGAACTCTTCAAATGATTGTGTAAGAATTCTCAAATTTTTTTTTTTTTACGGAAAAAAATTTGTGCCGGTTAGAGAAATACATTTTAAAAATTATACGCTCAGTTTAAAACAAAATATGCCCAACGATAAACACCTTCCTTAACAATTTACTAGTGTTAGTAAAGAAATTTATGTCAATAAATCTTGGGGAAAGAGAAAGATGATTCAGAAACTTTAACACGGACAAAGGTACTGCCGGAAATGCACAAACTGCTTTCAACTGTGTTTCTAAAAAAATTATTCGCCTGAATTCTTCTATGATTTTTTAAAACAAAAAAAATTGAAGACTTAAAGCACTCAGCGGAAAAAAATACTTGGCGTCTCTCAAGAATTTAAATGAGCATTTTTTTTTCATCTCTGGATTATACGAGTCTAAAAAGAATACGTAAGTCTTGGTTCATTACATATTTTTTTTCCTTGCCCGAAAATCAGAGTGAGTAATCAGACTGAGCACTAATTAGATTTCCAAATAACTGTACTTATAGAATCAAACTGATTTTATATATTATTCATTTTCTATCAAAATATATTCTACTAACAAAGAAATTCCTACTGCAATGCTTATAAGGGTAACGTTTAGGATCACCATTAACAAACACATTTTAATGTACATATTATGCTTTTCAAGTTTATGTTACATGGATTCATCCTACGGATTTCTAATCATCTAAACTCAGAAATGATTTTATCTGTTATTAATTAACTAGCTGAATACCCGTACTTCGCTACGGGGTACATGTATGCAATTCATGTCAAAAATAATATAATTATAAAAAAATCGTAACGGATATTTTTATAGACAAAATAATGTAGAAGAAAATATTCAAATTAAATACAACGGTCCATGTATGCAATTAATTTGTATGTTTAATATCCATAAAACGTGCTAATTTGAATTAAATTGTTAAAAAAACTTCCATCTCAATTAGTCTAGTGGTTAAATTTTATCTTTTACCGTATTTCAATATTTTTTCCCAATTTGTTTCGCTCTTATGCACGTGACGCAAAATTAATTTAAAGTATTACAAAAAGAAAAGAAATCTCGTGATTAGCATTTAACAAATTAAATTCTAAAAATAAATATTTAAAAATTCACAAAATATCAGAAAATGGAGGTAAAGATTCGAAAAAGATTTCATTTTAAAGGAATTTTTAGGATCTTTCTCGTGATATAAATTTTATAACCCTCAGATTATTATTTTTAATGCAAACTTAAAAAATGTTACAAAAACAGTTTAAAAATTTAATTTTAAAAAATCCAAGAAGACTTTTTCAAAAATCTTCCTTAGTGCACCTTTGCACTATAAGAAGAATCGCCAAGCAAAATTTCAACCCTTTAGGTCCAGCGGTTTGGTCTGTGCGTTATCTGTCAATGACTTAGTCTGTCAGTTACGGAACTGTTTTATATATATAAACATTTTAATTAGTTAATAGTTTAATAATAAATATTTTAAATTTATTTCCCATACATTGCAGGCACTTGTCTATACACACGTTCCTCCATTCCCCACCACGATTTCATTGCCTTCTTTTTTAAGAAATTACCTTATGGGCGAACAAAAATCACTTCTTATGCGGGGAAAGTATAAGAAGAAAGCCAATGCCTTACTCGGGTATCGAATCCGAGTTCACTATACCAAAGTTCATGATTCTAACCACTATGTGATGCGGGCAGCATGCGCTTTTATACATTCAGTGTTCTGAAAATAGAAATGGTATATAATTATTGTGTCACAGAGTTTTAACGTAGGATTACGTTCCTCCATAACGGTCCTGCGGAAGGAAAATTTCAGACGCTAAAACCGTTGTCCATCCGTCCTCGCGAGTTATAATTTTGGCAGCGCGCCAAAACCACTCTATCACTTGGACAAGTTAAACAGAAAAGCACCAAGATGCGTCAAAATTTTGACATATATATATATATATATATATATATATATATATATATATATATATATATACACATAGATATATGCAAAAGAGGTAAGCAACGATAAGTAATCTTACGTTAATAAACCGCGGTAGTTTCGTTAGAAGAGACTCCCTGAAATTTTTTAGACTGCTTTAATGATTGCCTTTTTCTAAAAATAAAATGCACTTGCGACTCAACATAAATTATTTTCCTCTGAATGCGTAAATAGATGGATCCAGTTATAAAATTTTGTGCATGGGATAAAAAATTCTCTAAGTCACGCCTCTATAACTTGTGAATCTATATCACCTGACATTTCATTTTCTAATCCTAATTTACCTTCTAATGTTTTAGTTTAAAAATATCCCTCGCGTAATTTATATTTTATCATTTCATGAGTCATACTGACCCAAAAGTTGAACTAAAAGTTCAGCATTTATTTAAAGTATTTTTTCTCATTAAACCAGAACGACATTTTCTAAGCCTAGAAATACAAAAATATATCAATCTTATACATTGTTCAATCATACTTTAATGACATACTCAAGGCAACAACAGTATTACGTTTTCTTGGATAAGTGAAAAAAATACGACTCTAGTACTGGGTATGTACTGAAGTAAAATATACCCCATATTTATCTAAGTGAAGAACACGAGGATAGGCAATATCCAGGAATTTATCTCAATACAAGGAAGATAAAGCTGCCACTTTTACCAGATAGCGATCACTTAGTTTATAAGTATGTACTATTATTTAGGTAGAAAACCACAATCGGCTACTTAAGGCAATTACGTCTTGCCGTACTTTGGAAGAAAAAAATTAGAAATTGTTGTCTTAAACAAGATCTGATTAAATAAGAATACTTATAAAAATTTGTATATTTAACAGGATTATAAATTTTTATATTCATTTCTGGAAATGTTTGAATAAATTACGTGACATTTATTTTCCGTTAGCGAGTAATTTTATAATGAGAATGTGTTTAACACGTTGCAGAAAATTAAGCTGTACAATATTAATAATAATCATGTAAATATAATAGTATTATATAACTGGTTAAAATTATTTATAGGTAAAAAGCAAGAATCAGGTATTTCAGACAGTTACGTCTTTCCGTGGTTCGAAAGAGAAAAAAAATTAGCTCCTTCGAATTTCTAAATAAATGTTGGGAAGATAAGTTATAAATAGAGGTACGTGAATTTCGCATAAAAAATATCGAAATTTCGCAAAAAACATTTCAATATTTAAAATTTCGCAAAAACATTTCAATATATAAAATTTCGCATTTGCAAATATTATTCTGTATATAATAGCCGTTGTCTCTGTATAACACTTCCGGGCTGTACTCATCTTTCAATTGAAGCCCTCGGTAAACAAACAGCCGGTTAGGCTTAATTTCAATTTCAGATGTGGATCAGAATTTTTCTTACCTAAAAACTAATATCTTCTCCATCAAATCACATTTGTTCAGCCTATTTTTCTATAAAACATTCAGAACTAAAAAAAATTGGATGCTTTTAGCTGTATATTTAATAGTATTTAAAAATCTTTACTTTTGCAATGAATTCTGAAAGTAAACAAAATTGAACGTGAATGAATCAAGTAGCTCAAGTATTCATATCGCGTAGTGAGCTGTAAAAAACTGGATGGCAGTCTACTACTCCAATCGCATGAAAAACTAAATAAATAAAAATAATGAAAGGGTTTGCTTTTACAAGGTGTGGATTAAATGCAATATTGTTAGATAATTCGGGATATTTTTTAACTTTCATATACTTTTTCCATTATGACGTCATTATTAGCAGTATGACGTCAAAATGACGGGTTGGATGGCAGTCTACAACTCCAATCGCATGAAAAACTAAAGAAATAAAAAATAATGAAAGGGTTTGCTTTTACAAGGTGCAATATTGCACCCCCGAATTATCTAACAATAAATGCAATATTGTTAGATAATTCGGGATATTTTTTAACTTTCATATACTTTTTCCATTATGATGTCATTATTAGTATTATGACGTCAAAATGACGGGCTACCTTCTACTATATATATATATATATATATATATATATACACACACACAAAATTTTTGCATTTATTATAAGAAATCACATGTTTACTTACTTGGATAGGTAAGTATCAAAATTCTTAGTTAAAAACTAACATTGTACTAGTTTCTACATTCTATTCCTTAAGTCTTTTGGAATAAGCAAATTTCGAGAGTGAGATCTTTCAGTTAAAAACCGTGGATGGTCATATATAAGCAATTATGTTAATAAATTATTATTATTTTCGCTTAAAAAGTCGTTTATCACCGATTTTTTTTTCGCAGAAAAGCAGTAAAAAAATAATTTTCGCATTTATCGCATCTATTTCGAAAATGCTTAAGTATAGACTATAAGAAATTTGTCTCATATTAACGCGCATTTTTACAAAAGTAATGTATTTAACACCATATAGAAAGTTAAACTGTATACAATATCCACCGTAGCTAGTTCTGCAAATGATTACTCCAAATGCCTTACTTACATTATGTGCTTAGAATTTAATTTCTGAAAACCAGTTGCAGAGCATTATAAGTTTAGAATACACAGGTTATCGGGTCAAAGAGGCTTACAGATAAATCACCTGAAAATACTTTCTCCCATTCGCAATAATGTGCGATCGATAATATCTACCAAATGTCACCAGTCAGTATATGGGCAATTTTATCTTTTACGAACATAAATAAGAGAGAGGTATCCTTCCACAAAAGTGATAGGATCGATCGAAGATAACCTCAGAAAAAAAAATCGTTTATAAATTTTATAGTACTGGAAAATCGCTTTACTGGAATACTTGTGTAAAAACAGATAACATGACAACGCCTTTGTGGCGTACAGGTCAAAAAGTGCAATAACTTGTCCATGTGCCTTTCTACTGATGTTTACAGTAATTTTGTCTTATATAGTGGGGAAATTCATTTATTTAATATACGAAATTTTTTTTTTCGAGATATCCCATTTTATGAGATGTTTCGACGTTGTAAAAATTTAGTTACTGAAAGTATTAAACTATTAACTTTTAAAACAGAGAATATAAGATCAGTTGAAAAGTGGTATGCGGCACCGGTACTTTAATAATA
>OU015493.1:196065995-196205995 GCA_907164885.2 Dolomedes plantarius
TTAATTTCCGTCAATGGAATACAGTTATCAGCTCGTTAATCTGTCTTCAACGCTTTCCTGTACATATTCGGCTAGAAACAGTAAACTGGTTATTTCCATAATTAAGATAGCAGCGGATGATTGTGAATAGTGTAATTCCCTTCGTGTGAATAGAATCCCAAATTGATTTTAGAGATGGTCAGTTTAGACAATTTATCTCTAAAACTAATTAATTTTCTTTGTCAATATTTAAGTTTAAAACTAGAGATTTTTCCTTCTCTGCAATGAATTTTTTTTAATATAATTTTCAAAAAATCAGTTAATAAGTACTACAGAAAAAATAAATAAAATAATATGAAAATAAGTAGAAATAAATGAATACCAAAATTTAATTAAATAAACAATAAATTACAGTAGGATGCAATTAAATTATTTAAGGTACAATAATCTGTAAGGTATACATAAGATTTGATTCACAAGAATCGAACTTTTGAGTGAATAAATTAAAGAAGCTGCTTAAGATATGCTAATTTTGGCTTACGCTCTTGGTATAAATACCATGCAGCTTGATTAATAGAAAGGTTGTTAAGGTTGATAGATAAGCGAGTTAAGGGAGCTACGAGGTAAGCAGCTCCAGGTGTTAACCGGCGCCTGTGCTTAGCAGGCCCACAGTTTACGTAGCAGAACTGCTGGTTTGACTCTCTAGGTTGTGAGTATTGCAAAGTGTATTTCTATTGAATGCTAATATATATTCCGTACAAGTAGTACGTATGCTTATGGCTGTAAAAGCAAATTCTATATGTGCAACGAATTCAATAAACATTGTTTCATGTATAAACTGTGTTTGTATCAAATTCATTTAGAATGCCACTTTAAATTATATACACTCAAGTGCTGGTAGAAGTGAGCGATTCTCTATAAATCTATTTATAAATATATATATATATATATATATATATATATATATATATGTGTGTGTGTGTGTGTGTGTGTGTGTGTGTGTGTGTGTGTGTGTGTGTGTGTGTGTGTGTGTGTGTGTGCGTGCGTATGTGTGTGTGTGTTATTTTAATTGAAAACACCCTTTAAAATTAGTCAATAAAGAAATATGTTACTGAGTAAGATCTGCGAAGCAGCTCTCAAAACCCAGAAATATTTTTATATTAATTTCTCGTTTAGTGTAATACTATAGAAATTATTTGTTGCCAGAATCCAAATTATGGTATTTCTAAGATACTGGGCGAGAGATGTACACTTGAACATCAAAACAGATTGCTACCGATGCTCCTAAATATAAAGAGTTTTGCATATATGCCCTCTCTCTCTCTCTCTACTAAATTCTTCCGTAATTGAAACACTTAGCAACACATATCCGTATCCATGTTTAGATTCCCTTTAAGGAGTTCTCCATGGCTATTTCTACCTCCTTCAATAAGCCAAATTGCCGCGATATGCGATTGGTTGAGCGTGGTAAATAATTAAATCCACCGTCCCCTTACGAATGGGAAATGAAATTAACACGAATTTCTATTAGCACTAATTGGTGCTTGTAGGGAAGTAGAGTTTATGTGGACTTTCTCAGATATATATTATATTCAGATATGCGTCTTTTCTCTCGACTACTGGCATTGCTGGTTCGCATTGTATTTAATTTTGCGCGATATTTGGGAGGATAGTTTATTTTTATGTACCACGCTGATGTACGTGGAATCGCTCCCGCAGACGAAATTAAATAAAGAATGCAATTCAGTTTTGTCAAAGATTAGATAGTTATTGAGTAAAAATATTTGTGACGGCATGGTTGCGATTGCGGGGAATGTCTAATCGATGTGCTAGTTAGTTTATATGGATCTACATGACAGAGGTACGTGCCTAGGATTTTCTGTGTGTGTCTGAAGAAGGCGATTGGGGTATTTCGGTGGTATTAATAGGAAATCGAACGCGAAGAAGAAAAAAAAAAGAAATGAACACAAATATGTTTTAATGTGTAAGAAAACTTCTGTGGTTTGAAGATTTCTGTTTCTGAAAATATTTGTAAAAATTTGAGAGAAAGTTTTAAAAAAATTAATACTAAATGTCGATATTCAATCTCTGTTGGATTATTTATTTGTTTTTTTTTCATTATGGGGATATGAAGCTTCTGCGCTATCTTCTATTTAAAATGTTTTCTTTGCAGGATATGTTTTATGTTAAAGTGATTTAGCAGTCTATGCTTGTTTTTTTATTTTTTGTTTATTTCTATGGTTTATATTTAACATGTCGATATTCAACTAATAAATGGTTAGTAAAATAAAAAAAGTATGAGGAAAATTTTGCTCACTTTTTAGATGCTCTCTCTCTCTATATATATATATATACATATACAGTAGAATCCCGTTATAGCGACCCCGGTATATACTGAACTCACGGATATAAAGAACGAAAATTTTGGTCCCGCCGTTTTCCTATTGTACGTAACTTAATAAGTATTGTGTTAGTTTAATGTAATCTATTTTAGTTGATTAAATACTTTAATGATAATTTTTAATAAATTTTATCATTTTTTAATACATCATTATTGAATACACATTGCAACTAATGAGTTATGCATTTTGTAAACTCTAGCATATTTCTTAACGGTTGGGATATAACGACCCACCGGATAAAGCGAACAAAATCTTTGGTCCCTTGAAGTTTGTTTGTTATAACGGGGTTCGACTGCATAAATATATATATATATATATATATATATATATATATATATATATATATATATTTGAATAGTGGTCTAATTCCATTTTTATTCATTTTGAGATACAGAGCCTAAAAATCTAATGAGTGCTGAGAAATTACTGCTGAAGTCTGATTTGCATTGCCCTCTGTTGGCAGCAGAAATAAGCTAGAGGTGTACCAGTTTAAAAATAAGATAGAAATGACTTGTATGATCATGACAGTGAGGCTAACTTTTTTTAAAAAGCGGAGTTGGACCACTATTCAAATAAGGCCTTCATATATATATATATATATATATATATATATATATATATATATATATATATATATATACACACTTAGGTATGTGTGCTTGTGTGTATACATTCCCAAATGGGTCTTACCTCTGTTTATCTAAGCCGACCTATGGCATAGATGGCTACACCCCAAACACATACTTCAATTTCTTTTTGTACTTTAAAATCATGTGATATAAAAATTCTAACGCGGTAAAACTAAACTGTATAATATTAAAAAAAATCAGTAATTAAGATAACAAATAGATAATTAAGATATTGGTTAACGTATCTTGTCAGCGGACGCGAAAATAAAAATTTCACAATTGAAAAATGAAGAAAAAAAAGGCAGTCCTGGAACTCCAACCAGTGTGAAGATATCTGCATGAACAATACGCTTTTAAAGTCCGGGCAAAATATGGATCTAGTTTTGATCATTTATTATTTGCATCGTAAAAGTCATCCGAAAGAATTCCTGGCGTTCACTAACCCACACAGTTTTTCCCCTTTCGGCTTGTATGTATCCAGCTCGCAATGAATAGTTTTATGCTTCTTTTAACTTAGCTTGTTGAAGAAGTTACAATAAATCAACTTAGTTTTATAGCTTTTTTTTCTGCCTTTCATTTTATGTTCGCAGACGCGTTTTTCTTCGTTGCGTTTGTTTATTTGGTGTTCCAGAGGACGACGAAACAGGACGCCATTAAATATTAACAGTCCCTGTCGTATATTATGTTGATAAATCTCGTAACGAGATCGGTCCTAAGCGTTTGCGGTTAGGCAATTTATTTTGTTTCATTTTTTTTCAAGTGTTATTCCCACCCCCTTCCCTCGGAATTGCATAACGTAAGTTCGAGAGAGAGAGATGATAAAACAATTATTTGACACTTGCATATGCAGTCGATGCAACTGGTTACTTCATTTCACCTCCGGTTACTCAGGAGGTCTAAAAATAAAATAGCAAGACAACAGTATATATACAGTAAACCGTTATTTATATGTTTCTCTTGGGACAGTACGAAGGAAAGGAAGGAATAAATCAAGCGACTGAACATTTAACAGTCATCATGGGCATACAAAAAATGTATAACTTCGGAATGAAAAAAAAATTACGTTTAATTTAAGAACTGTGAAATGATCTTCTGATGTATTTACAACACTTCAGGTGGATCATTGAGCCGCTGTGAGCGTGTCATTTATATTATTTTATTATACCTATAATAAATCTAACTCCCTCACTCTCTCATATATATATATATATATATATATAAAGAGAGTGAGAGATTTCAGACCAGGTCTATATAAGCTAGCGGACTAAGGGTGCGACTCCGGTTTATAATGGCACACATAAGGGCCGGAATCCTATTTAACCAGGTACACCCTCAAATTTGACCGAGCATCTCCAGGGAAAACATCTGGGAAGATCGTACCCTCCCCCCACTTCTCTGACCTCATAGCGAGGGACTTTCGGGTCTACGGATTTAACGTGCCCATATCCGGCCAAGACAAAGAGGTACTTAATGACGCTTGTTGGGATTCGATACGAGCACCCTCAGCGCCGAAAGTCAACGCGCTACCACTAGGCTCCATACATACATATATATATATATATATATATATATATATATATATATATATATATATATATATATATATATATATATATATATATATATATATATATATATATATATATATATATATAGAGAGAGAGAGAGAGAGAGAGAGAGAGAGACAGTGCCGTAACTAGGCAGGTGCAACAGAGGCACCCGCTGAGGGCGCACTTGTAAGGGTGGCCCAAAATGCTATATTTATTTTATTATTTCCACAAACCTAATTAATTAAGGGGGTCAAATGCAAATTCTTGCCCAGGGCACATGAATGGCTAATTACGGCACTGTTTATATATATATATGTGTGTGTGTGTGTGCGTGCGTGTGCGTGTGCGTGCGTGCGTGCGTGCGTGCGTATGTATGTATATATATATATATATATATATATATATATATATATATATATATATATATATATATATATATATATATATATATATATATATATATATATATATATATATATATATATATATAACATAGTTTTTGGTGCTTGAAACACGGAGAAGAAAAATCTCTCTACAGAAAAAGAAGCCAGCCAATTGAATCTCTGTATTAGAAGAGTCATCTCAGAGAGAAATGGGTTTCATTTCAGAAATTACTGTGTACCCAGTAATAAAATATATTAGGAAAATACTGGCTCAGAATTATTGACATTATATAGATAATATTATTACCAGTATTCTCGTTTGCATTGAATTATTTCGTATGGTAATATTGTTGAAATAATAGGTTGCAGCACAAGGACAGTAATTAACAGACTAGAATGGATTTTAAGGAAATGTCGTTATGGATGAGTGATCCTCTCGTTATAATCAAGAATCTGAAATATAATTTGACTCAAATATAATTTAATTTTGTGTAGCAATGTAAGTTTAATACTCCATGTGAATTATTATTTTTTAATTGCCCGAATTTGCCAGATTATTTACCCCAAAATGGTCTTACAAGAAGGTAGCATTAGGGGGAAATTCATCTAATGCAAAGACGATATTGCTTCCATTTGTGAGTACAATGTTTGGATTATATTAATTATAAATAACGGTGAATTATCGGTGAAATGTAAACTCCGGAATTGGACCTGCTTGTAAAATATGTCCGATAATGAATCGCCAATCAGCCAAAATACAGCTGATAATGATCCGATATGTATTTTCGTAATGGAAATAGCATAAATAGATAAGCATAAACCTAAAGGAAGTTTTCAGGAAAGTCTGTATAAATAACAAAGTCGTCACTGCACTGCCGATATTTAAAGTCAACACATCAAAATAGATATTTTAAAGCCTCCTTGCATTTAAAGTAAAGACATAAATATAAATGGATAAATTTTTAGTTAATATCAAGTTCAATGTAAACTCGAATTTCAGAATAATGAATAGAACAATTAAAATTATCTGCAATGTATAAGTGTGGGAATCAAGGAAAAGTCTTATATATATGCAAACGCGTTTGTATGCCAATCTTTTAGAAGACATTATGCCTATATTTGGCAAATATTTTACTAGATTTAATTTTATAAGACCAGATCTAGATCAAAAGTTATACATTTTAAAGCTATAAAGAGAATTATGTTTACGTACTAAAAAATTTAATTTTACTGGCTCAGTATTTAAAATGGAGACAGGTTGCCATGTTTTAATAGCATTAAGTCCTAATTATTCTTACTAGTGATATCTTTTGTCCGCTTTCAACTGTTTTAAAATGTATGGCAATTTTCTGGTAAATGTAATGCATTCATATATATATTATACTTAATAAAATACATCCTATATCAATATATATATATATATATATATATATATATATATATATATATATATGAATGTATTACATTTACCATATATTTATATATAGTGCCCGGTATAAAGAGCTTAAGTAAAAGAAAAAGTGATTTTTAGATATTTGTTATCATTGATAAAAACAAGAAACAAAAATCTTTTGACTTGTATGAAAGTCTTAAGTCTATCAATTTTTTAAACAAAAGTACATTTCTTTGTACAAAATACTCAAGTCGAAATGATTGTTCTGCGATTTGTATAAAAGCCAATAACTTGGAATATTTAAATCACTGTTTTTGACTTAAGCCCTTCATACCCTTTATACCGGGCACCATATATATATATATATATATATGTGTGTGTGTGTTTGTTTGTTTGTGTATACACACACAGTTAAAAAAATGTACAACGGTAAAAATTTTAATAGTTTAGTCTAATAAATGAAAAAATTCATAAAAATATACAAATATTAGTGAATACAGTCGAACTTCCCTATATCGAAATTTTCTACATATCGAACTCTTAGCAAATCTCCATGGTCATTACATAGAAAAATTGTTTCTATATATCGAAAAAATCTCTATATATCGAAATTTTTTTCAAGGCAAATTGGGAGATTTTATTCCACTTTAGAATAAAATCTCCCAATTTTTGGCATTTGAAACAATACGTCGTGGACTTTCAATTCGCGGAAAATGTCCCTGATGAAGTTTTTAGTGGACTGAATAAATACGAACATTTCTTTGAACTTTCCGCAAAACTAACTGTTCAGCAAAATATTCGTAGTTTTTTTTTTTTTTTTTAAAGAATGTAACTGTGATCATTGTAACCACTGTCTGCATTATTGTTTTTTTTTAAAGATATGTAGTAATCAATAAATCTTTCATATTAATTCATTCTTTAGTTATTAACTTTCCTTTAATGGGATTCGCATATAAATTAAAAATGGAGTTTCGTATACGAAAGTTAGCTTTAATTTTTTTTTTTTAGGAGAATTATGATAAGACTAAGCTCAATTCTATATATCGAAATTTCTATATATCGAATTTTTTTCGCGCAATTTGCTACTTCGATATATGGAGGTTCGACTGTATTTACATTATTTGTTTATAAACTTTTACAATATATTGGGTTGTAAATCTCTATCCACTTTACTATTTCTATTACAATTATTAACTATTGTGATATATATATATATATATATACATACATACACACATTTTTTTCTAAATGTTTACTCATATCTTTATTTCATGAAAGTAAAACTTGGGCAGCAAAGATTTTCTACATTGCCAAAATCCGGTGACATGCCCCGTAAAAATTTAAAGAGAAAGTAAGAAGAGCGTTTGCGCTTCCGTTTCCGAAAAATGCCACTCCTGGCCTCCGCAAAGCGCATCTTCAAAGCACGTGGAAAAATAAAGAAGAGTAATTAGGTTTCTCTTCTCGGCTTCGATCCGCTCACGTTGCCCGTCCCTGGCTCAAATTGAAAGCTCGGAATCCCGTAGCGACTCATTACTGTCGGCTTCTCTGATCGGAAATCCCCGCAGCACGGATGGAATAAAACAAGAAATCGGACACCGCTTAAAGATGGGGCGAGCAGAAAAATTATGGCGCCTTTTACTGCAAACGTAGAAGCGACCGGGTCTCTGCTGCCATCTGTCGGGGGACTTAGTAACTAGAAAATCCTACTTTTTTCCTAGGTTTTTTTTTTTTTTCTCTCTCTAGCAAAGAAAACAGAGATCCTAAATAGCCTTCATAAAACTAGTCATAAAGGGGACTTACGTATGTGAGAGATTAATGTCCCCCTCCTACTCTCAAGAGAAACAAATATATATATATATATATATATATATATATATATATATATATATATATATATGTATTTATTGACTATATAGACGCGTTGATGGCAACGCGAGGAAAATTCAACATTAATTCATTACGTACATTATAAATTTATTAATTACAACAGAGCAATTTTTTTCATATCAAAATACTAACAATAATTGAAGTGTTACCTATAAAGGTTACCGTAATTTTCGGACCGTAAGACAGTCTTACGGTATATATATATATATATATATATACATACATATATATATATCACAATAGTTAATAATAGTTAATAATTATAAAAATGTATATATATATATATATATATATATATATATATATATATATATATATATATATATCACAATAGTTAATAATAGTTAATAATTATAAAAATGTATATATATATATATATATATATATATATATATATATATATATATATATATATATATATATATATATATATATATATATATATTCCTTTATAAAAATTGTATATATATATATATATATATATATATACAATATTAATATATTAACTGAGTTACGTTTTACGGTCAGAAGGTTACATTAAAATAAAATAAAAAAAATTTTAAATATATTTATTATAAATTATATATATTTTTATATATTGTTTATTATGTTTACTATACATATTTTTTAGTGTACAGTAAAACCTCGTTTATCCGGATCAGATTTGTAGACTTTTTTTTTAATTTAATGTTTACATTAGATAATAATTTTTGACTATGATAGCAAGAATGTAACTAGCAGTACGCCAAATATTCGCTTTTTAGTTTGATTCAATGTACAGTTCCTGCATAGAATGTACAAAAAATTAAAGGGACAATGGTTCTTCAACCTGGAATTTTTTCATTTTCAATTTTCAACTCTATAGAACATAATCAGAATAAAAATATTCTTTTTTACTACATCGAAAACCCTTAGAATTAAAAAAAAGGATATTTTGGCAGAAAAATGTCTATCTTTCAAAAAAAATTTCAAAAATTCTAGCATAATTCAAAAAGGTCCAAGCGCATTCTGTGTCATTTGAAAACCTTAAATTTTTTAATGTACGTTTACCATCCATACATACATAAATATAACTGTCCATTGAATTTTATTTTTTGTAATTTTTTTAGGAATCAAAATTCATAAATAGTTTTTTTTTTTCCATTTGCCTGCTAATTTTTTTATTTTTTTACTTTATTTCATGGTCTATAAATTTGAAAAATATTTGAGTTTTCAAAGAATTGTTCACAGTTTTATGAAAAACTCTTCATTTAAAAATCCCGAGAAATTTTGAAGAAATCAGAAGAAAATGAATGCGCATGGAGCATTTTGAAAATTTCCAGCATTTTTGAATAATTGTTTGAAACACAACTTTTATTGTTCCACAAAATACCTATTTCTGAACTCTGAAAGTCTTCAATATAGTAAAAAAGTGTAATACTTATTCTCATGTTGTATAAAGAGTAAATACTGAAAATAAAAAATAAAATAAATGAGGGTGGAAGGTCCCTTGTCTCCTTAAGTAAAAAAAATGCTTTTTGTTGAGTTTTGTTACAAAACATAGCTTTTTATCGTAATAAACGGTAAGTCTGCTTAGTTAAGGATTTTGTTTTGCTTATTACCCATATTAACCGAATTATCCGGATTTTCGATTTCCCGGATCGCCAATGGTCCCAGTTAGTCCGGATAAACGAAGTTTTACTGTATATATTTTTTATCGGTATTAAGTAAGAAATATAAAATATCTTTATATACCTCTCGGTACAAAATTTTCTTTTCTAAAAATCTTTCCATAAATTTGAGGTGCGTTTTATTGAACGGTGCATCTTATAGTACGGTACAAAATACGGCAATTAACTAGATATATGGCACAGTAGAAATCTTTATAATTTAAGGTATGAAGCTTACGTCATTTTTCTAAATTTTTAATATTATCTAACATTGTACAGACAGACAACCATCATAGATAGGCATCATCTAAATATTGTAATTGCAATTAAAATGTGAAATTTGAAATATCACTTTTAATGGTCCCCATTTTGTTCGACAAATAAGAGATGAGAAAAAAAAATTCAGGTAGTCTCATCTAACGAAACTACCGCGGGTTATTAAAGTTGGATTACTTATCGTTGCTTACATCTTTTGTATACATATACATACATATATGTATGTCAAAATTTTGACGCATTTTGGTACTTTTCTGTTTAACTGCTTACTGCTTGCCCAAGCGATACAGACTGGGTTTGACGCGCTGCCAAAATTAGGACTCGCGAGTCACGGTCGGACAGTTTTAGCGTCTGAAATTTTGCTTTACGGAGAGCCGTTATGGAGGAACGTAATCCTACTTTAAAAAGAATACAATCGAAAATATATAAAAGTTTCTCTCATAGGAATGCTACTTTCTGCTGTTTAATAACTAATTATTCAGAAGAGTTTCTATTAAGACGTAACCACTCCAAGACCGATGACAGAACACGCATTTAAATTACAAATTAACGCCATATCCTGTGGACGAGACTATAATCACAGAGAATAGTTTAAGTCCTAAAGATTGATATGACTACAATCGAATCCCGTTATAGTGAACCCGGTATATAACGAACTCACGGATATAACGAACGAAAATTTTGGTCCCGTCGTTTTCCTGTTATACGCAATTTAATTGGTATTGTGTCAGTTTAATGTAATCGATTTTAGTCGATTCAATTCATTAATTATTATTACTAATAGATTTTTATCATTTTTTAATACATTATTATTGAATACACATTGCAACTAACGAGTTATACATTTTGTGAACTCTAGCATTTTTTTAACGGTTCGGATACAGCGAACCACAGGATAAAGCAAACAAAATCCTTGGTCTCTTGAAGTTCGTTATAACGGGATTCGACTGTATAATTACTTAAACAGGAATAAGTGACCTCTTAATTATCACAATATAATACAAAGGATGGTTCACGTTTTGACTCAGTGCACAAAGCATTCGTGAATTGTTTATAGTGACAATTACACCTAATGCCTCTAGGCCTGACGATGGACTTTTAGTTAGTTCGAAACATTTAGCCATTTGTTTTATAATACTGTGGTAATCGAGAAGTGATTTACTCCAGTTTATATTTCTCCAAGTTTCCTGCGAGTATAATTACTTATTTAAAAAAAAACTTAAAACAGTCGTTCGTTATTTGGCGATAAGGTTTCACACACGTAAAAGTTTGTCAATTTTTTCTTCATACAATTTAGTTTGAGTTTAGTTTTTAAGGTGAAAAAAGCAATTATTCTAAACATTCTTGCTTTTTAAGGCTTGTGTGTACTAACCCTATGGGATTCGCTCACCTCAATGTTAACCTATGGTGAAAATGTGTCTACTATTAAAAGCTACATGAATGTTGATAATCCAATATAATTACAAGATAAAAAGAACTTTTTATGTACCACGTTTTCAAATTTTCTGTTGAATCATATAAACTTGACAATTCTCTCTTAATTGCGCAAATCTTCACTTAGTTATTCTTTTTCACTTTATTTTATTTAATTTTAATCACTTTTTAGTCGTTTCCACTATCCACAGACTTTATAAACTTTAATTTTTATATATTTTTAAAATTTTTCGCACAATATTTTTGTAAACAAACTAAATTCACATGTATTCTGTTTTCAAAATCGTCAAACGCCGTTCGCTCAAAAGTGCAAGCATTGAATTCGATCGAAGCGCCACCTTGCCGATTTTTTCGGCTAAAAGTATTAAAAGAATGCATTCTCATCGTATTCTGAGCTATTCTAAAAGTTTCAAATGTCTAGCTAGTCGGGAAGTTAGTTAAAAATCGATTGCAAGATTTGCACTGGACAAACACACAAATAAACAAACAAACAAGAAAGCGAGTTAATAAAAACATGGTAGTAAAAAATGGTAATTTCAGATAGCCTGATCTTTTCTGCCCCTCGCAACTGGATTCATTTTATAAATTTCGTCCACCAAAGGAATTGATGATCGTTTAAATCACATTATACCCGATTTTCCCCCGAATAATTTAAATTTTAAAATATTAAATGCCTTTTTTTAAAACGGAAAATGTCCCAAGGTGTTAAATTTCTTTCTCTATTATGGAGTACAATTTTTAAAAAAAACTTTCAATCCATGTCGGCCATCCTTGGTCACATTTTCTACATGGGTTAACATTGGGGTGAGCGAATCCAACAAACTAAACTCACGGCACAACAGTCCGATGTGGACCAGGGCCGGCGGTACCCATCTCCGCTTTCTTGACCATGGAGCTTGGGGTGCCCTACTGCATATGTCTCAGTCAGGTGGTCAACCTGACGTGGGACCCCCAGAGTTTAGTTCCCAAGCATGTGTGGTCCAAGCATAATTGGTTTTATCGACCCACTCAAGGGATGAAAGGCTGAGAGCGAATCCAATAGGGTTAGTAAAAAGCAGCCTTAAAAAGCGAGAATGTTAAATTTTTTTTCACCTTAAAAACTAAACTCAAATTGTTGTTTTTCCCATCCCCTTGGTGTAGGAAAGCCTACACCAAGTCCAAAAGACATAGGTCCTGAAATCCAAGGTCCTTGGCCAAGGGTAGTAAGCAGCTTCACTCTAAGGCGAGTTACCACTAAGGCTCAAAAGACATAGGTCCTGAAATCCAAGGTCCTTGGCGAAGGGTAGTAAGCAGCTTCACTCTAAGGCGAGTTACCACTAGAGCTCAAAAGACATAGGTCCTGAAATCCAAAGTCCTTGGTGAAGGGTAGTAAGCAGCTTCACTCTAAGGCGAGTTACCACTAGGGCTGAAGTCTGACTTGACCTCGAAGAACATCGGTCCCGTAATTTTGAACCGAGTCAAGTGACGAGACCGGAACACTTGATCCCGCACCTCCAGAAGTAAATTTGAGAACTTGGAGGACATTGTAGCCACGACCTATTTTACGTGCCCCGGCCACCTTTAGTAAACACGGCGATTGATTGGCACGACGAGCATCGAACCAGGGACGTTCAGATCACTGGCCCGCTGCTCTTGCCAATTGGGCCCTCGCCCCCATAAACACAAATTATATGAAGAGTTTGGGTTTAGTTTTTAGCATCCTTAATACACAGTTGAGTTTAGTTACAGCTGCATTTATACATTTCCCCAATACATATCCCAGTGCATTTTTGATACATTTCCCAAGTACGATGGCATTATGAAATACCAATATAAAGAAGGAAAAAAAATTAAATTACTCCAAACAATTTTTATGCTAAATTCTTTATTTTATGCACATTTTTATATTTCCACGCTCCGGATTTTATGCCATTATAAAACGCAGACGAAGAGACAAATTTTAAATTATTTAGAAAGAAAATATTTAGTTTTTATTTATATTTTCCCCTGTTTCAGATTTTACACTAATACAAAATGAAAATGTTAAGAAAAAAATAATTTTCCAAATATAGAAATAACTGGAAAAAAAAACAGTTAAATTCTGAAATCATTTTTTATTTTTTATTATTTTATTTACGCGTTTTTGGTTTTGTGCCATTTTAAATTGAAGATGGGAACACAAAATTTAAATAATAAAACAAAAATTAATTTCAAATGTTTATTATTTTTATATCTACTTTTCAAAGTTTCGGGTTTTCGCTGTTAATATGAAAATACGAGGAGAAAATTTAAATAGTTTTTAAAAAGCTTTAAAATCTTATAATTATCTTATAATCTTATCTATTTTCCCAAATGTTTTGAGTTTTATGCCCTTATATTACGAAGAAGTAAAAAGAAAGCTTAAAAAATTACGAAACAGCTTTTGCGTAGGAGCCTTGGATTCTGGTTTGTTTTACCATCGTGTTGCACGATATGACCGCAGCTTTAAAAATTCGAGAGAAAGAAAATGCACGGATAAATAATTTGTTACAATAACCTAAAATAAGCTTTTCGTTTCTCTTCTGTATTACTCTTATGGTCAACACGTGTGACCATTGTAACTTATACACGCCGGCTAGAATATTCTAGACCAATCCATAGATTGCTGCAATCTCTGGAATGCGGTCCCGGTTTTCAATGGCACCAAAAGTGTCGGGTCCGACTTACCCAGGTGACACCTCAATTTTGACCGAGCAACCCTAGGTGCGACATCTGGGTGGATCGTACCCTCTCCCACTCACATACCACAGGGCAAACGTTGCGTTCTACGGATTTAACGTTCCCATACCCGGCATACACACGAAGATATTCAGTGACGCTTGTCGGGATTCCAACCGAGCTCCTCTCTTCAGAAGTCAAACGCGTTATCACTGGGCTGTCTCGAGCCCCTCATTAAAAACGTATGTTAAGGCTTCTGTGTTCTAACCCTATTGGATTCGATCACCTCAGTGTTAACCTATGGAGGAAATGTGTCCAAGGATTGCTGACTTGGATTTGAAGATTTTTCTTTAAAAAATTTTACACCGTAGTAGAGAGAAATTTTACATCTTTGGGCTTTTTTTAATGCAACTAATATTTTAAAATAAAAATTATTTGAGGAGGAAATCTGGTCTAGTGCGTTTTAAACGCTCCTAAATTCCTTTGATGGACTAAATTTATAAAATTTATCCTATTGCGAGGTGCAGAAAAGTTTAGGCTATCTGAAAATACCATTTTCATTGGATTATCAGCATTTATGTAGCTGTAAATAGTAGACAAATTTTCTCTATAGGTTAACACTGAGGTGAGAGAATCCAATAGGGTTAATACACAGCAGCCTTAAGTGTTTAAGCATCTTTGGGAGCGGAATTATTGTGCTACAGAGAATATTTAATATTATCAGGTGGCTTACATACGCTTAACTTAAAGCTAAAATTGTGACAGGTCACTGTACCGGATGTATACAAGTCACGTACCTCAAATTGTAAACGATCTGACCGACCGAAAAATAAATAAAGAAATTCTCAAAGAAATTCGAACGCTTACGGATCTGAATGACTTTCTGGGAAATTCTGGGATATTTTCACAACCACGAACATGTTTCTTTACTCAAAAATATGCGTCTCGATACCTTATTCTGTATATTCGAAAATACACACGATCGGAATAATTCCTACCCGCATCCGAAAACGATGCTAGATAACTGTCGGATATAAAAAAAATAAAAAAGATTCTCTCCGTGATTAGCTTCGAAGAGTCGAATTCTGCGAAATCTGGGCAAGACACGCTCTATAACGATTCATCATGCTCGGAACACATGCCTATAAAAATAACGACACGTGCGATGCTGAAAGTTTTGCGACACGTGAGTGACACCCCCGCGAAAGGAACTTTCCTTCCACTTACGCTCCGGAATTCCGCTCTCTGAAGTGAAGCGAAAAAAAGCGTGAAGATTTAGTGTACGAAAAATAAGCAACTCATTCGTCATTTCTGATGAGAGTATTTAAAATTCTCAGGAAATTGGATATTTTTTTACCCCGGCAGATTGTCTTGGGCTTGACATACTTGGTTAAACCCCCCTCCTCCCCCCCCCACATACACAGGATTTCCCTCCGGCAGTTCACTTCAGTCCTGAAATTCTGCTTTTACCTCTAGTCATTCATGGGTAAAGTTGTTTCATATGGGATTAATGGTTTCATCTTTCCTCATTTCGGCAGGTGAAATGTTGCATGAAAAGTTGTTTCTCATTGTGAATGGGATCAAGTGAAATGCTCTACTCATTCATGGAAAGTTGTTTCACATGAGATTCAATGGTTTCATCTTTCCTCATTTCGACAGGTGAAATGTTGGATGAAAAGTTATTTCTCATTGTGAATGGGATCAAGTGAAATGCTCTACTCATTCATGGAAAGTTGTTTCACATGAGATTCAATGGTTTCATCTTTCCTCATTTCGGCAGGTGAAACGTTGCATGAAAAGTTGTTTCTCATTGTGAATGGGATCAAGTGAAATGCTCTACTCATTCATGGAAAGTTGTTTCACATGGGATTCAATGGTTTCCTCGTTCCTCATTTCGACGGGTGAAAAGTTATACTCATTCATGGAAAGTTGTTTCATGTGGGGTTCAATGGTTTCATCTTTCCTCATTTCGGCAAGTGAAATGTTACACCTATTAACGGAGAGTTGTTTCATATGGGGTTCAATGGTTTCATCTTTCCTCAATTCGATGGGTGAAATGTTATACTTATTCATGGAGAGTAAATTCTCATGGAGTTCAATGATTTCACCTCATTTCGATAGGTGAAATGCCATACACATTCATGGAAAGATGTTTACATGAGGGTTCAATGGTTTCATCTTTCTTCATACCGATGGTTGAAATGTATATACTTAAAAAAATTTCGAGATATTCGGATTTACGTAGTTTAACACGTGGGTCCATTATTTACCGAAACGCAAATTAACAGGAGTTGTCTCAGTTTAAGAAAACGGAAACTTAACAAATAAGAGGATTAGAATACGGAAAAAAAAGGATTTCTCACATCGCCGGGATAGTTCAGTGTGATGAACACCAGTCTCTGGTGGTTAAGACACCCGGTTTAGGATCCTACGCCTGGTTATAGTTGCATCACACTACTGGTAGAAGTGATACGGGACCGGTTGGAAGCATGTGAAAAAAATTCCTTGTGGCACGAAAATCGGCGATGCACAAATAAATAAAAAAAAGAAGAGAATATATTCTGATCAAATCTCTTTAATGGTCTCTAAAGGAATGAGTAATAAAAGAAAAAATGAGAGTTCCCCAGTTCGTATTAAAGGAAAGGTAAAAGTGTCTCTGACGGAAAAAGTCTCGAAAGGGAATTACGAGTGAAAAATGAGAGTTCCTCATATCATTTTAAAGGAAAAACGGAAAGGTATCTTAGATGGAAGGGGTCTAGAAAGGGAAATACAACCGAAAAATTCCCCATATACGAAAGACAGGTAGAATGTAATACTGTCGAGCTTAGGAGACTAGGTTCGAGTCCATCTTCTGGCAAGACACGCAAGAAAAAAACTGCTTTTTTTCCTTAAGAAAAATAATTTTGCAGCCTTATCGGACGATATTTTGACAAGAACTCAATTTTCATAAAAAGTAAGTCTTTCAAAATTAAAGGCACATTTATTGCCTGCGAGGCATTGTCAAATATAAATCTTTACTTTATCCCTATAATGAGGGTTTATGAATATATTTCACGAAAGCTACTCACAATGTACATAACTTTCCAGTCTATAAATTACTGAAACAATCATGTATAAATCGACATACCTCTTGACCGAGAGCATTTCTAAACCTCAGCCACTTTGATAAGCCCGGTCTCCAGTACTCAAGCATATATTCTTCTGCAAATTCAAGACCCTGGCCGTTTCCGAACCGGCCTTGAGTTGCAACGTCTGTTATAATATGAAGAGAATTGAGGTTGATCTCAAGGTATTCGATCACATCTTGCGATATTTGCTGCCCCGGACACCAAGCACCGCTGACAATTTCTTTGTTTAACCTGAAAATAGAGGAAAAAAGAACCTTTAATATGATATACATAGGATAAAAAAATATTTTGATGTACTTCAATTTGTATGTGCTATTTACAAATATCATAATTCTCTAATACTGATGAATTGGGGCGTTTTGGATATATGTAAAATATATCACTATTTTTACTATCTTTATAGCCCTTCCGTAACTAGTAAGCTGGAGGCATTTTGTGTTTGATAATTTATATTGAATAATTTAAATTTTAGTTAATACTTTGTCTTTTAGATTTACAAATAGGTTGTATATGGATCTAAATAGTAACGCGCCTATGAAGAATCACCATGCATAATTTCAGATTCTTAGGACTTACGGTTCCAGAGATAGATACAGTGATCAGTCAGTGAGTGAGAGGTATTTAGCTTTTATATATATATAGATTTCAAATTGAGGTCGACTCTTATCCTAAAACCAGTGATATATGGTCGCTATTTTAGAGCATTAAATGCAATTACAGAGAGCAAAACACATCACAACCGTCTTCCTTTGTCTAACAGAACCATGGATAACAGGAATTTCAAAGGACGGATTTTTTTCATTTTTCAAACATTTCTTTCTCTTTTGCTTCAGTACAGATCGTAAGGACTAATTAGCTATGGGCGAGTTGCCGCAGCGAGACAAAGAAACCCACGTAAAGATTGTCAGTAACGTTTTCTGGCATTCGCACCTTCGCCAAGAAAGTAAAAATGCACAGACGACGTAAAAATTAGTTGCACATGTTAAAGCCTGTCAGTGATCCATTAAATCGGAAGACCCGAGCCTAAGCCTTTGAAGATCTAAGAAGAGTGGTAAATAAGTTCAATTAATTATATATATAATAGCCGTTGTCTCTGTATAACACTTCTGGGCTGTACTCATCTTTCAATTGAAGCCCTCAGTAAACAAACGGCCTGTTAGGCTTAATTTCAATTTCAGATGTGGATCAGAATTTTTTCTTACTTAAACACTAATATCTTCTCCATCAAATCACGTTTGTTCAGCCTATTTTTCTATAGAACATTCAGAAATAAAAAAAAGTTGGATGCTTTTAGCTGTATATTTAACAGTTTTTAAAAATCTGTTTACTTTTGCGATGAATTCTGAAAGTAAACAAACTTGAATGTGAATGAATCAAGTATCTCAAGTATTCATATCGCGTAGTGAGCTGTAAAAAACTGGATGGCAGTCTACTACTCCAATCGCATGAAAACTAAATAAATAAAAAATAATGAAAGGGTTTGCTTTTACAAGGTGTGGATTAAATGCAATATTGTTAGATAATTCGGGATATTTTTTAACTTTCATGCACTTTTAAGTAAGTCTCATCAAAAATATTTGGGGAATTTTAGTTTTTAGTCTATTCTAATTATAGTTTTATTTCGTTTCATACACTATAGGGTACTTTAGCTATGAGCATATTACCTAAAAATGTCCAAAAGTTCATAACTATTGATATCTGAAGTAAGTCTCATCAAAAATACTTTCATCGAATTTACAAAGAGAAAACCGCATCAAAGCTGCATGTGTGTTTTCATTCTGAAATGTCCCGGTTAAAAATCGCTTTCTTGTCCAGAAACAAACAAAAGAAAAACATCCATTCTCCGCATTTTTCACGCATAGTTTTCCCAGAACACGTCACACAGCTTATTCCTCGCAACAGATATTACAGTTTATATATACACCGAAATAAAAGTGTTATATTCTCGGGCAAAAGAAAAAAATTCGTTTATCTCCTTTTATTCGTTAATATTTTATATCAAGTTGTAAATTGCTGAAGTAGAATTTTTAGGGGGTGGCATAAAAAACACACGTTTTGTTATCCGATCAATCATGGGCCGCAACATAAAAACGTATTTGTGGTGTATTAAAACTGTTCTTTTGATAAGAAATTTTCTTTGTGTCATGAAAGGCATTGAAAACATGATTTATTTGTCTGCGAGAAGCGTTCGGAAGATAGAGTTTTTGCTCCGCTGCGTTAAGCTGGTGTGATGCATCAAATATATTTTAGATTTAAACTACAAAGCACATCTTTCTCTGAATTTCTTTTGTTACGGCTGTATATTTTGTGATGTAGGCATTAAAAATTCAGTGAGACTCTCTCTCAGCTACTGAACGCCATTTTATCTCTGCGAAAAATGTCGTTATTGATGGGGAATAGAATATTTCTATAAATAATGGTTCCTAATACTGAACGTTATGGGGTATTTGAATATTCATGACTATATTTAAAGCCATCCAAAGCGTAGAATTGTCAGAAGAACTCGAGATTTTGAGAAGAATGTTTCTGAAACGCTGACCAGCAGATAATAAAACACTAAATTTTAAATTTTTGGGAAAAGGAATATTTGACATGGTTTCATATGTTACAATGGTCCATGTTCAAATATTGCATAAAGAGGGTGCAATAAAGTTTCATAATCACAACCGGAGTAATATAAAATTTTGGGTACAGGTCAGAACAAAAAAATCCATCATCACACACACAGACACAGACACACACACACACACACACACACACACACACACACACACACATATATATATATATATATATATATATATATATATACAGGGTGTTGCCGAATTCGACAAAATTCAGAGGGGTGATAGTAGGCATCAAGACGAGCAATAATCACATAGGAGTGTCCGGAAACGCAAACCTGATCAGCTAGAGGATAAACATAGATGCAGGAATGAAAAGCCAACATTTAATAAATTAAATTCTAAAAAATATTCTTTAAACATTCACCAAAAATCAGAAAAAGAAGGTAAAGATTCGAAAAAGATTTTATTTTGAAGGAATTTTTATGATCTTTCTCGTGATATAAATTTTATAACCATCGAATTATTATTTTAAATGCAAACTTTAAAGAATATGACAAAAACAGCTTAAATATTTAATTTTTTAAAAAATCTAAAAAGAATTTCTGAAACATCTTTCTTAGTGCACCCCTACATTATAAGAAGAATCACCATGCAAAATTTCAGCCCTTTAGGTCCAGCGGTTTGGTCAGTGCGTTATCTGTCAGTCAGTCAGTCAGTTACGGAACTGTTATATATATATATATATATATATAGGTTACTTTACTATTTAAGTGGAAACTTGAAAATTTCAGATATTTAACTGATCTTCCACTAAGTTGGCATATTTGGCGCAATTTTTCCTCTTTCCAGGCGATAATAAGCGTAATGGTATACCTTTCATTTTGAAATAAATTATAAATTAAATTATACGCATTAGATCCTATATTAGAACATACGGTGTAATAAGTTAATTTATCCTAATATTATAATTGATATTTTAGACTGCGAATGAAATTTAAAAATAGGTAACCGCATAAACTGGTCATATTTAATACATAGTGCATCTTTAACCAGGAATGAGTTGTCTAACGTTGGCTTGTTATTAAACTTGTAAAATAAGAATAATATAATATACTTGCTTTTTAAATTTAACTCTCAGGAATTAGAAGTAATCGATAGTTACTCAGTGCTATTTTGAAATATGATAGATACTTTTATATTGTTCTCAAAATGGCTGAGAGCCTTTCACTGACTTAAGAATAGCTAGACCTATCAGCAACAGGATATATTAGAATAACTAAAACTACTGTTTCAGGCTGCTGAGTAGTAAGCCATATTGAATTCGCTCAGCTTAGTGTTAACATATAAGGAATTATATTCTATTTAATCGGTCATAAAATGTCATTAAAAATATTAAAAAATGACTTAATAGGTCAATTATTTGTTCTCTTAAACGACCTGAAACATAAGTTTTAATAACAGAACCACTCAATACGGAGGACTCTCATGATGTGTATCCAGAGGAAAAGTTATGACAGTAGTGACCAATGTCACAATTTGTGACTATTCAAAATTGTGACTACCGTAAAATCTTGACTTTAATACGCACGCTTTATTTTGCTCAATTTTCGGAAAAAAATAAAATTCGACTATAATACGCACCCATAAGTTTTCAATATTTCCTTTAAAAATTGCACAAATACTTATTAACATAAATAAAACTTAAACATAACATAAATAAAACATAAAAAAAGATGTATTTGTCTTTTTTAAATTATAAGTTTTTTTGCTGAAGCTTAATTCTTTTAAGCTTGACATCTTAATGATCCCAATTTTACCCCAAAATCTTTAATTCCTTTCATTTTGATTCAAAAGGAATTTTATTTTGAGGTTGCCAGAATCATTTCACGTTTAATGCTAGTGATGATTTTTGGAATACAATATATATATATATATATATACCGTAAAATCTTGACCATAATACGCATCCATAACTTTTCAATATTTTATTTAAAAATTGCAAAAATATTTATTAACATAAATAAAATTTGTTTTAAAAATAGACAAAATCGTCAAATTCGATAGAAAAAAACTTAAATTTTTAATTCAAAACAAACAATACTGTGAAATTATCAGTCTTAATCACTTTCACTAGAATACAGCTCATCTATTGTTTGTCGTTTATTCAATGTTTAAAACTACGTTTTTTTGTACACGATTATAATACGCACCCTCATTTTTTCAGACTAAAATGTGAAAAAAAAATTGCGTTTTATACTCAAGATTTTACGGCATTCGTCACAACTTCACCCCCTATGTCATATTCAAGCAAACAAGTTTGCAATGAGAGACATTTAAGCTCTAGTTTTAAACATTATACATAACTGCAAATTAATTCACAGAATTAATTCGTGAAACAAAAATCATTCTTTCATATTCAACCAATGCTAACATAAATCACACAAAAAAAAATGTGAAACCATAAAATCAATATATCAACGAGCCTCTTCTAGCCTATTCTTTTGGCTTTATTCAGGCAATGAATAGTCGAATACTCATCGACATGCATTTCATGATTTATGAATAAAAAGTCAATAATCGAAGCAGCCCTTATTCTTTTACCTCTGTACAACAAGCTTTATAAATATTAACTTACACAGGCGCTGTTCCATTAAGAACTTAAAAATTCTTGTTACCGTTTTATCATCTCTGTTTTTTAAAAAAAAATGGGGAAACAAACGAGGAAAAAAAAACTAGTAATGAGCTTCATTATGCTTGCTTTTTTTAGTCCGTTCGCGGCAACCGAGCGGAAAACTCAATTTTTAAACATCACGAATAAATCACATTTTTAAACCTTCCTGTGACACAAAGCATCTGAGAGGAAATTCGTTTTAATGCATCTAAATATGTTTTTATGTTGCACGGCATGATTGATTGGACAACAAAGCTTACATTTCTTCGCGGTAAATTCTTCCCCTAAAATATACAACCCCAAATAAAATATTAATGGACGAAAAAACAAAGTATGAACGAATTTCACCTCAGTGAAGGGAAAAAAAAAGCTCATTTTTTTTTTCTCCCGCTGAGAAGGTTCCTAGCATTTACCTCCAGTACAAGCGACAACGATAATGAATAAAATAAAACCACTAGACCTTTACAATATCCTTCCCCTTTAAAACAGGAATCAATCTTCCTTTTCGTACATAAGTTTGACACTTTGAGCGCGATACAATTTCAAAACACAATCCTAAACTGTCAACAAAAGTGTCTTTTCCAAGGGGGTTCTATTTTAGGTGGGAAAAGGTGCTATATTTTTCGGTCCGGCCTGTCAAGAAAACATATTAATTCTGTTCCTCCTGCTACTAGAGCGGTTTGTCTTTTTTTGTTGTTTACTAGGTCTATTTCTCACAGTACGAATTACTGGAGGAACGGGTTTAATGCAAAGATGAAAAGCAAAATTTCATTTTGACGACAAAGCGAAACCTTCTGGGCCGTAGTAAAACGAATTGTTACGGGGACAAAGGTCATGAGCTCCTTGAGATAGGTTTTCAGAAATTTCTTTTTGAAAAGAATTTTATCAGGAATTTATTTTGAAGTGAGAAACGTATGTCTTTTTTTAGAAACATAGCGAGAGTATTTAGATTTCCTTTCAATGATTTTCTCTTGAAATTTCTTTCCATATTTAATTCAAAAGCATGACAAAGGTCACGAGCTTATAGAGATGGATTTTCACAAATTTCTTGTTAAATAGAATTTTATCAAGAGACTTATTTAGAAACGAGAAATGTCTTTTTTTAAAAGAAATATAGCAAGAGCATGTAGATTTCCTTTCTACGATTTTCTCTTGAAATTGCTTTCCCCATTTGACTTCATGACAAAGGTCAGTGACAAAGGTCACGAGCTTATAGACATAGGTTTTCAGAAATTTCTTTTTGAAAAGAATTTTATCAGGAATTTATTTTGAAGTGAGAAACGTATGTCTTTTTTTAGAAACATAGCGAGAGCATTTAGATTTCCTTTCAATGATTTTCTCTTGAAATTTCTTTCCATATTTAATTCAAAAGCATGACAAAGGTCACGAGCTTATAGAGATAGATTTTCACAAATTTCTTGTTAAATAGAATTTTATCGAGAAACTTATTTTGAAACGACAAAGGTATGTCTTTTTCTTAAAGAAATATAGCGAGAGTATTTAGATTTCCTTCCTATGATTTTCTCTTGAAATTGCTTTCCCCATTTGACTTCAAAAGCATGACAAAGGTCACGAGCTTATACAGATAGATTTTCCCAAATTTCTTTTTAAATAGAATTTTATCGAGAAACTTATTTTGAAACGAGAAATGTCTTTTTTTTTAAAGAAATATAGCGAGAGCATTTAGATTTCCTTTCTACGATTTTCTCTTGAAATTGCTTTTCCCATTTGACTTCATGACAAAGGTCACGAGCTTATAGAGATAGGTTTTCAGAAATTTCTTTTTTAAACTAATTTTATCAGAAATTTATTTTGAAGTGAGAAATGTATGTCTTTTTTTAGAAACATAGCGAGAGCATTTAGATTTCCTTTCAATGATTTTCTCTTGAAATTTCTTTCCCTATTTGAATTCAAAAGCATGACAAAGGTCACGAGCTTATAGAGATAGATTTTCATAAATTTCTTTTTAAATAGAATTTTATCGAGAAACTTATTTTGAAGCGAGAAAAGTATGTCTTTTTTTAAAGAAATATAGCGACAGCATTTAAATTTCCTTTCAATGATTTTCTCTTGAAATTACTTTCCCCATTTGAATCCAAAAGCATGACAAAGGTCAGTAACAAAGGTCTCGAGCTTATAGAGGTAGATTTTCACAAATTTCTTTTTAAATAGAATTTTATCGAGAAACTCGTTTTGAAATGAGAAATATATATATTTTCATAAGAGACATCGAGAGAACATTCAGATTTCTTTTCAACGATTTCAATTTCTTTTTTTCTTCAAATTGCTTTCCTCATATAACTTTAAAAAAAAAAGTATGAAAATGTTCACAAGCTACTACAGATAGGTTTTTAGAAATTTCTTTTTTAAAAGAATTTTATCAGAAATTTATTTTGAAACAAGAAATATATATATTTTAGTTTTCTTTCTAATAATTTCCTCTTGAAATCTTTTTCACTATATGACTTTAAAAAGCATGACAAAGGCCAGGGACAAAAGTCATGCGTTCCTTGAGATAGATTTTCAGAAATTTCTTTTTAAAAAGAGTTTTATCTGAAATTTATTTTAAAATAAGAAACATGTGTCTTTTCTTAAGAGACATGGGGAGAGCATTTAGGCTTCTTTTCCCTGATTTTTCTTGAAATTGTTTTCCCCGTGTGACTTAAAAAAGCATCACAGAGCTCTCGGACAAAGGTCACGAGATTCTAGAGATAGATTTTCAAAAATTTCATTTATAAAGAATTTCATCGGAAACTTATTTTCAAACAATAAATAAATAAATAAATTAATTAAATTAATTTATATTATATATATATATATATATATATATATATATATATATATATATATATATATAAATATATATATATATATATATATATATATACATATATATACAAATATATACACACACATATATATATATATATATATATATATATATATATATATATATATATATACATATATATACATATATATACAAATATATACACACATATATATATATCTATATATATGTCTATATATATGTCTATATATATATATATATATATATATATATATATATATATATATATATAAGACACATCATGGGAGATCTTAAATTTCTTTTCAAGGATTTTCTCTTGAAGCTGCAATTCTCATATGATTTTAAAAAGCATCCCTATGAATCTATGACTAAACTTCTGATATTCTGAACGATGTACAGCGCTTGATACTTGGATAAAGAAGAAACGCAACTGATTCCTTTTGTCTGCGGGAAGAATAGTCCCCGTGAACACACGGAACTTTCTCTACATATAAAGTTAAATCTAACTATTCTGCTACGCCAGGCGTTCACTTTCTCTTTCCACCACTCCTTTTCACTAGAATATTTAGTATAGCAATGCACCGTCATCCTTTCCTATTATGAAGCTCAACAACGAGCGTCTATCTCTTACCTACAATTGGTACACTTTATGACAACTGTTTCTACTCAGGTCTAACAATCAGAAAAAAAATTTCTGAGAATTTCTGCCTACCATGCCATCTACAGTATAACAAATGTTTTCAAACCTAAGTAAAAGATGATCTCAAAAACGGTTTTATATATGGCTGTGTTCAATGTTATGCTTCCTTTAAACACCCAAGACCACTAAACTTTTTTTACATAGTCTAATGACGTATTGTTATAAATATGGACTTTATCTAAATTCGAGCATTTTTGACTGCCTGGAAAATGGTTTTCATCCTTTAAAGAGAATAAATCTATTTCATATTTTGATAGACATTCTTATTTTTTTTTAAATAAAAGCTTTTGATGATGTTTCTTGCTTTTGTGGAAATCAAAATATAATGTCTTCATTTTGCTTCCGCATTTGAATACATCATATTTGATGTATTCAAATATGAATAACAAGGATTTAACTCCTGCGTAACAATACAACCATTCATTGTGAAAGAGCTAGAAGAGTATTATAGTAAGTTTATTCTGAAACTGTGTATTCTATTTCTATCATACCCATTAGAACACAAATTAGCATTGTCGCGTAAAATTTCGAGTTAATTTTCTAATTAAGTCTAAACTATCAGTATAATTCATTTTATATTCTATATTTATCTACAATGACAAATTATAAAAATTTTTGAAGAAAAAAATATGTTTTGAACTACAAAATTTGATTGTAGATGATTTGATCTTAGAATCTCCGAATTCCAGCTTTAAGGCGTCAACCTTGAAAGTAAATCAGAATTTAAAAGACAGCCTTCAAACATTTTATAAAACACTGTCTTATAACACTGTCTATTCCCTCAACTGCCTTTTCCCCTTCGTTCCTTGTTGCATCATATGAAGGTCTTATTTGAATAGCGGTCTAACTCCACTTTAAAAAAAAATGGAGTTAGCCTCCCTTTCATGTTCATACAAGTAATTTCTATCTTATTTTTAAACTGGTACACCTCCAGCTTATTTCTGCTGTCAACAGAGGGAATTACAAATCAGACTTCATCAGTCATTTCTCAGCACTCATTAGACTTTAAGGCTCTCTATCTCAAAATGAACAAGAATGGAGCTGGACCACTGTTCAAATAAGGCCTTCATTTAGAGATTTACAAATTTTCTCCCTGATAATCTTCACGATATTATAAAAGCAGTTATTTCGATAAATGTTCCCTTCAGAAGGCCTCTTAGGATAGAAGTTTCCTGCGTAACAAAACTTAAGATATGCTCTAGTATCTATACGTAATTGGAGCCATTTTCTATATCTCTGAACTGGTAACAGTCGCATCGATTATTAAATACCTCATAGCAACGATTAGTCATTTAACCATTGCTGAGGCTAATCAAACATCCCACTCGTTCCTTCCCTGAAAAATTATCATATGCTATTCTGATATGAGAAACATGCAGTACTTACATATAAGAAATATTACGATTGTCTACTAAATATATATAGAAACTGTCAATGGACTTGGACACTAAATTCTGTCTAAAATGATTAATATGTCATCTGAATTTAAGAAAAAATTACTATACGATTAAATATTAATCCCAGACGATTACCCGTGTTCCTGTAGATGAAAACTCCAGTTTATAATTACTCTAAAACAACGGGAGGGCGTTCACTTCTCCTTACACTTGTAATACAACACAAAAATACCAAAACTTGGGACATTAGTAATAACTACACGAAGCAATGTACTCCTAGCCAATATACTGAAGTTTTGATTAATGGTTAGCAATTACCTTTCGGTGAACTTCAAAAATATTAAACCATATTTCAGCAGTGGCATATTATTTTGCTTCGCGGGTTCTGTCTTATATAGTAAATGGATCCTCCTGGTTATTCTTTGAGGCAACATATATAAACTCCATCGGTGTGTCATTTCCTGCACGATTCCGGGAGACTTATGGGTATTCTTCAACAGGAAAAATGTCGGTCTAAGTCTCGCTTTGAAACAGATTGCACCCGAGGGGAATTAGGAGGTCTTGTTTCTGCCAATCTAATATCGGTCGATGAATATATATATATCGTAGGGAAGACCATCTCGCATATTTTGGGGCTGCCGTTAAGGCTAATGCAATTTCTTCTCAAACACCGGTTATTAAACATATACCGAAACACCGTTTTGCTACCTCTTTGTACCTTTTATATGACAAGATAGCATACGCGTTGTTTTCGCATTTTACTATACGTATGCAATGAAGCGAAAGCAGGCGAAGAATTTGATTTCCAATTATCTTACCTCCTGAATGAAGTTAACGCGGCGATGGATATTTCTGATTGAAAGTATGCTTTATTTTATCCTAACGTTCAGTGGCGCACCCAGGGGGGGCCCAGGGGGCCCTGTCCCCCTTCCCCCAAAGTAGAAATATTGATTTTGCATTATAAATATTTTTATTCGTTCATCTCGGCCCCCCCCCATGCATTATAAATATTTTTATCCATTATCTCGGCCCCCCCCCCCAAGAAAAAATCCTGGGTGCGCCACTGCCAACGTTATTACACTTAACATTTTACCTCTGACCTTTACTTGGCTATTCTGAATATACTGATATATATGAATGATGGGAAAGGTACATGCTTTCTTTTATCCTCTTGAGAATTATACAAAGCAATATGTAATTTTGTAATAAAAATTCCAGTACAAGTTGAAAAGGAGGGAAAAATTTCCTACCGTAAATTACCTAAAGCACTTATAAAAAATAGCTTTTAGCAAAACAACAACAACAAATTCTCAAATCGAAGATCCCAAAATATCTTATTTTGAATGGATTTACCTGTAAACATTTTTGGTTTTAGATCAGTTTATAAGATGATTTTAGAAAATTTCTTTGAAAGAAAAATGTGATAAGTTTTCAAAAGAAAAACCATAAAACAACCTCTAGAACACGACTATTTTTTTTTGCATATTAGGAAATAACACTTTTTTTTCTTAAAATATCTATCGAAAGTTTTTTAATATATTATGAGGTGTGGTCTTCAGAAAGGGCACCTGCTAATTATCCAGAAACCCCAGAGGTCTTATCCCAAAAGTATGGAAAACGGTCTTTAAGCAAAATCTTTAAAAAGAAAAAAGAATAATAATGCAAATAAACATACTACTTGTTAACCTGATCGTCGAGATCCGATGTATAAGCCACTCGTAATATTAATGTGGACACTAATACATGTATATTTACATCTTGTTTATTATAAAATCAATATCTAGACTAATATTAATATATACACGTTTCCGAAGAACCATCATACATCGATTCAAAGGCGCGGAGTTCATAAATCAGATCGATATAGATAGTCTCTCCATTCTCTCCGCTCGCATGCGTCGTTTCGGCAAAGTCTGAGTCTAGTCTTTACTTTTCCTCGCGGTCACCTCTATTTATCCCTTTTTCTGTTTTTCTGGATCAATCTATACCTTTCCACACCTCGTACCCCCGTCTTCCGGTTCCATTCTACGTGGACCATCTATGACGAATTTCACCGCCGTCGGCTTTCGCTTTGTTGAATGCCGCTAACGGTATTCACTAATAATTCTAAATGATGTGTCCATGGTCCCAATTAAGAATGTCCGACGTCTGACACTACTCGTCAGAAACAGAACTACTCTCCAGGTTAACTATGTTATTGCACGACATTGGTTGTAAATCTTTTAATTGGTTGTAATAAACTTAGTTATTACGTCAGCTTCCAGAACTCACCCAGAACAACGCATTTCTTATCTCATAATTATGAAGACCAAAGTTCTCAGATTTACCTCTGGAGGTGCGGGGTGAAGTGGTCCGGTCTCGTCACTTGACTCGGTTCGAAATTACGGGACCGGCTTGTAGGGGGAATTAATTAATGTTGGCCACCTATACGGTGCCCCCTAAAATGAATGGTCAGCAGTCTCGCGCTTTACTGTGAACAAATGGCGTCATAGCCAAACTTCCGGGCATTTGTAATAAATAAATTATGCGGACAAATTTACAAATTACCTGGCCAATTATATATGAAGACATTTTGTGTTTAGTTGATAGATAATTTTGAAGCAATTGCAAATATCCCAGGCAGGATGGAGTTAATAACCTACACTAACTTTGAATGAACATCTTAAAGTTTTTTTTAAAAATACTTACATACAGACATATGACAGAAAACGACATGCTTTAAATATTAAAATTTAAGATTGTTATTTCGAAATTATATTCGAATGAAGTAAATCGAATTTTTTACTAAGAGGGAAACTATTTTTAAATTTTTCACTCTTGTTTTCTCTGTTCTTCTGAATTTTAACTCTCTTAATAAGACATTTTTTTTCTAATTATATGTAACATTCAAATTAAATACGACGGTCAATGTATGCAATTAATGCGAAAATAAATATATATATATATATATATATATATATATATATATATATATATATATATATATATATTTATAATAAATACGACGATCAATGTATACAATTAATGAAAAAAAAAGCAAAAAAAAAATTTATAAAAAAATCGTAAGGGATATTTTTATAGACAAAATAAGTAGAAGAAAATATTCAAATTAAGTGTAATACGACATACTAAAGAATATAGTACAGTTAATATAGTACAGTTTGAGGAACATAATATCTTTTACTGTATTTTAATATTTTTTTGGATAATGTCCAATCGTCTGCCGCATTAGCGAGAAGAAAAAAAAAATTGTGTCTATTTAGTTGTTATGCACGTGACGATAAATTTATTTAAAGTACCAGAAAAAGAAATCACGTGATCAGCATTTAATAAATTAAATTCTAAAAATGAATCTTTAAAAATTCACCAAAAATCAGAAAATGGAGGTAAAGATTCGAAAAAGATCTCATTTTAAAGGAATTTTTATGATCTTTCTCTCGATATAAATTTTATAACCCTCAGATTATTATTTTAAATGCAAACTTTAAAGAATGTTACAAAAACAGCTTAAAAATTTAATTTAAAAAATCTAAGAAGAATTTTCAAAAATCTATCTTAGTGCACCCCTACACTATAAGAAGATTCGCCATGCAAAATTTCAGCCCCTTAGGTCCAGCGGTTTGGTCTGTGCGTTGTATGTCAGTGAGTCAGTCAGTTACGGAACTGTTTTATATATATAGATTAAACTTCTCTTTCCGTTGAAGCGAAAGATAAATGTAGAACTGAGGGACAAAATATCGTAATTTCTTTTAGTTTTTATTGTTATTTTAAATTTTTTTGTCGATCATATAAAAGCAATTTTGAATTTCAAATAAAAACAAAGATCTACAAATAGTATTTTCCAAGAACATTATCGATATGACCCTGTAGAAAATAAGGAAAACCTATCACTTGAAAATTCGGATCAATTCCTACATTCTCTCCAATAGGTCCGATTTTCAGGCGAAAGTGAAAATTTACACCTTTCGAGAGACATATAATCCCTAACGTTTAATTGCGAGTGCGAGGTCCTCTCATTATAAAATTCCAGCCCCCACGCAAAAGTAATTACTGTAGTTCAGAACATTTAATAGAATTTCCATTAAAAAAAAAGAGAAGCCCCCGTAATAACAGTAATTGCAAATAACAATTCCAACACATCCCCAACTAATCAAGCCAGTGCGCATAAATATACCAAGAATCTACGAAATCATTTCTCAAGTGTCACTCCCGCTCAGCGCAGTCTTATTCCCATTATTAATGAAACTCTCTGATTATCTCAACTCAAACGGGCATAAATTTTGTCACCGTGTCACTTGCGCGCTGTCCCATGACAGTTTCTGTCTAAGGCAGCAAACCGTATTCCGAGGACAGGCAGGTCGAGTCAACCTCTTTGAGAGATTGGACCCGCGGGAGCAGGCACTACCAGGCAGAGATACGGCTCGGGCTTTATCTTTTCTTTGCTCAGGTTCTGGCCCGCTTGTCCTTTGGGTTAATGTAATTAATTAATTCAAGGGCAGGATGATAAAAAAAAGAGATGAGACCGACGATTCGGCTGCTTTTTAAATAAGGATTCGGTTTTATTTGCTTGTTTTGGAAAGCGGTGTTTTTGAGATATTGTTTTCTGTTGCGAGGGATTTTATGAGGTAAATAAGAAGACGTTTCGTTACTTATAAGGATTACGCGGATAGGGGTGTTTTGAAATGGTATTGTGAAAATCTGCGTACAGTTGTTGAGGGGATGGTGAACATTACAAAGGGATTTTTGAAATTTTTATCTCAGAGATATGAAATTTTGCATATATATTAACTAGCTCAATACCCGTATTTCGCTATGGAGTACATTCAAATTAAATACAACGGTCAATGTATGTAATTAATGCCTATATATATATATATATATATATATATATATATATATATATATATATATATATATATTTATTTATTTATTTATTTATAATACATACAACGATCAATGTATGCAATTGGTATAAATATATATATATATTTATTTATTTATTTATAATACATACAACGATCAATGTATGCAATTGGTATATATATATATATATATATATATATATATATATATATATATTTATAAAAAATCGTAAAGGATATTTTCATAGATAAAATCATGTAGAAGAAAATATTCAAATTAAATATAATAGAACATACGAAAGAAAATAGTACAGTTAATATAGTACAGCTTGAGGAACATATCTTTTACTCTATTTTAATATATTTTCGGATAATGTCTAATCGTCGGCCACATTAACAAGAAAAAAAATATATTTTTGTCTATTTTGTTGTTATGCACGTGACGATAAATTAATTTAAAGTATCACAAAAAGAAATGAAACCACGTGATTAGCATTTAATAAATTAAATTATAAAAGTGAATCATTAAAAATTCATCAAAAATCAAAAAATGGAGGTAAAGAATCGAAAAAGAGTTCCTTTTAAAGGAATTTTTATGATCTTTCTCGTGATATAAATTTTATAAACCTCAGATTATTATTTTAAATGCAAACTTGAAAAAAGTTTAAAAAAACGGCTTAAAAATTTAATTTAAAAAAATCTAAGTAGAATTTTTCCTAAATCTTTCTTATACACTGCGTAATATACTGCGTAATTATACTGCGTATTAAAGCATGCATTATTATTATTGTGAATTATTCTTTGAAAAGGTTTAATTAAAATTCATACAGTTAAAACTATGCTGTATATTAAAGCATGCATTATTATTATTGTGAATTGTTTTTTGAAAAGGTTAACTAAAAATCATGCAGTTCAAACTATGCTGTATATTAAATCATGCATTATTATTATTGTGAATTATTCGTTTAAAAGGTTAATTAAAAATCATATAGTTCAAACTATGTTGTATATTAAAGCATGCATTATTATTATTGTGAATTATTTTTTGAATGTAATAACTCAAAATCATCTAGTTCTAAGTTATGCCGTATAATATAACATGCATTATGATATGAGCTGATTCTGATATTTGATTCTTAGTTCAGAGGACATATTCCACAAGAACTTATCAAACGCGTGCAATAATGAGAGATGAGACTCGAGTCCTCTGCAGTGTTTCTAGCTGTGCCCGCACAAAATGGAATGTTATTAAACGGGAATCAGTTCTTTTAGCTCATAATACTCTGTACTGAATTGCTTGGGGCGAAAACATCCAGGAATAAAGCCTTGATAGGAAGTGAGTAACGTATGCGGGGTATCTGGTAAAATTATTATCAAAATGTTTCTCTTATCTTTTCAACAGACTTTGATTATTATTTACCGAAAATTGTCCCAAACTTTATTAAATTTTTAATGAAAAAATGATAGTTTTTGTGCAAAAGGAATATATTTAAAAATATATAAAACCTATAAATGTGCTTTACAGATTTGATAGGTCTTGGAACTATCGCTAAATATTTGTTCCAATGTTCTTAAGAGCGAGAAAGTTGACCAATAAAATCAGAAGAAGGCGACAAAATAATTTTTGGGTTTATGATGTTGGCAAAGAGGAGTTAAGTTTTTATCACACTGGGTTTTTATTTTATTTAATGTAACACGATCTTCGGAGAAAATTCTATATATATATGACAAAATAATTTCAAGTGTGGCATCTACTAAAAGAAGAGTTTTTTATTACTCCCCGAGAGAGTTTTATTGCTTCTCTTCTTTTCCACATTTTTCAGTTATTGTTTCGCATTTACTTTGACTCAGCTTCCAGAGAATTTCCACTTATTCAATCTAAGTATCACCAAACTTAAAAAAAAAGGAATATTTTTTTAAAGTTTTATTTATTTCTTATCTGGAAGGAGAAGGGAAGAACAGTTAAAACTCTTTATTTTTCTTTCTATGAGTAATTCTTAAATATCGATAGATCCGTCAGCCCATTGGATTTTTTTTTCCTTTTCATTTCCTTTATTTTCATAAGAACTGAAATGTAAAGTTGAATGTTTAATAATTTTCCAGATTTCTAAATGCATAAAGTTATTTTGGAATGCTTAAGAAAGTGAGAAAAGGAAGTTTATATTTCCAAAATTATTTGAAAAAATTCATCTGAATTTATTTTCCTTCAATTTCTGTGCAAATTCTTTAAAAACGGGGAGAAGATCATAGATAAAATGCTTATAGTGCACATATATTGTTTATAGTGATTTAATGCGGAATTTAAAAAATTGAAATGTAACGCAAAATTTTTAATAATTTTCCCAATTTCTAAATATGTAAAGTTATTCTGGAATGCTTAAGAAAGAGAGCAGAGGAAGTATATATATTTAAAGTTATTCAAAAAAGAGATTTTCTTAATTTATTTCCCTTATATTTTGTATGAAGCAACAACTTTGAGTGCAAAATCTTTAAAATCGTGGTGTAGATCGCAGATTAATGTTTACAGTGTGTATACATTGTTTATAGTAATTTAATGTTTATTGCGGAATTATAGCATAGCTTATAAAAATTTAAATGTAGAGGGAATGTTTGATAATTTCCTAATTTCAATATGCATAAAGTTACTCTGGAATGCAAAAGAAAGTGAGAAGAGGAAATTTATATTTTTAAAGTTATTCAAAAAAGATTATTTGAATATATTTCCTCGTTATTTTGAGTGAAGCAACAACTGTAAATTCATAATGTCCATTCTTTAAAAACAGTGATGGAGATACGAGGGATGGAATTCAAATAAAAAGTTTCCCATATTGTCGTGATTATTAAATTAGAACAACACAGTTAGGAGACGCGAGTTTGACTCCCGATCATGGCAGACGTTTTAGCACAGTAAAAGAAAATGCTTTACTAGAAAATTTTAAAAAAATTGTAATTTTGATTTCTCAGTTTGAATTACCGATTAAGACTTATTTATTATTTTCCTTGTATTGATTTATAATCACTTTCCAGGTACAACAAATTGTTTTCTTGATTAGGAATTTCCTGCTAGATATTTTGGTAAATATTTTGTTTCTTATATACTGTTATACATGGTGCTGTTGTATCAAACATTAGTGGCAGTCAAAATTATACCCATAACCTACTGATAACTATTTTAAGATGTAGAACGCTCTGAACACCCGATGGATCGCTATCGATTTATAAATTGACAAAAATTACCCAGATCAATAAAATCACAAGTTTTGGCGCTGAGTAAACCTAAAGTAAAAAGCCCTGTAGTCTTTTCTTTAGCGATCATCAAGGAAATTAACGACGCATTTTCTCAGAAATTTTGAGAAAAACTTTAATCAGGGTATTCATCGCCGATTGAATTTGAATTCTCGCTGTCTACATTTCTCAATTTTCCGACTGTTATTGTGTTTGAATAATTTCCTTGTATCTACTCAGGTCAGTCTATTCCGAAGCAACACAAGTCTTTAAATATTTCAAAGTTGTCTATGATATAAAAGCCCCCCGTATATTAAAATTTTCGAAACTGTCGCACTCCACCGACTTAAATACGGAAAATAAAATTTATAGCAGACAATATATTTGCAAAATAAACGCCATATACTGCGCCACATTTATTTCTAAAAACTCATAACACATTTACCATCCTTTATTTTCCAGTCCATATAACCCTATCCAGGTCCTGAATTCAATACTCCCGGTTATCTCTATTCAAATGCACATAAATTGTGTCACAGTGTCACTTTGGCACAACCCCAAGGCTAAATTTCGGAAACCAGAGGAAGTATGGAGGCTGGTGTTAAAGATGGGACCCAGGGGAAGGCTACGAGATCCTTCATTTCGTGACTAGAAGGAAACCTTAGTGAACGCATTACGCATGGCTTCCTTTATGTAATTCATTCCTTCGACTGTGTGTGTTCAGTCATGTACCAAGCACCTTGCCATAATTCAAGATCTTGATTTACGCCCGAGTCGTAGATATTCAAAATTAGTATTGCATGCCACAGGAGCATATACGTCAAGCACAGGAGAAAAATGTCTCAAGAACTCGTGTTGGTATATCGTAATTACGCTGCCTGCGTGTAATAATAAGGTTTTGAAAGTTTGGGTTAGATCATGTGCATGTGAAAATGGAAAAATTTAATCCGTCGCAAAAGCATTTTGCAAGAAATGTTTCCACAGCACTTCCGTAGCTTTATTCATAAGCAAAAAATCCCACAGAATTTTACCAATCTATATATATATATAAAACCGTTCCGTGACTGACTGACAGATAGACCAAATCGCTGGACATAAAGGGTTGAAATTTGGCATAGCAAATCTTCTTATAGTGTAGGGGTGCACTAAGATAGATTTTTGAAAATTCTTCTTAGATTTTTTAAATTAAATTTTTAAGCTGTTTTTGTAACATTCTTTAAAGTTTGCATTTAAAATAATAATCTTAGGGTTAGAAAATTTATATCACAAGAAAGATCACAAAATTTTTTTTA
The DNA here is from genome assembly GCA_907164885.2 of Dolomedes plantarius. Classification (NCBI taxonomy): domain Eukaryota; kingdom Metazoa; phylum Arthropoda; class Arachnida; order Araneae; family Dolomedidae; genus Dolomedes; species Dolomedes plantarius. Next base: position 196,102,908 of record OU015493.1, read on the forward strand.
AGATGAAATCTTTTTCGAATCTTTACCTCCATTTTCTGATTTTTAGTGAATTTTTAAAGATTCATTTTTAGAATTTAATATATTAAATGCTGATCACGCGGTTTCTTTTTGTGATACTTTAAACTAATTTTGCTTCACGTGCATAATGACGAAATAGACAAAAAAATATTTTTTATTCTTGCTAATGCGGAAGACGATTGGACATTATCCAAAAAAATATTAAAATACAGTAAAAGATGTTCTTTAAACTCTACTATATTAACTGTACTATATTCTTTAGTATGTTCTATTAGATTTAATGTGAATATTTTCTTCTACATTATTTTGTCTATAAAAATATCCGTTACGATATTTTTATTAATAATTTTTTTGTTCTTTTTGGCATTAATTGCATACATTGACCGTTGTATTTAATTTGGATGTACTCCGTAGCGAAGCACGGGTATTCAGCTAGTAATCATATAAAAGTGTTTAAAATGTGCAGAATTATGCCTTTTCTCCTCGATCTCTGAAAATCACTATACACACCAGCAGCGAAATATTATCCTTTAAGGGTAAAGTGACGTTTCAAATTCGATTACAAAATCGATTCTTTAATTTTACTGAATCGCGAAACAAGATATTTAAAACTGCGAGTCATTATTTTTGTTTCCTTTAATAATAACTTTTCTATTCCAGTGAAATTATTTATATTTGTAAAACAAATTTGGTTTTACAAATCATCGCCCCCTCGCTTTTCGATATAATTACAATTTTGCAATTTCCCAATTTATGTACTTTATATATTTAAAAAATTTATTCCATGCGAATTACTGTTTGTCATATTTAATTCAGAATGACACTATTCACATTATCTACAATATTAAATTAAGGTTAGCATTTATAGTGGTGATATAAATGTTATCTATGTAAAATTCAACTCCCAATTGGATGTCTCGCATGTGTGTCTCACGCATAATTCTGGGAAATTGGATGGAAATAAATATTAAAACAAATTATTTTCAGCATAAGTGCAGTGTATTCCTACATTAAATGTTGAGTTAGATTCTAGGATATGAAAAGTATCTTAAAAATAAAAATTTAATATAGTCTCTTCTTTCGAAACTGCCACGGGTTATTAACGTAGGATTACTTATCGTTGCTTACCTCTTTTGTATATATATGTATGTATGTGTTATGTATATATGTATCTATCTATCTATCTATCTATCTATCTATCTATCTATATATATATATATATATATATATATATATATATATATATATATATATATATATATGCCAAAATTTTGGCGCATTTTGGTACTTTTCTGTTTAAATGTTTACTGCTTGCCCAAGCGATACAGACTGGGTTTGGCGCGCTGCCAAAATTATAACTCGCGACACAGGACATCTGAAATTTTGCTTTCCGGGGGAACGTTATGGAGGAAAGTAATCCTACGTTAAAAGTGGAACTCTGTGATAGAAGGTTGGCTAGTCTAGGAAAAGATTTAGGTTAGAGGTCACAAAGTAAATTTAAATGATCCTAGTAAATTTCTACACTAAGAACATAAAACTTTCAAATGCCATACAAACATTTACCCCCCCCCCCCAATAAAAAAAGAAAAGGGGAAAAAAGAAAAAAATATAGTTATCTTATAGTTATTCTGTATCTTCCAACCTTAATCCAAACAACGTTGTATTAATCGATATACTGGTTTGAATTCTGCTCGAAATGTATATAAATAAACAAATAACGAAATAATTATATACACATATATATATATATATATATATATATATATATATATATATATATATATATATATATATATATATATATATATATATATATATATATATATATATATATATATATATATATATATATCCTGGCTGTAGTGGTTTATGGCTTATACTGGTTTTTCACTTACAACTTTGTCTAATATATATATATATATATATATATATATATATATATATATATATGGGGGGGAGAGAGAGAGAGAGAGAGAGAGACAAAGATAGAGATTTTAAAAAAACTATAGAGACAAATTTTAAAGAGAAAGATTTTAAAAAGAACTATAAAGATTTTTAAAATAAAATCAGCAAATTTTCTAGTCTTGTAAAAGATATGATCTATTAAAATCCAATTTCTTGTCTCCTATGTTTTGACTTGAACTCAAACGTGTTTTCTATTGTGACTATCACTATTATTTCCTCGCAGTTTTATCAAAGTCTTACGAGTTGTTATTTAATGATGACATAATAAGATGATAACCCCTATCTTCAATTTTATAAATCTTTTCTATTCAATTTCATGCTATTTACCTCTGAAATAAAAGACAAAATAAAAATTATACCTTTAAACATGCAATCAATTTGCAAAGTAAACATTTTTATGCATTTTTTTAAAAACCCATTGTTAAAAATCATTTATTTACTGCTAAAATTTTGGTTAACTTAATTTTACTTCATTCAACGCATAAAAAAATATTTATCTTAAAATATTTATTCACTAATTAAAGAAAAAAGTGAAAGAGTGCAAAAGAAATAACTAAATTACCAATTATTTTATACGATGCAATTGGCAGAAAAGGCTATTTTGAAACAAAAAAGCGTTGTACACAAAAATTCCCTTTTTTTTTACTCTCTCTTTACTGATAAACACAAACTAATTCATTACATCAGTGAAATTCATTAATTTATACAAAGAAAATATTTTTTATGTGTTTAGCTTATACAAAATAGATTGTTTCTTCGAAGAAAAATCCACTGATTAATTTAAAACTGATAATATTTATTGCAAAGAACTTATTCAAATTATCTTTCAATTTTCGTTAAACACTAGTATGGATTGAAAGCATCCTAGATAAACCTGACATAACTTCTATCATAATATTCTTCCGGTAAGATTGAAATTTTTGTCTTTGTTTAAAGCAGTTACTGTAAAAGTTTTTGTTACAAAAACTTTTCTTGTTTGTTTAAAAGGAAAAATAAATTTACGTTAACTTTGTTATCAAGTGGTCAATTAACAATCCAAATTATAATTAAAAGTGATTTCCCGTAACACAAAATCTGTGCTGTTTGTTTAAGAAATGATTTGTTAAGGTAACAGAAAAAAGGAAATCACAAAAAAATGAAAAGGAAACAATGTAATTTTAAATAAACTTTTAATTTTGGAAAGTACAACGACCATTTTTATTTAATCATGGACATCATATGGCATAGATGATTTTTTTTGAAAAATTATAAATTAAGGGAAAGAAAATATTGTTTATGTAAGATTAAAATATAAAATAAACGAGACATTTAAAAAATAATTTCCATTTTATGATGCTAGACCTGAAACATTGGACTATTTTTTAAAATCCACGAACATTTTTTAACCTTAACATATTTTAATATTTTTAAAGACTTTTTTATACTCAGTAATTTTTGAAATTTCTAATTAAAAATAGCACGTACTTAAATGTTTTAATATATTTTAGAATAATGTCGGTGGATATTGTTGCCTGAAGTATAGTAATCACATATAGTAAACAATTATTACTGTACCTTAATAATTTATTTTGACAGAATGCGCTCAGCAGTTGACTGCAAAATGCTCGATTTAAAAAAAATTATTCACTTTTTATGCAGAAAAAAATTAATTTTATTTTTTAATTACCTTGAAATATTGTATACATATAATAAACAGTATGTTAGGCAGTTACTCAAAAAATTTCATGTAAATCAAGCAAAAATCATGAGTAGTACGTACAATCGAACATAGGTCTAAAAAAGATACTTTTAAAGGTACTTAAAAGAGACCACTAAAAGAGTATGTTTCATTCAAGAAATATAGTAAAGTGAATCTAAGGCATCGGCAATTGCTGTTCATAAACGCCTCAATTTTTCCTCCATTTTCTTCCTGTGTGCATACGCAATACATATAAGCGTTAATATAACGAACAATCTACCCGGTGATGGATATCAGTTCGTACGAAGTTATTATACTCACTAGCTAAGGAAAAATAAAACCTCATCTCTACTCGCTGTATTTACAGTAAAATTTTATCACATCCATTATTGCCATGAAAAGCCGAAAAAGTTCCACCACCTTTGTAGCATTTTTTGTCACAGTTTGCACAAAAAAAGTTTTGTCAGCTGGAAAGAGAGGGGAAAACTGTTGCCAGTTATTGTGAGATATATCTCTCTTGGGAACACTAAAAGAATTTTTTTTTTTAATTGATCCGATGCCGGTGATGATAAAGTTGCCATAGTAACTGTGTGGCTCCCTTTTTTTACAGTCAAGTTGACAAATGCCGTTCAAGTAATCATTCAGGTTAATGTAATCAATTAAATCAAGTAGCTGGAATACCAAGTAATTAGGTAATTGATTTTAGTTTCAGCGATATTGTTACGGCGAGGAGCTTTTAGTTTTTACACTGAAATCTTACTTCGCAAAGTCCATTTTTCTTTCTTTATCAACAGTTTCATAAGCTTTTCTCTCTATCTAATTAACGAAATAGGTAAACACGAAAAATCACTATTAAAACAGACAAAATGCTTATGATGAAGTTATTTACGTACGTTGGATTTCCTATTTTCTTATTCTTAATTCATTTCTGTTCTTTATAATTATTTTACTTTATAATCATTTCCAAATAATCATATATCACTAGAATAACAAGGTAGATGTATACTTATTTCTATTGCTTGATTTTTTTTAAAATTCGACAGGTATATATTCGTAATTTTACTTCTATTATAAGCATACAAAGATAGTCTTCCCTTCTGCCTCATGAATATGCTATCTCGATATGATATTGTTCTTTATTTATTATAAAGTTTTGTGATAACTGGTTAGTTGGGTCATGCAAAACTATAGAAAAAAGTATTACAAACACTACATAAAGTCAGGCCAGGTCAAGTATATTATCTTGTCGGAGTGCCAGGGTCTCGAAGACTTTACCACCAGTAAGTACATTAATGCATCAATATATATGTGCTCATCAAGTAATTAAAATATAAGAAATAGACCCTCATCAAGTAAAAATATTTAAAAAATAATATGAGAATTTAAAGATTAAAAATAAAGAAAATTGGAGAAAATGCCGCCGCCGGGATTTGAACCGGGGCCAAAAGATTATAAGAGGCGCACTCTACCGACTGTGTTACGATGGCACAGTTGTTGCAGGAGTAAAGTGAAACATATTCGTACTGATATTATTGTAAAGTTCTTGGGGTTGGTAAATATACATGTGGGAGGAGTTTTAAGTTAGGAATAAGTTAGCAAGTCAATTCAACAAACTTCAAAACGGGAAAAAAATAATTTTTTCTGGTAAAGCGTTTTTAAATGTGAAAAGCCATATATGGATTGGGAGGGAGTGCGTATAAAAGTGTGTTATCAAAACAGCCCATATCATAATATCTTTCCTCTACAACTTCCTCTAAATAATTATATTCCAGAATGTTTTAATATCTCTAGCACATCTTTACTGTAGTCCTGCTGGTATAAATGAGGCAATATTAATATCAAAAAAATTTTCTATGATGTATATAAGACGTATGAACAAAACTTTCGCAATCTATTTCCCTCATCACTTTGAATTCGATATGTTATTTTATGCATGTTAATATAACCCTTGCTCATTAATTTTATGCTTGTCTTTAGGAATAAGCTAACGGGGATTAAACAAATTATAAGTATTAAAGAAACTTTTATAAAAAAATTAAAAGTTTTAAAGGTATGCATGTGCATATGACCCTGACAGCTCATACATCATTCGCTTTCATTTCTAAGAACTTTTCAACATTCTTTAGTTTTCAAAATTCAGGAATATATCGGTCTATTGAACATGCTTTTTATGGGAAGAAAATTTATTAACGACAGATCACTATAAATTTTCCACTTGCCTGTAAATTTTTTTTTCTTCAATGGCTCTTAAAAATGGACTATAATACCATTTTTAAGAGCGTCACTGAAAAAATTTAGAGAGAAGCATATAACTATTTTGAACAGTATTTGTAAGAAACAATAAAACTGAAATCGATTCTGATTATTAATTTATCGAATGCATTTGATTGTCTAGCATCTTTCCTGCCCCTGCCAAACGATGAGCGATAAAATAAAAAAAGCATGGAAAAAGCACGGAAAATATTCGCTATCACACCGACATAGTTCTCAAACAACAGCAAAGTATCGCCTAGATTTGCCGATGAAACAGGGAGAAAAACCTTGATTGCCTATGAAACGCCCTCTAGCGACAGAATACTTCCTCTAAACTCCAGTGCTTGCGTGTTATGTATAACTTATTATGGAAACTACAACAATGTATTGAATATATAAATATTAGACGAGCATTTTGCTTTCCTTTAGTCTCAAAAAAACCTTACTTTGGCCATCACGAGAAAAAAAAAAGTTTATTTATTTATTTACTTATAAGAAAATTGCAGTAACAATGTAGATAGCAAGAGATGTTCGTGACAAAAACGCAGCACTTCTGATTCATGAATTCCTACAGAATAATTATTCAATTTATCTGTCTGCTTGCACAAAAGGGAACGTGCAGTGCGCGTGCGCAGAGCGTATTGTTATTATTCCGCTTATTAAAGATCAATTCTCTTATTTGAAGGTCTGGAGACAGTCCAAAATAACTATTTGAACGTGTAATTTTCTGGCTTAATATATGTCACATATTATTATTCCGTCCATGAGAGAAAAAAAAAGCAAAATAAATGTCGCATATGAAAGATACATCTTTATTTATGAATTGCAAGGAAAAAAGCTTGAAAATGTTATCGTCATTCAAATAATAACATACTTAGATCTTTACAGCCACTTAGCGCACAATAAAGGTGAATAATTGGGTGCATATATTTTGGGATCATTTAAATATTACTCTTCTCTCAATGGGCATTCCTAAGAAACAAAGTTATTTTGCTCTTTAGAGAATAAAAGAAACACTCAAAATGCATGAATTTCTGTACAGCAGGAACTTATATCGAACCAGTGCATTTTAATCAAGTTATAATGAATTCAGGCTTGTCCCAAAAGATGGTCTCTTAGACCATAATTAACCCTTCAGCGGACGCGCACGTGTAAAAAGTACAACATTTTCGTAATTTTGAATGGTTTGTTTTTACATGTAAGGTTAGAATGTTCTAAGCAGTTTCTATTTATAGCTACACCCTTTCTAATGCAGGTCTGGTTTTCTGACCCATTGTCTGATTCATTGTTCGTAGTGATTTAACCGTGGTAAACCAGCGATTATACTGGATTACAATACGACAAAAGCAGGAGTTGATGTAGTCGATCAAATGTGCAGCTATTACACGGTATCCCGCATATCACGAAGATGGACAATCTCATCGTTTTTTAAGTTTTGGGACATAATAGGAATCCATTCGCAAGTTGTTCTTAGATCCAATAAACCGTACAGTTTTGAAATAAGGCGATTGTATCTGCATTCTTTGGCCTTTAATTATAAATGTATCTCAATATTATCAACATTTTATATCTTATCATAAAACGCAGAATTATTATTTTCAATCTGAAAAAAAAAAGTTTATTACAAAAGGAATAATCAAGGTTGAAAGAGATGTTCCACTTTGTGCCATGCGCGTCTACTGGTGTTCCAAAATTTGGCACGCCCACTGAAGGGTTAAGCCACGATTTTCGTAGGTCTGGAAATGTTTTACTACTCGAAGGACATCCAATAAACGACGATTTAAGGACGATAAAGGAATAAACGACGATTTTATTTTGGATCTTCAAAATTAAAGGATATTGTCTGGATTTTGATTATCATTTACGAAGCTTCTGAACTGCCAGGGACAAAAGGAGCATTGAAATACTTGGTAGACTCAAAAGCTCTTCTACACGTATCTTAATCCGTTTCCATTGGCTTCCATCTCATATTGGTATTGGGGGTAATGATACAGCGGCGGAAAGGCTTAGGAGAGTTCTTCGAACACTATGGTTTCTTCTTCTACTCATGTCCCAGGAAATTTGCTCCAAATCCAAGATTTGCAGTAATGTTACACGGAGAGTCACCTTTTTCACGATTAGTATTATAAGTGGTCCATACGTTGCCGTGGACGTCTCTTGAGACCGAAAATCACAGATGGCCTAGTCGAGATTGAGAAGAGGCCATAATAAAACTCAATAGTTTCTCAGTGGACAATTTTCTAGACTGCCATAAATTCAAGAATGTACGGGCTTCTCCAGATAGCATTCATTCTTGTGCCGGTTAGGATTCTCGACATCTTCTTAAGAATCATCGGGAGGTATTGGGTGTTTTGAATACGAATGGTTTCCTGGAATTGGTTTGGATTCGGCTAGCCAAAGAAGAATTAGCAATAACAGATGTTCAAGATATGAATTAAAGAGTTTATCTTCTTCCTGTATTTGCTGTTCAGTTTTGGACGTAACGACCAGCTTTAAAGTAGAATGCGCGTAAGTGAACAAGTGGATTTCAGGAATAGTGGGATTATTCATGGCAGAATTGATTTTTTGCTCAGCCTTTGTTGCTGATGATCTATTTATAAAGATGACTGGTGGCGTGGTGCTTACATGTTTTTTACAGTCTCTTTGAAAGGCAACGTAGTGGCGAAGGCGTTGCATCAAGTCAGTTCATAATTTTGTAATTGTTGCTGGGTTTTACATTAGATGTAGATGCACTCAAATGTTTCGTTAACGGAAAAGAGCCATAGCCCTGTATATTTCTTTGGATATTACATTATAGAGAAAATAAACCTCTAAGATAAGGCTTTCTGAAGAGACATTATAAAAGATGAGGATGCTGGAGAATATAAGTCCAGGTTAAATAAACAAAGGACAACAAACCAATATATAAATATCGTAATGTCATTTTTCAAAATGTTATATTTTAACATTTTCTAAATCATCGTTGTTTTCACATCCGAAAGATGCAAAAAAAAAAATTCTAAATGAATAACACGTTATTGCTAGATTAAAAATCTAGCAATAACGTGTATCAAGCAAGTATCGAAATTTTATGCATGTGCATTTAAGTAATTAGTGCACTGATTCATTAGTAAATGCATAAATGGTCAGTGGTTGTAAATTAAACTTTTTACACCCAACATGACTTTTGATTTAATCCAGTATCCTTTAAGTATAATTTCTTAAATTTATATCCTTCTCAAGTAGTTTTACAGCTCAAGTAGAAATGTATAATAAATGAAATGACATGTATTTTCTTGAAAAAGATACAAGAGTTATTGCCACGGGTAGAAAATATATTAAGCAATATATTTTCCTTGTGTAGACGGCATCCACTTGTAGTAGAAATATAGTTTCTATTATGATGTGTTTACTATAAATGGATATTATGTTGTTTACTAGACATGGATCCCACACTTTCTTTTTAAAATGTTGTGTACGAGTTTTTATGTAATAAAGTCAAGAATCAATTTAACAGTATTCTGTAAAGTGAAGAGTTTAGAAAATGAGTATGTCAATTAGCAACAAACACTGACACAAGAAAATGAACAAAATTATTCTAAATGGAGAAAAACCATTTATCTGAAACCAGCAATCCTGCAATATATATATTTAAAATATATCAGTCTAATGAGTGTTGTTTATCTATGCGTATGTATGTGATTATCCTGTGATGTTATCACATACTCTCAAGTAAAAGTAAAATAACCTGACTAAAGAACATAAGATTCCACACTAAACATAGATCAAGCCGTGTAATGAATTGATCATCATGGGAAAACTTCTTAGGGATATCCTGTAATGTTGTTCTGTACACATAAATATAACTTATATAATTAGAGTGATGAACAAAATTATTCAACACCAAACATAGATTAATCTGTGTAATGAGCTGATCATCATGGGAAAACTTTTTAGGGATTATCCTGTAATGTTGTTCTATACTGATAAATATAACTTATATAATTAGAGTGATGAACAAAATTATTAGGGATTATCCTGTAATGTTGTTCTATACACATAAATACGTATAACTTATATAATTAGAGTGATGAACACAATTATTCAACACCAAACATGATCAAGCTGTTTAATGAATTGATCATCATGGGAAAACTTCTCAGGGATTATCATGTAATGTTGTTCTTTACACATAAATATAACTTATATAGATCCAAACATAGATAAAGCTAACACCAAACATAGATCAAACTCTGTAATGAATTGATTGTCATCGGAAAACTCCGATTTGGTTTAATACGATGACAGAAAAAAATGTGCAACTTACACAGTACGTTCAACAAAATGTAAAATTAAATCATTTTTGTAGTTACACTGCCTGAATTCTATAGTATTAGTTCAATCTCTTTCTATAATCTGTATTTGAGAAATTCATACCCAAATACTGGTAAGAATTTTCCTCAAATAAAAACAACTTGTTTATTGTTTTTGCATGTGCGATTTCATGGTTTCCCCCCTTAACATTATTTTTCCGATACATGCCTCGAAATGTATGGGTTCCCAACCTACCCTCATTATTCAGCCTCGATCTGCCGCAATTACTCATCCTTCTTCCACCATCTATATCCAGCCACAAGTCCGTGCAATTCCCTAGACTACACGCCGGATTCCTGTCCACAATTCGCTGCTCCAGATGCTCCCGATTCCAGAACAATAAGTCATTCGGCCGGAAAAACCGGATTCTCCGCCACTTGTAAGCTGTCTATTGATTTTTCTCCGGGTATAATGAAGGATAGAAATGGTGTCCGTATGTCTGTCAGTAATAAATCCATCGCTGATGCGGAGCTTCAGGTGGCCGATTGTTTTACCACAGTCGGAATATCGACTGGAGGGTGGGATGTTGTTCTGAAGATCTCTCTTTTCACACTCTCGTGGCGTCTTCGGAGCCGAAGCCTCAGAAATGGAACTTTTAATGGACATTTAACTCGGGATATTTTCCTACGATTTAAAAACTGACGTTGCCGAACAGCGCGTCTCCACACTGGCTAATAAAGGCATTTTTGTATAGGGGTTATTGGTGGCAATTGTAACTGATTTACATTTAAAAAAAATAAAAATTTACTCTAAAGATTCCCAAATATGTGGTTTTGTCTTATATGAGTCAGTCTTATTGGCGTATGGAAAGAAATGTTCGTTTTTATTCCAGCATTTAATGCGACTCATATCAAAATCACTCTCTAAAATAAATTAATTTTGTTTAGGATTTTGCTATTTATTCTTTTCTCTCCTCTTTTCAACTGCTTTCTTTGCTTTCTTGTGCCGGTTAGGATTCTCTTCATCTTCTCAAGAATCATCGGGAGGTATTGGGTGTTTTGAATACGAATGGTTTCCTGGACTTGGTTTAGATTCGACTAGCCAAAGAATAAGAAGTAACAGATGGACATGATATGAATTTAGGATTCTCTTCATCTTCTCAAGAATCATCGGGAGGTATTGGGTATTTTGAATACGAATGGTTTCCTGGACTTGGTTTAGATTCGACTAGCCAAAGAATAAGAAATAACAGATGGGCATGATACGAATTTAGAGTTTACGACCTTCCTGTATTTGCTCTATTTCTGTCTCTTCATTTTGGAACGTAACGGTCAGTTTAAAAGTAGAATGTGCGTAAGTGATTGTTTATATCTTACCTATGAAAAAAATATTTTTTTCATTACTATATGTCCGTGTTGAGCATTCTTTGTTTTCCGCGTAACAAAAAAAAGCGTTTTAAATTAAATGCCGTAAAATGTGAATAAAAAAATACCTCAATTTTAGGTTCAGATCTTTATAATTGATGATGATATCCAACTGAGACAAAAACGGTTTCATTTCATATACTTTGTCATCCGCGGGAGCTTAAATATCTGTTACCCGTTTTAAAAAAATTTTTTTTTTTTATGATGGCATTTTGCCACATTGCATCATCCGTGCATAACCTGAAGAAAGAACGGATTTGTACGCGTGACTAAGGTGCATCGGTGTGATTTATCACGATGAAACGTACCATCCGGTAAGCATTTAAAAAAAAATATATTGTTTTTATGTAAAATGCTAAAAAATAGCACAGAACTTAATATTCACAGCTTGTAAAACTGACATAAACAAAATCCTCATTCTTACCTTAACGGTCATTGTGTCAGGGTCCAGAATACACAGTGACTTAACAGTCATCGTGTCAATGTCTAGAATATACAGTGACTTAACAGTCAAAGTCCAGTCTGTTAAAGTCACAATCCACAATGACTTAACAGTCATTGTGGATTGTGACCTTAACAGACTGTGTCAGTGTCCAACACAAGGGTTTAAAACAACAGTGATCAGCTAATGTACAATTTTCCCACTTTTACTAAAGCTCCACATACTAAATCATGTACTGAAGTAATATCTTCGGGAAATAACAGATATTAAGGAAGGTAACTAAATGAACTGCTACTTCAAAACAAATGAGAAATGTTAACCAAGAATTTAATATGCATCAAAATCTTCTTTACGTTTATCATTTACGATTAATTTCTCCTCAGTAATCGCTGTGCTCATGCTTTTGAAAAGATCGTTAGCGCTAAAGCATCAAACAGTGAATTTTTTATTTTTATTTACAGAATATAAATCATCATAATTATATGTCAAGTATTTAACTGCTTTTGTTGATTTATATTTTTGTTTTGCTACTTATTATTATGATTCCCTAAGAAAGGTCTCTCACAGAAGATATATTCCTACTCAAAAAAATTTCTGACACCATATCAAATTTTGAACGTAATTAACAGAGCTTGCTATCTAAATTTTTCTAAAATTTCCTTTTTTATTTTCGATGAGAGTCAACTTTTAAAGCAATTACGAATAAATACCACAAAATACTATCATTAAGGGGACTCACGACTCTTGAGTCGAGTAAATAAGGCATTATTTTCATACTTTTTGATTCTTTGTAACTATTTCAATTTACTACCAATTTTTCCAAATTTTATGTATATGATAAATTGACATATTTATTTTAATAAACAAATTTTCATCTCTCAAAATAATTTTAAATAATTTTTTTAATGCTTTAGATATACCTTGTTTTTTATGTATTTTTACTGTATACTGGCTTGCGCGCAGAACTATGAATTTAATTTTACACTTAAATGTATAATTCCTGTTTTATATTTTAAATAAATAATTCAAAATACAATTGAACTAAAACAATCAACGTTGAAATTTTTTTTTCAATTTTTTTTAAAACTGCTCAAAATATACTTAAAATTTTCTTAAATTTTTGCATTAATTTATCCCTGAAAAAAAATATATATATAGTGATTGCAATAATTCTAGTTCAGACGCAATAAAATAACATGATTATGCAGTGATAAAAATTTCATGGAATTATGTCTCATAGTTTTTGAGATAACAGTTGCGGAATGACGCAAAATTACATTTTGAGAAAAATGTGTTTTTAGAAAATTTTTCTTACCATAAACTTGATCAATAATTAAATATTTAGAATATCAATATCTCCGGAACTAAGCGGAATATTTTCATGCAGTTTGCTTTATTTTGTTCAGAAATAATCAGGCTTTAACATATATTTTTTTTATATATATACATATATATATATATATAAATATATATATATATATATATATATATATATATATATATATATATATATATATATATATATATATAATATATATACATATATTATATATATACATATATATATATATATATATATATATATACACATATATATATATATATCTTTAAAATCGAATGTTTTAAAGATTTAAGAGTAGTGAGTCCCCTTAATGCAAAAAAAAATAATAATATTGATTAAATCGATAAGAGGAATTCGATTCTGAAATTCACAAATTTATGATTTGCATAATGACAAAGAATCGATATCTGCAAACTATGGAAATCAACTCACCTAGCTGTCTTTGGTCCTACGCTCGCTATGCTGTGCGAGGAGCTCGCATTAATGTCTTCGTCTTTTATGGCACCGGATTCCATTCCAAGGGCTGCTCCACATTCCTCTGCGAAAGAAAAAGCACATATTCAATAAATAAAACTTCCGTTCTTTATAAGAAAAAAAGTTAATCAGTTTTGAATAAATAATGCACTGCAAGAGAACGCATTACAAAGGCAAGAAACCTTTGCGTAATATACGTGGATGTATTTTAAACATGTTTTCCGGTTTCTCGCGGTATTAGGTATGCACCATAAACATATTACTAAAGTGTACAAAGTATTTTAACATTGCTACGTGACCAAACATTAAAAAAAAAAATAGCCTCGGAAAAAAATTTAACTTGTAATTTGCTTATACTCCCACATAAAGCAAAACGTACCTTGAATGTTAAGATTTGTTTGAGGCGGTATGAAAATCAAATGCATTGACATAGGGGTTTGTTATTTTAAACTATTCATTGAAGTACTCGTAAATGCAGATGAGTGGTATTAAACAGTAATACAGGAATTAAATAAATGGAGAAAAAATTTAAATTAATAATATATCAAATAGTGAAATTACATTATGTGAGATTCTAATAAAACATATAAATAGATGTATAAATTAAAGCAAATGGATTGTACATATCAAATCAAACAGAGTAATTAAGGGGGTCCAGTCCAGAACACAAAATTCTTCAAATTTCCGAAAAAAAAAAATTATTGCATTAAAAATTTTTGTGTTCTTTTACGCTTAAAATGACGTTTAAATAATGTTTCCATCTTAATTAGAACATGAGATATTAATTTTTGTTTTGCAATATTTCGATAGTAACTAATCTGTGATTAAGCCTGTAAATGCGTTTATCCGCATGATGGGGTTTTCTCCATTTCTCATCTTTAAATTGCCAAGAACCGTTAAAGATAAATAGTTCAAACTTGGAACTTGTCTTTTTCAATTATTTCACTTTAATTTTGAATCACGAAATTTGGAAAAAATATTTACTTTCGAAAAAAATGATTTTTTTTTTAAAAATATGTTACATAATTTTTTTTTTGAAATGTTTACTCTAAATATTTTAAATTTTTTTTTAAATTAATATTTAAAAACGCTGAATCAGAATTAAAAATATATATTTCTGTTAAATTAAATGAAAAAATTTCGAAATTCGACAACTAATACTTCGAGTTATAACAATTTTAATTTACCCCACTTATTTGAAAATTTTAAATTTTTAAATATTTAAAAAGTTTATGAGAAGTTTTATGATATGATTTTGTTTACAAAAATATATGGTTAACCATCACAAAAAAATTGAAAATTTTAACTCAATAAATAAAAATAATTTTAAAATGTGTCCTGAATCCCCTTAAATTATGAGAGATTTAAATGAAATATAACCGCATAAATAAATGCATAAACTAAACTAAATGAATTATGCATATGTAAATGGGTGATATACAGTGATATAGTGCGTAACATACTTTTACTTAGTACGTGAATAATTAACATCATAGTTATATTTTGCATCTTACTTGCTTGCAAAAGGAATAAAATATAACGTAAAACCTAAATCTTAACCTCAGCTGACACATTTTAACTTTTGACTCTGCTTATATTTTACACTCATTCTTTCTCAAGGTTTTGAAATATTTGTAATCAAATAATAAAGACAAAAATATAATTTTCATCCGAAAACAGCAGTGTTTAATCAAATTAAATACAGCTTAAATATTAGACACGGTTAAAATAAGTTAACCAAATTTTTAAAAACTGCTAAACATCTCTGTTACCAAAAAAAAAATGCATTTAAATGTTTTCTCTTTCCGGCCTTTTGAAATTTCTGAACAAAGAAATAATTAGTTTATGCACAAAACCATCCAGATATATACATTAGTCTCAAACGTTTATAAAAATGTTTTATCGACGTTTAAAAGAACTTATGTTACTTTTTCCCAGAAGGTCCGAAGAAAAAAAAGTTTAAACGATAATGACTCTCGAAATATGATCTTTAAAATGTTAATTGATATTTAAAGAAGCTTCTTTTTTTACAACAATAAAAAAAAGATGTATTTGTCTTTTTTAAATTATAGGATTTTTTTTCTGAAGCTTAATTCTTTTAAGCTTGACATCTTAATGATCCCAATTTTACCCCAAAATCTTTAATTCCTTTCATTTTGATTCAAAAGGAAATTTATTTTTAGGTTGCCAGAATCATTTCACGTTTAATGCTAGTGATTAATTTTGGAATACAATATATATATATATATATATATATATATATAAATCTTGACCATAATACGCATGCATAACTTTTCAATATTTTATTTAAAAATTGCATAAATATTTATTAACATAAATAAAATTTGTTATAAAAATAAACAAAAACGTCAAATTCGGTAGAAAAAAACTTAAATTTTAAATTCAAAACAAACAATACTGTGAAATTGTCAGTCTTAATCACTTTCTCTTGAATACAGCTCATCTATTGTTTGTCGTTTATTCAATGTTTAAAACTACGGTTTTTTGTACACGAGTATAATACGCACCCTCACTTTTGCGGACTAAAATTGGAAAAAAGAGCGCGTATTACACACAAGATATATATATATATATATATATATATATATATATATATGCAGTCGAACCTCCATATATCGAACTTCCCTATATCGAAATTTTCTATATATCGAACTCTTAGCAAATCTCCATGTTCATTACATAGAAAAACTGTTTCTATATATCGAAAAAATCTCTATATATCGAAATTTTTTTCACGACATATTGGGAGATTTTATTCCACTTTAGAATAAAATCTCCCAATTTTTGGCGTTTGAAACAATACTTCGTGGACCCCTGATAAAGTTTTTAATGGACTGAATAAATGCATTTCTTTGACGAACTTTTCACAAAACTGGCTGTTGAGCAAGATATTCGTAGTTTTTTTTTTAAAGAATGTAACTGTAATCACTGTAACCACTGTCTGGATTATTGTTTCTTTAAAGGTATATAGTACTCAATAAATCTTTCACATTAATTCATATTTTAGTTAACTTTCATTTAATGGGATTCGCATATAAATTGGAAATGGAGATTCGTATACGAAAATTAGCTTTAATTTTAATGTTTTAGGAGAATTATGATAAAACTAAGATCAATTCTATATATCGAAATTTCTATATATCGAATTTTTTTCTGGCATTTTGCTACTTCGATATATGGAGGTCCGACTGTATATATATACATGTAATGAAATTGGACTTTTACACGTACGATAACTAACTTAAAATCACGTAGAGGAGATGAAACATGACAGTGTAGACGTAGCCAGAGTGACGAGATGAATACTATTTCAGGAGAGCCACTGACACATCGGGTAGGTAAAACCACAGAGAGGAGAGGCCTTGATGAACACACAGAACAGAGGTGCCACGCATATTATTTTATTCCGGATTAATCTGAAGACAAATATTAACAAGCAAAGCGCAGATACATTTACGGCCGGACACACACACAATAGTAACGCCACCAGTCCCTGCCGGGGTGCATTCAGAAGGCAGACTTTACATCGTAGTATTGGACGAGAGAATAGAGGAAGCAGAGAACGCAAAAACCCTCTGTCCCATCTTTTAAACCATGGGGGCGCTAACATTTCTTTAACTGGCCAGAGCCGATCATCCGACTTGACCACGTGTGCCATAATTCAAGATTCCGAACATGCAATGCTAGACGCGTGGTTTCTGGATCATCCTGAACCATATGAACCTGACTTTCAGCGGGTGCCTTAATGGACAAACTAGTTAGTCAATTCGTTTATTTCTAGATCAATTTTGAAACACTGTACTTAAGTGAAGCGATAACAGGATGATTTAGAATACGAATATTTAGAACAATTAGTAATAGTGGGAATATATATATATATATATATATATATATATATATATATATATATAAGGCAAAGTTGAAAGGGAAAAACCAGTATATGCTCAAAACTACTGCAGCCAGGAACTAAAAACATAAAAAGATAAGTGAAAAATAGGTTTTTAACAGCATCTCTTCGTCAGCGGTGCCGATACTGTCTAAAAACCAATGGATTGTTTTTGATAAGTATGATCTGAGCAATAAACATACTTAGACACCGAACAATCCATAAGACACAGAAGAAGTTAATAAACAGTTGCTTATTCATAGAACACCAAGCCCGGCGCCAGACAAAGTGAAAGTTAAGTAAAGGAAACCGCAAGAAGACTGACGTCACAAACCTTGCAACCATGGAGCAAATGGAAACACAGAAGCAGACTTACTAAGGAAACTGTGTTATAGGACAATATAACCTAAGTTAACTTAGACATTTATTATGACTAAGAGATATTATTATTATTTATTATTTATTATTATTATTACACTAGCTGTTATTTACTATTTTTATTTTACTTTTTTAGTAGTTATTTACTTTAATTGATCTATAGTTTAGTATTACTAATTATTAGCAACAGAACATGCTATTCAGTAAATCTAAAACAACCAATTATGTGTTTGGAAAGACTATCAGGGTATTAATTACGTTTTAGTACTACTAACATTTCTATAATATGCTTATACCTATTGTCCTTAGAACAAAGCCTATTTATTCTTACTAGCTGATTTATAATAATATTATTAAATACAGATTTGTGTAAGCATGTTGAGTAATTTTGAAATTTAACAATATTAAAGTCATAAGCTGATCTTTTAACGTATAGATCAAAAGTAAAATTGCAATGAGAATTTTTATGTTTATATCTAAAAAGTTTACATTAAGTTTATCTTGGCTACATTGTATTAGTTATATATATATATATATATATATATGCAGTAAAACTCCCTCTAAAAACAGCCAAATTTTTTTCAGAGCCATGAATGTCCGCCCTAGAGAAGTTTCATTGTATATATATGGTAACTAATTTATGTATTTATTCATTTATTTTAGTCTAGTTTAACAGTTATTCAGAGATTTACAGGGAAGATCTGACAGATAAAAACACATGCTTATTTATCTTCCATGTAAATTCTACGATAATGAGAAAAATAAAAATTTAAAGAGCAAAAATTCAAATCTCCCATGTAATATACAGAGCAAAATTTCATCAATTGCAAAATTTAAAAATTCATTTCTAGTTTTAAGCAACTATAAAATAAAATAAAACGTTATTGAAAATATAAATTTCTTTTCTGGAAAGATTCAGTTTAAATTCACATATTTACATGATATACTTCATAGTTCGAATAGAGAACTTCAAAAATGTTTTAAATGAAATACGTTTCCTTCCTTAAAAATAAATTTAAATTTATACCCAATAAACCGGAATCTTTATTTGAGCTTAAAATCTTGCTCTATCACTAGAAGGAAGCATTCAAATTAATTTTTCTGCATTTCCATATCAAACTATCATAAAAATTTGACAAATCATATAAATGAATAAAATTCCTTTGCAAAAATGTGCTGTATTTCGCTGAAAAAAATAATAGATATACTATGCTGAAAGAAATACATGAAAATGAAAAATCTACAATATTCTGACTGCAAATTAATTTTGCATGCTGAATTATTCATTTTGTATCTCTGTGATCAAATTTCAGATATTACTTATGATTTTTTTTCCCATTCGATATAAGTTTCTTTCAAAATAATACTCTAAATTTTTAAGATTGGTCGTAGCGTACAGAGTTTGAAATTATTAAAATTATGCAAATGAGGAATACTTCGACTAAAGAAAGGTGCTAGAAGTTTGCGATGCTTCAAATACACGAGATGAAGAAAGAATCCTTTTAAATAACAATAAAAAAAATTTGTATCAGCAAATGCGATGTACAATTGAAAAATTAAATTACTTTGAAATAAATGCATTAAATATATAAATACAACAATTCTCAATCTCTTAACGACTAATTCATTTCAATTCAATGTAAACTGTCATTTATGCAATGATTTTTTTTAACTGATAGATTTATTTTCACAGATAAACACATAAAAGTTTAAACATTAAATAGAAAACGATTACATTAAATCTGAAATACACGAGGTATTAAAGAGTAAGTTTTGTTCTTTACATTTTTTCGGAGAGAACTAATGCATTAATGAACTCAATATAATATATCTGTTTAGATAATATATTTGATGTGACAGCATACCTTTAAACATTTCTTTTTTATTAGAATTTCTTCAAATAATTGCTTTTTAAAAAATAATGCAATGTTAAATATCCTTTTCATTTCCGATTTTATTTGTAAGAAAATATTTTACCAATCATTATTATAACACTCGTTAGACAGGTAATTCTTCAATAAGTTAAACGAAGAAATCAGAAATGAAAGATTGTTAAGTAATAGTAAAATTAAGATAATTGTGCGTTCGAAATTCATAGTTTAAAATTATCACTTTTATCTTCTTCTTAAAGTGTTAAAAACACTAATCGACACCTATATTTCATGGCGTATAGTGACATAAATTTGTCAGTTAGACTTAAAAGTATGATATTAATAGATTATGGGGGATAAAATAGATAGTCAATTGATAAAATGTAAGATTAATGGTGACTTAGGAAACATATATGGTAAATAATGTCTCTCATACTGGCGTTTCAACATTAATTATTTTTTCTGTCTGCATCAAACATAATTAATAACATATTAAATCTAAAAACAAAAACCCAATAAATGAGAAGAAAGACATGTAACATTAATTTTTTACGTGATTTTCTAACACTTTTCTAAGAAAACATTTCGTTAAAAACATTGCGCATTACATGAAATGACTTTTAATAGTTGTTTTCGATTCTCGTTAATTAACTTACAACTTTAGATGAGAGAAAAAATGAAATACAACTAAATTTGTAAAATCTCAACTAGTATGCGCATTTTAAAGCTATAATTGTTGAGGCTTGAAATATAAATTTATTCAAGAATAAACCATATTCTGTATGAGTTGTAATACAATTTGTCAAACATAATTTGTCAAATATGATTTACAATATAATTTTTCAAACATAATTTGTTAAATATGATTTATAACAATTTTCCGATTTGAATTATAATTTATATGAATTATGAATATTACAAAATTTATATGAGTTTAGTATGACTTATTAATATTTTAAATACCACTAAACCTCTGAAATCTCATATAGTATACTTATTTCAAAGTGCTATAGTCACTGAGGATTGAAATATAAATTTTGTAAAGTATGACTCATTTCTCACTGCACCGTTTTCCGGAAAATTCCCAACGTTTATTCCCTGTGACTTCTGAACATCAGGGAAACATATTAAACGGCAGTTAATTGTTTTATATGCCTGAAGACATAATGAGAGACATGCTTTAATGACTCATCGGACATGAAACTGTATAGTTCGAAGGAACTGTCTACATTTCCCCTTCACCCTAAGCCCATTAAGTATGCATATTTTATAACATACTCCACTCGTTCACCTATAAAGGGGTGCATTTCCCGTATTAGGTAACCCCTATGCCAGAAATTACACGATCTCTCACATACTGTCGAGCATACATGCTACGTCCTATCATGATAAATAATTCAAACTCACGCGACGATATCCCTCCATTTAAATTGGTGGCGAAGAAAAACTTGCAAAACATACACGGTGTATGATTTTTCAATTTCAATTTTTTTTTTCGTATTTTTTTTTCCAACTTACGCAACATATTTCTCTGGATTCTTTATTAAATCAGTATCGGAAGATATCTGGAGAATTTGCGAACTCTCAGAAACGCGAGAATGACGAATGACTCAGGGAAAACTGTGAGTAAGAAAATATTCCACTTCTTTAACGCGAATTTTTCCATATTTTCTTTCAATATTGGAGATAAAGGTTAAGTTTCCCGTCAATAATTTGATCCATAAATAAGAATCAAGTGTCATTTCTTTATCACAGAGTATAAATAATAAATCGTGGTAACATTTTACGGAAATAAATTTAAGGAAAACATAGCCGTTTAAATGGAACTGAATAGATATTTGTTCTTTATAGATTATTCTTTTTTATTAACTCTAAACGTGGAACAATGAAGTCTGGAGCAATCTGTTATCATTTGTGACACAAACTTAAACTTCTTGAAAATTCAAATTACAATTGATCTGAACAGCAGGATTTTGGGCGTTAATATCATACATATAATGTTTTAAGGTGTATATATTTTATTATAAACAGCTTTTTGATAAATTGCACTTACTTTACATCCATTTAAAAGTTTGATTTGAGGAATATAAAATAGCTCTTTTGTCATTTATTTTAGTTTTGTTAATTTTGTAATGCTTCCCATTCTTTAGATATTTTGGGAATTAATTTTGATCGACGAAATACGTGTTAAAAAATCTAGACTTAAGTTAAGTACAATAATTCTTAATTTAAAAAATTATATTCGTATCATCAGATCTCTTCCATTAAACGTTTAATTCTTTAAGATTGAAAATAATATAAATTTGGTTTTAAGAATATCTTTCACGTCTTGGAGTGACACAAATTGTTCAGTTAAACAATGCATATCAATGACTTTCAGCTGCATTTTTTTTTCACTTTGTTTGATAACTTTCCTTTTCCAAACACTTTAATTTTAGTGTCAGAGGATTTATTACAAAATGAGTTAATAATACAACATTACCTGATGTAACCTAATTCTCATCACTTAATTAAGTAGTATAAGAATTATATATATATATATATATATATATATATATATATATATATTTAATTGAGAAAATGACTTTTTATAAAACTCTGGAAAATAACAAATAAATTAATTTCTTGTTGTACCATTACTGAGAAATTGCGGCTAATACTCGTATACAACTGAATTCACATCTATAATTCATAAATCTCTAAACTTGCATTAAAAATAAGGATAATTATACCAGTAATCTAAAAATAAAAGATGTGAAGCTTTTAAGAAACATAATTTTTTTTAAACATTAAACAGCTGCTTTTAAGAGTACTAAAATATTCTTCGAATATATGACCCCGAAATCTCAGTTTTTACATTTATTTTCAACGTTTCATTTCAGGACATTAATATATTTTCTTTACATATGTAGTCAGTTCAACACAGATTATATAAAATTATACGTTGAGAGACCTCCATTGATACATGTAGAACGAGAAAAAGTATCGGTAAATAAACGAGATGACACAAAGAGGGATGGATGCTTTTAGAGGCGGGCATTTATATAAATACTAACAATACATTTATATAAATACTAACAGAGTCACATTAGCGCCACCATGGTTTAATAAGATGGGAAAGAGGATTTTTGCAGGCCCTGCTTCCTTGCCTCTTTTATTAACCTTGTTCTGTTTTCGCGTTGCTCCGCTGCTGTCCGATATAACGATGTAAAATCTGCCTTCTGAATGCGCCCCGGCAGGGACCGGTGGAGTTGCTATTGTGTGTGTCCAGTTGTCAAGGTACCTGTGTTTTGCTGAATAATATTTGTCTGCATAATAATCCGGAATAAAATAATATGCGTCGCATCTCTGCTCTGCAGGTCCCTTCAATGCCTCTCTGTGTGTTTTTCCTTTCCTATGTGTGGATTACAATATGTCTGACTTAGTGTTCCTCAAGTCTCTTCTCATCCCTCTGCCTCTATTACAAAACTGTTGAATCGCGCCCTCGAATCTTGGGTGCATCATCTCCTCCACTACGTGATGTACAGCGCATTACATACATTTATACATATATATACAGGCAGCCCTCCTACAGCACAGCATCTTACAACACGGTTTCGCTCTAACACGATAGGATAAATTGCGAAAACCTTTGTACAACACTGTACTTCGACAGCACTATATAACACGACTTTTGTTTAACACATTTAAACACAAAATTTCATTAAAATAATGACGGGAAGGAATAATGAAATCTAGTAGCTTTACATGAAAATGTATAAAGAAATTGGAAGTTGCAAAATATCTAAATGAACAGAAAGGTTCTGAAAGTGAAGGTGATATCGTTCAACAGAAAAAAAACGTTCTCGTTTGATTCTACTGAGCAGTGATGAGGAAGAAATTTATTAAATTAAGGTTGCATTAAATAAAAATAATATTTTGTTTCTTTTCGTTTTGCGTTATACATACATTTATATTTTTAATAAAAAATATAAAGTGGCTTATATGGAATTAAAAAAAATTGTTTGTTTTTAATAAGTTTTCGGAACGTAACCCCCCTTTCTGTACTGGCTCTGGGTATCATATAACACGGCATTTTCTGGAAACCTATCTACCGTGTTCTAGGAGGATTACCTGTATATATATATATATATATATATATATATATATATATATATATATATATATATATATATATATATATATATATATATATATGTATATATATATATATATATGTATATATATATATATGTGTGTATATATATATATATATATATATGTGTGTATATATATATGTGTATATATATATATGTATATATATGTATATATATATATATATATATATATATATATATATATATATATATATATATATATATATATATATATATATATACATACACACACACACTAGGGTTCACAAAATAGTTCAATAATTTCTAACGTATCTTCAAACTGTAGCTTTTTTTATTTAAAGGGTGGGAAAAAGAAATTATTGTCTCCACTGACATCATTATGACACATTTAATAACATAAGAAATTAATAATGCGCTATATTAATACAGTTATCATAATTAGATACAATTTTTCATACTTAATATTTACTTTTAGAAGAAGAAATCATTTTTATGAGGCACTGTTTATTATTTTTGTTCCACGTGTAATTGGCAAATGGAAAATCATTAAATGATAAAATTTGATTCGTATGGATTTAACGCCAAATGTTTTAACCGGTAAATAAATGACAAGAAATATCACAATAAATGTTATTCAACAAATTACTTTTCTAGTGGTTAAAATTTAATAGGATTTCAATTGCTGTTCTTTATTTAAAATTTTGGAAAACCTATTATTTTATTACAAACTAGCTGAATGCTTCGCGCTTCGCTACGGAGTGCATTCAAATTAAATACAGCGGTCAATGTATGCAATTAATTTGTATGTTAAATGTCCATAAAACATACTAATTTGAATTAAATTCTTAAAAAACTTCCATCTCAATGAGTCTAGGGGTTAAATTTTATCTTTTGCCGTATTTTAATATTTTTTCGTGTCAATTTATTTCGTTGTTATGAACGTGACGCAAAATGAATTTGAAGTATCACAAAAGGAAAAGAAACCGCGTGATCGGCATTTAATAAATTAAATTCTAAAAATGAATATTTAAAAATTCAGCAAAAATCAGAAAATAGAGGTAAAGATTCGAAAAAAGATTTCATTTTAAAGGAATTTTTATGATCTTTCTTGTGATATAAGATTTACAACCCTCAGATTATTGTTTTAAAAGAACACTTTAAAGAATGTTACAAAAACAGTTTAAAAATTTAATCATAAAAAAATTTAAGAAGAATTTTTCAAAAATATTTCTTAGTGCACCCCTACACTATAAGAAGAATCGCCATGCAAAATTTCAGCCCTTTAGGTCCAGCGGTTTGGTCTGTGCATTATCTGTCAGTCAGTTACGGAACTGTTTTATATATATAGATAACAATTCCCAAAAATATTTGTTCTGGAGCCACGTCCTACGAACTATAATTGTTCCTTTAATTTACACCAATTCTAAATAAAACGAGAAACATAAAAATATTAAAGATGTTTTACTACTATAATTTTAAAAAATCACCTGTGGATAGATTCTTTGCGGCGAGAAACCCTGTCATAGTGAAAAAAAACGCTACGCAACTTGGAGAGCTCCAACCATCTGAGAGCGCAGTTAATACAGGGGAGACTTTCCGTTGTTTTAAAGACTTTAAAACCTTCTCCCTAATTTACGTAATTATCTCCCAACTCATAAAATGTACACCAGAAACCTCAGCATTGAGTTTCAGCTTCAAAACAATTAAGCCAGACTTGCTGGACTCCGGCAACGGCGTTTCCATCAGCCCCTCTACAAGTGGATGAACACAGTGTTTAGCAAAGAATAAACACGCCTTTACTGACAAGATTCATTAGAATTCCGCGGGAAAGACTAGAAGCATCTTCGAATCCATAAATATGACGGATTGTTCGCATCCTATTATAGAGGGAAGTACTTTCCATGCTCCTTAAATCTAGTTAAGAAGATAACTCTCGGACTTTTAATAAATTTAGGCAAATTTTCGTATCTTTAGTGTTATATTTAACTTTGTGAAAAGAGTGAGAAGCCGAATCTGAATACGTAATGCGAGACTGTGGAGTGTTCGGGGCGTATTTCTATGCTAATGAAGGCTTCAGAACATGATATATGGTTTGAGGAAGACGGAGATTCCATATAAAAACGCTAATTTGTGAAGAACTTACCTTTTGATGTGCCTAAATTCGATATGTAAGTTAATTAGCTTTGTAAGCTAAAGTCAACACTAATTTAAGATGGAGAACTCTTTGAAAGCGTAGCTTTATTGAATTCTTATACGTGATAGAGACATTTACGAGGAAGGGGGAAATCTCGAAACCGTACAGCAGTTTGATATTAGCAAGGCCCTTGAATTATTTTAGGAAAATTATTTTAATTAATTCAGTGTACATAATTTCCCTTTGCAAGTTTTAAGTGGCAAAATTCCGTAAGAAATTAGCTTTGGCTCTGCTTTAAAATTTTTAATACATTTTCAAAATCTTGATTCTTTTCCTTCAAAACTTGATTAATCGTATAAATAACTTGTATATTAAGTTGATTAAGGAATCATAAACGTCCGTCCAGACGACTAGAAGCGTTTCTGAAAGACTGATATGAGAAATAATTAGCAATGACAAGAACTATTTATTTATATTAATCTCAAATTTTTAATAATTGTAAGAAACACTATGGAAGTTTCTTTCATCGTTTACTTACTCACAAAAATACAATTCATTACTACGATTTGAAGTTATTATAAAACACTTAAGAAAGAAACGTCTATAACACTCAGTTCCTGACATCATGATTTAGACAGAAATATTCCCTACGTTTGTAGTACAGCCGATAGAAACAATTAAAGTAATCTGTACAAATACTTATTTAAAGGAGCTAGTAAAATTAAAGGAGTTTAATAAAATTACAGTGCTCATAGGTCTTTCCGTTGTTTATCTTTCTAGAGAAAATCTTCTAGTCACCCATTTAATATATTTCATAAAAACTGAATAGCATGTTTAATTGAGCAACATGAAAATCGAAATTATGTACGTATAAATCGAAAATAACAGTAATGCAGAAATTAAATTAATACGGAAACTATCAGATTGATCTAATAATAGTTTAAGCATCTCAGATGCCATGTTAAGTTCTTTAAAACATAATTTCTTTTATTAATTACAATTGAAATAGCATTCGCCTTTTAGAAACAATTTCCTGCATATTATCTCCTGAATGGTCAAATTATGCATGAGGTAATTATGCCTTGAAATATTTAAAAGTTTATTTCTGCTGTATATCTACTTACATCATAAATAAAGAAAATTACCGTGATAACAGTAAATAAGGGGGAAAATAATCCTTAGTGTACTGACACGAAATACTGTGTATTAAAATATTTAATTGATCTCATACGTGACACTTAAGTTACTTTAAATATTAAGCTCTTACAAACGTGCAGTTTATTACAGTAGAAATCACTTTGCTTTGGAGAAACAAATTCTATTATTTACTAAATAGTTAAATTATGCATGGGGTAATTACGGACTGAAATATTTTAAAGTTTATTTCTGTAGTGTATCTACTTACACCTTAAATAAAGAAAATGACAGTGATAACAGTAATTAAGAGGAAAAAATAATACAAAGAGTACTGAAGCGAAATACTGTGCGTTATTGGATAAAATATGCAGACAATAATTATATATTTAACTAAGTTGAAAAGTTATGTGTTAACATTTTTAAAGTAAGCATATTTAATATGCAAAAATGAGAAGAGAAATGATAAACAACACAAGCCTATTCATTTTTTTCTCTATTCATTTCTTTGTCTTTAGAAAGTTAAAAAGAAATCATCCAATATCCTTCTTTCAATAACATCAAGAAAGTAATGCATATTTTAAGTCACTCTTTTTTTCCCGAAGAAAATTCTCTCTGTTTTCATTTCTCACTATTTTATGCTTAGGAGCGTAGCTTTTCTTCGAAAAAACTAATTAACTTAACTTTGAAGCTCATTGACTTATGATCGAATTCGAAACAACTTTACGGAAATGAATTTTTTAACAAAAATTTTGTTCTTGTTTTATTTGCGTCTTTCAGGATTTATATGTATCAGGCAAAGCTTGTTTTCCTTTATTATCAACGTGATAAGAAATAAATTGCTTCATTTTTGGTACAGCATGGATACTTCAGAATACGAAATTGATGCTGCATAAAGACAAGTTGTTTCTTATTTACTTTTTTTTTCACGAAACTGTACATATTAAGCAAGCCTCAGAAAAATGATTCATTTTGAGAGGAAATGAGAATTATTTACTGTTCGCGTAATACCGAAATTTGTACGTTATGCTTGTTCCTTTAGAAAAATAAGGGATCATGAAGTGTGCAAACAGCATGTGTTGAGTAAAATATACTCTGCCAAGAATATATATATATATATATATATATATATATATATAGAGAGAGAGAGAGAGAGGAGAGAGAGATATATGTGTGTGTATGTATAAACACTACTAGATAGCAAAAGTATGATAATAATATATATATATATAAAATCAGAAAACTCTAAGAATAAAAAAATCATAATCATATTTATGTTTTATAAATTGATAATTTTTTAATAAATTTTTTATATAATAATTACAATAATTTTTTTGTCATGATACCCGATTGAATAGACATTGCTTTGAATTCAACGACTGAAATTTTATGCCAAAACAGTGACAAAAACAAGGCAGATAGAGGAACTGGGATACGTTCTTTTATTTGTAGACCTAAACCTAACACTCAATGATTTGTAATGATTTAAAAAAATATGTTTTTCTTCCATTATTGACACGCACACACACATTATATATATATATATATATATATATATATATATATATATATATATATATATATATATATATATATATATATATATATATATATATATATATATATATATATATATATATAAGCAATTATATATAGTAATAAAGGAGTTAGAATGATAAAGCATGACTGCACAGAAAGCAAGTACCGGTATTACAGCAATAGTGCAACAGAACATGAAGGCCTTGTAGTTAATGACCGGGGGGAGTTGTGACCCCCTATCCGGTTAAAACATGTTTTCAAGCCATGGCAACACTCCCGGAGGTCACTACAATTCCAGAAACCTCACAGGAGTTAAAAACACAAAAACTTTATATATATATATATATATATATATATATATATATATATATATATATATATATATATATATATATATATATATATATATATATACATATATATATACATATATATATACATATATACATATATATATACATATATATATACATATATACATATATATATACATATATATATACATATATATATATATATATATATATACATATATATATATATATATATATATATATATATATATATATATATATATATATATATAAGAAACATTATAACATTATATTATAAACGTCTTCAAATACAGAAGAAAAATTTTAATGCTTGTCTATAGCGAGTTCTGACACAAAGAGTGACAAAACAAAGAAGTGTGAAAAAAGGGTTCATCTTTATCACTTCCTTCCTTATGTATAAAAAAAACCCCGAAACTGGTGTACATAATAGGAAACACTTTTACATTCATATCCTGTTCTATGCCAATAAAATACTCTTAATCCTTTTATTTCCACGAAAACTATTCCTTGAACAGAATTAAGTCCAATAATGCTCATCAACCATTTATTCTGTCAAAACTTTTTTTTTTCTCTCATTTCCACAGTATGACAATCTAGGATAATTCCGTCTCTCTAAACGCCACGCTAAATTAACATTCGATCGAAGCGCAAGAAGAAATAGTAATCGATAGTTAAACAAAACCTTCCATGTATTCTAGTTATCTGGATCCCAGCCTGTTGACTTTCAGCCTGTCTTCTTCGTTTAATAGCAGGATGTAAAGAATTAATATTTTCTTCGTTCATGGTAGATTATTAGGTATCAGTGAGGGAGCAGATACATACTGCAACGCTGAAATTTCTATTTAGGATAAGTGGAATATGAATTTTTATAGATTTAATTTTGGGATAAAAAATGCAATAGGATATTTAACCCTTCAGCGGGCGCGCCAATTTTTGGAACACCAGCAGGCGCGAGTGGCACAAAGTGCAACGTCACTTTCAACCTTGATTATTCCTTTTGTAATAAACTTTTTTTTTCAAACGAAAAATAATAATTCTGCTTTGTATGACAAGATATAAAATGTTGATAATATTGAGATATATTTATAATTAAAGACCAAAGAATGCAGATACAATCGATTTATTTCAAAACTGTTCGGTTTATTGGATCTAGGGACAACTTGCGAATTACCTATTATGTCCAAAAGGCTAAAAACAATGAGATTGTCCATCTTAGTGATACGCGGGATACCGTGTAATAGCTGCATATTTGATCGACTACATCGACTCCTGTTTTTGTCTATTGTAATCCAGTATAATCGCCGGTTTACCATGGTTAAATCACGACTAACAATGAATGGATAGGAATACAAGGGTCAGAAAATCAGACCTGCATTAGAAAGGGTGTAGCTATAAATAGAAACTGCCTTGAACATTCAAACCTTACATCTAAAAACAAAGCATTCAAAATTACGAAAATGCAGAACTTTGTACATGGGCACGCCCGTTGAAGGGTTAATAAAGTTTTCGATTTTTTTTAAACCAAACCCTTTTGTTTTCGCTCCGTTTAAACTCTTAAAAAGAAATTCGGCTGTGAGGCAGTATGATGTACCTTGGTTGTAGCATGAAAGAAAATATGCATGTATCTATAAGTCTTCCATAACTGTCATGGCGAAGGATCCCTATCGATATGGTTTTTTATATATAATTTCAAAAAAGAGGCGCTGTGGCTCAGTTGACAAAAGCAGCAGGCCAGTGATCTGAAAGTCTCTGGTTCGATGCCCGTCGCTGACAAATCCACCGCCATACTAATGGCGGCTGTACACTAATGGTGGCTGGTGCACGAAAAATCTGTAGTGGCTGCAATGTCCTCCAAGTTCTCAAATTTATTGCGAACTGTTGGTGCGGGGTCAAGTGTACCGGTCTCGTCACTTAACTCTGTTCTAAATTACGGGACCGGCTTGTAGGGGGTATTGCTGGCCACCTATACGGTGCCCCCCTTAAATGAATGGCCAGCAGTAGTGTGTTTACATACAGACGAATGTCTAGCGTCAAGTGCCCCCGCGTTCGAAAAATAAATAATAATTTCAAAAAACAACGGAAAAACCATTTAAGATAATATCTCATTAGTAATTAGCAGGAAGGAATTCTATCCCGTGCACGATTGCTAAGTCCACTACTAAGGAAATCCGTCCAAACGGATGACATTCCGTAAGACTCAATTGCCAGGTCTAGACCAGGGGAGACCAAACTGTCGCTCGAGAGCCGATTGCGGCTGTTTATCCCTTTTTTTTCTGGTTCTTCGTTCAATGATCAGCTTTTCAAAAAACTTTCGCTCAAAAAACTTTCGCAAAAGAATGTCTTACAAATTGCTCTTTGATTTTTTAAAATTTTCTTATTTCACATTTTTTTTTCTCTAGCTAGAATAAAACAAGTGTCAAATTGGTGGGTTTTTTAAAAATTTCAAATACCGTTTTTAAGGAGACAAGGGACTTTCAATCTCGTTCTTCTTTAATTTTCAATATTTTACTCTACATACCCCATGAGTATAGTTTATATTCTTTCCTACTATATTGAAGATACTTAGAATTCACAAATAAGTATTTTTGAGTATTATATATATGAGTATTTTACTATATCAAAAAATTCTTCGAAAATGCTAGAATTTTTCAAAAGGCTCCATGCGTATTCATTTTCTTCTGATATCGTCCAAATTTCTCAGAATTGTTAATTGAAGTGTTTGTCTAAAACTGTGCATTAATTCTTTGAAATCACAAATATTTTTCAAATTTATAGACCATAAAATAAAGTAAAAACATAAAAAAATAACAGGCAGAGTAGAAAAAAATTATTTAAGACTAGATTCACACAACAAAAAAGAATTAAAGCACATTTATATTTATATACATATAGTAAATTTATATACAAAATTTAAGAATTTTAGTAAATTTAGAATGCACATGGAGCCTTTTGAAAAACGTTAGCATTTAAAATTTTTTTTTTTTTAAACAG
Source organism: Dolomedes plantarius (assembly GCA_907164885.2). NCBI lineage: Eukaryota > Metazoa > Arthropoda > Arachnida > Araneae > Dolomedidae > Dolomedes > Dolomedes plantarius. The sequence continues at coordinate 196,135,204 of OU015493.1, forward strand.
GCATTATTCTGACGAAAATTCCTTATTTTGAATTCTAAGAGTTTTCAGTATGGTAAAATAGAAAATTAATTTTTCTCATTTTGTATATAGATTTAAAAATTGAAAATTAAAAATTTCCAATTTGAAGGTCCCTCGTCCCCTTAAAATTTGCAATACCGTGCACATGGACGAACACGCTTAGCCGCAATACACATTAAAAGGCAGAAAATAAGGACATTAAATAAAGAAAAATGACCTCCAATTTTGTTATAATTTATATCTGTGAATTCGGCCTTTAGATGGATATAAAAAATAAACAATGTTCAGTATTGACAAATCAATATTTATCTGAATTTCCACGAACTGGAACAACTCAACATAGCCCAGATATGAATAATTTGGCATAACAATTGAAAGAAATATTAATATCAAAGCTATTGAAACTGCATAATAACGTAGAAAAATTATTTATTCTAACAATAGAAGAAAAATATATTAAATGAAAAGACTGGAAAAAACAACGCTTACAAATTCTTTCATATGAAACATAAACTTTTGGTCTGTTTATGTCTCTTATAAGTATGTACATATTCCCAAATGGATCTTAACACTGTTTATCTTCGTCACAACCTAGTCTAGGCAATGTCTCTCGGTAAATTTTCTTCATAAAGCCTTACTCAGCACTGCTCTGTGCATATGACCCGAGTATGCTAATCACAGAAGCATCAGAATGTCGAACATAATTCAGTACTTGTATATAAGCGGTCGTCAATGCACATTTCCTTCTATTCATCATGATTTGATTATATAAGCGCATCGAGCCACCTGAGATTAAACAAAATAATGCTGAACATATCTGCTTGTTCAACACACCATTAGATACCGTAGGGCTTATTTAGATTTGGTCCTCACGGGTTACTCAAATTTAGTCCTTTTTTTAATAAAAAAAAACTAATTGGCGTGCACTTCAACCGCATACCCTCAGTGTAATTGAATTATAGTAATAACAACACAAGCTTCTTTCAACAGTTTCTAATTTTTTTCTTTCACTCATACAACGGAAATTGTTACAGTAATATCGCATATACAAGGGGTAACTCTGCAACTTCAGTGGAAGAATTGAAATTAAACATTAATATGGTAAAATTTTATCAGCAAAATAAGTTTTTTTTTTAAAGTTTTACGTTTTCTTGTACTCTGGATAAGCCCTTTCACAATAACAGTGCATGTGAGATTTTTTCACCTTACAAGAATATGAACCTTACAAGAATTAAATGGCTCATAACAACAACAAATAACGTAATGTGTTTATTAAATACAGTTTCATCAGGGTTAAGCATCTGTAAAATAAGCCTTTTAATACACTTTAAAATTTAATAAAAATTTTAGCTGTCACAAAATTATGCTTGGTACATTAAATACAAAACTATGCCTTAAACAAGAACTTAAAAATTAATAAATGAAATTACAAGTTTCAATATCTTCCTCGCGAACAAATGTCGACAAGATTTTATTTTGGCTGTAGTTCCCTTCAAATCAATAACGTAAGCAATACCATGCATATTTTAGCTGTCTGCATGTCTGTTACACGGAGGATTCCCCTTCGTTTCTTCGTACAACACGTTCTGCGAGGAAGGCCTGTTCCCCAAAATTTAGACCTAATTAACTTGCGATCGAAACTGAAAAGAGAATACGGCAATCGATAGTTAAACGAAAAGTTCTTAGCACGATCGTCTTCTTGTCTTTCGACTTTGGTGTTGTCTTCTTTATCAAACAAAATTGAGCAAGAGATTTAATATTTATGCAGCTAATTCGAAATTACTCTTCACGTATGAGGGGATGAACATATATTGAATTACGTTTCTTAAGACGGTATAAAATTCAATATATTATATGCCGACAAGTTTTGTGCAGTGGCGTAGCGAGCGTAATTGGCGCCCGGAGCACGACACCTTTTTGGCGCCCCCATGGTCTTGGAAACCAAATGGCCCAATGGTGTTGGGGACCATTTGGCGCACCTCTGCGAGTTTCGCTCGGGGCATGATAGACCCCCTTGCCCCCCTCTCGCTACGCCACTGGTTTTTGTGTATAAACAGAAATAATTTTATTACTCTTCTTAAGTATGAGGGCTGTTTACGGAGAATGATACTCCTTATTTGAAAAGAAAATTGGTAATAATGTACCTCAGCCCTTGTATTCGAATGAAGCGGGAGTTTTGGGCTGCTTTATCAGCTGCTGTACTCGTATAAACGAACATTCTGGCGTGTTGACCTTTGAAGCAAGTGTCACTGCGTATTTCCGTTAACTATTCAATGTGCTTTTGTTGTCGCTAATGGCCCGGGAAGAAAAACATCCAAACCCGGGTCCTTGGAAGATTTTCGGGGCGAAGGTATGCGACTCCGGTTTTTACGGCACCGCAAAGGTCGGAGTCCGACAAAGGACCTGTTCTCATAGAATCCGTTAGCGTTAGCGTTAAAGATTGATCCGTTGGCGCTGATTGGCTAAGTGGGTCAAGGATTGGTGTACGATTGGTTAAAAAGTTTTACGCTGACGGATTCTATGTAAACAGGACCTTAGCCTGGTTCCATCACAATTTTGACCAGCACCCCCCCCCCCCCAAGGGCGTCAATCTGGTGGGTTCGTACCTTCCTCCATTCGCTACCACCTACTAGACTTTCCAACCTACAGATTTAAAGTGCCAAACTCTGCGTAGACACGAAGGCATCCAGTGTCGCTTGTCGGGATTTGAACCGATCTTCCTCTGTCTGAAATCCAACGCGGTAGAACAGTAAGCTGCCGTTAGCTAACTATGAAATGCGAGCAATACAAGAGGAGCCAGACGCAATCAAAAAACTTTACGGTTAGCCTTTATAAGTATAGCATTGGAAACACATTATATACTGCAAAAAAAAGTGTATTTCAGTCGTGCAATACCTCCCGCGATAGATTTTAAGGTAATTCCATGTGTTAAAAATTCCAGAAGATCCAAGATGGGGATGCAAATACTTAGGACAGAACTACGATGTCGATACAGGGTTAATGGTATATGCCATACAGCCGTTAGTGCCATAGGAGCATCCTGCCAGTTTTAAAATCTTGAATATTAACCTAAAATGACAGGAACAACACTAAAGGAGACTGGTACTTCTCTATTGTAATGCTAGGATTTTGAAGTAAATTCCATTGGGAAAAATTCTGTGTAACACATAAGTGACTGAATTCTCACAGCACTGCTAGACCAAGTTTGTTAACTGACGCTCATGTCTAGTGAAAATAGAATGATACACATCCTTATAAAAATGCAAGAATATACGAAGAGTGTAATTCTAATGAAATTAAATGAATAATTATAAAAAAATATATAAAAAAATTATATGAAACATATTTTAAAACATCATACTAATATCATGTCCCAAAATATAAAAAATAAGTAGATCTTACAAAAATTTAATTTCAGGACAGCGTAACACATTTTTATCTTTTGATAAGATATTATTTAAAAAAATTTTGATTTTATATAATTGAACGTATAGTGGAAGGTAAAACACGTGTGCAAATTAAATAAATTTGTTTTGAACTCACAGTTAAATTTAGGGGACCTTAGTTATAAGGCTTAATGTCCCAATTTTGGTATACGATTTGCCATATTCCCAATGTACCTTCTGAATATGTATGTTCTGAATATGTATGTATAATTCTGAATATGTATGTATAATTCTGAATATGTATGTATGGTTCTGAATATGTATGTATAATTATAAATAAGAGTATGAGCACATTGACGTCTTTCGTACATGAATTACATGCAAAGAAATTTTGAAAATTCAACTGCATTATTCAATCGACACAGTAAAATTTCTTACCCAGGCATCTGCACTGTCAATATTAAATTTATAAACGATTAATATTAATAATATTTAGATGCTTACAAGCATCGTACATTATAAATTTGTCCCATTAATAACAGCATTTCCTAAATTAGATAAATCCACATCAATCTTCATAATGACTTTAGAATTAAAAGTTTCAAATGCAATCTTCTGCGCACATTGAAGAGAATGGCTTATTCCCATAGCTGGATCCTTAACTCCTACTTCCATCAAATTAATTCCAAATACCTCCTGCAAAGTTTCACTTTAAATAATCAAAACGAGGACCATGCATCTCTCCTGGAAATATTTAAATATGAGTACGGCGTTTAAACCCCGATTCCTTTTCCCACGGGAACCGCCTCTTTGAAAGTCTTAACATAACCCTTTACGAGGGCTCTACAGGTAGCATATGGCGAAATACGAAATTTCGGAATATAATAAAGGAAGGGTTAAATCTGCAGGGAACTTTTGGAATTCGAAAATTTATTTGATCCTCCTCGATTCGGGAAAGAGTGTAGGTAGTAGGGGGTTATCAGGAAAACTGCTCGAGGTAGAACGTTGATACCTCCGGCACGAATTTTCAATACTTCATGAATTCATGGGCTTTATTATTTTCATGTATCGAAATTTTAATAATGCAACAGTGGTAGAAAGCTACGTTTCAACTCTGTGAAATTTCGTGTAATTTCGTAAAGGGGAAGTCATTTATAAATTTTTAACGAAATCGAAATAAGGTTAATGAAAGGAGATATGTTTAATTTCGTTTCCTTAAGAACAAGGATTCATTTTAGGAAAGGTAATCTGAATTTCCTCAAACAATAAAAATTGTATTCATATTTTAGTGGTGTTACAATATGATAAATTATATCTTTCACCGCTAAATGTAACCGTAAAGGATACGGCGAGAAATCACCTTGGGCTGCATTAACAAAGCATCCATCAGTCCAGTTGGCTCTGCATTGCAAGAGGTGTTTAGATATTGTTTGTAATATGGGAGTATTTTCTAGATATCTGCCCTAATCTTCTCTCAGAACTAACATAATTTACACAGCAACAAAAATATATAATCTTAAACAGTAATTTATAAAAAAAAAATTGTCAGGTAGTCTCTTCTAACGAAACTATCACGGGTTATTAACGTAGGATTACTTATCGTTTCTTACCTCTTTTGTATGTGTCTATATATATATATATATATATATATATATATATATATATATATATATATATATATATATATATATATATATATATATATATGTTTAAATTTTGACGCATTTTGTTTACTTTTCTGTTTAACTGTTTACTGCTTGTCCATGCGATACAGACTGGGTTTGGCGCGCTGCCAAAATTAGAACTCTCGAGGTACGGACAGACGCTTTTAGCGTCAGAAATTTTCCTTTCCGGAGGACCGTTATGGAGGAACGTAATCCTAAGTTAAAAAAATATTTGTTAAATTTAATGATTAATAATTTTTATATAATTTTATTAATTTCATAAATACTTTGTAAAAATATGTGTGGTGTGTTACCACTACTGTTCTTGATTATAACTATACTATGAACAGAATAGTGTCACTTACCGAGAACTGTCTGTACAATGCATGTGCATTAAGAGAGGGCTTAAATTTTACTGGTTAGGTATATTATTTTTATGGGGTATTCATGTGACAGGGAGAAACAAAGCCTTCTAATGGAGCAGCTCTTCAGCACAGATTTGTCACAAAATTACGATATCCAGACTGCTACCATATATTGTTCAGAGAAATTTAAAAGAGACCAGACAGAAATAAAGCTTACACTTGTTTCATAGCTTTATTTTAACCCCCAACACACGCGCGTTCAAAATAAAATTCCATCCCAAAAAATCCTTAATATTAAGAATAAAACTTGAAGAAAGGACATGCTGCACAAAGTATTGCTTACTGCACTATTGCTACTAAACATCCAGTCGCGAAAGCAAAATATTTCTTTTTGAGACGGCTCTGAATGAAAGAAAAACGAAAGATAAACATGCTTTGTATTTCGATTGTCTTGATATCACAAGAAATAAATCCACGATTGTATACTTTGTTTTCAATACAAAGTATGACATGATTGTGGTCAGAAAATTCTCCTAATCCACTGACCACATGTTCTTTTATACGCAGAAATGGACTCAGAAAGACATTTCTATTTCTCGTTCTTTGATTCAAGACAGTTCTTTATAGAATTTGAAGTAAACTTACTTTTCGTAAATCTATTCTTTACCTTATGTATACATACTGGAAGAAGAAGAAAACGTACGATTCCATTTTTCCCTTTATCCTCTTATAGTTTTTAGTCTCTGTCCCCCACCCTTTTCCCTGTTTTCAATGTCGAAAAAAAGATTTGCCCCTAAACGGATGTTTTAAAAATGTTTTATTATTATTATGTTTTTCTTTTTAACCTCTATCATTTCGATATGGCTTATAGGGCTAACCCATAAGCTGCCGTTCCTTTATGCACATTAGAAACGAAAAATATTCCAGGTCGATAAAATTTTACAAAAATAATTATGGTCACAAAGGTTTAGGATAAAAGAAAGATTTACCCTTAAACGGATGTTTTAAAAATGTTTTATTAATATATTTTACTTCTTTTCAACCTCTATCATCTGATATGGCTTAAAGGGGATAACACCTAAACTGCCATTTATTTATCCATATCAGAAACGAAAAGGTATATTTCAAGTCTATATATATTTACAAAAATAACAGAGGTTTGGATTTCTAGACTACATACACTTCATAATCTGAAAAATATGGATTTGAAGAATATGCAAACCACATTCTAAGGGAAATTTTCAGAAAAACTTCTGTAACAAAAATGCAATATTTAAATTGTATTTGAAAAAACAATTCAATCTCTTGGGGTATTTCTATGTATGTGTCCAAAAACAAAGTGCCATTAAAATCTATCGTTAAAATAATTGTTTTCGGCTGAAAATAGCTTTCTAGAGTACACGATGATTCCCCACAAATTACCTAACGGCTCCTTTTGGAAAAGAAAACAACAAAAATTAATAATTTTTACAGATACCATGATTTTCAGTGCTCGTATGATAAGAAATAAGAGAACCAATTCTGTCCATTTTAACTAATTCCATTAAACTATATTTTGAAAACTATATATATATATATATATATATATATGGCGCCCGGTATTTGTTAGTATTGATAAAACAAAATCAAAAATCTTTTGACTTGTATAAAAGGCTTAAGTTTTTCAATTTTGTTTAAAAAAGTACATTTCTTCTTTCACAAGACTCAAGTCAAAATTATATTTCTGCGATTGGTATAAAAGCCAATAAATTGGTATATTTAAATCACTGATTTTGACTTACGCCCTTTATACCGGGTACCATATATATATATATATATATATATATATATATATATATTTCAGCATTATATCAGCTGATAAACTATAAAAAAATTATTACATTATACGACCATAAATGTAAAATAAGACACAAAAACCCAAGTTGTATCAAACGAATCAATATACTAAACTTTTACAAAGTCTTTATACAGAAAGGCTAAGCATTCAACTTTTCTTGTTTTCAGGTTTAAAAGAATTAATAGCAAGTTTTGATATCTGCAGATTGCCGATACTTATGTATCAAGCTGGAAATTCAAATTAACATTTTGCTGAATTTTGATGAGGAAGAAGAATTTCTAAAATATGGCTGGGGGAAAAAAATAGTTGTAATGCAATTAAACCTTCAGCTTCATGTTATTTATTACACGTCACATACGTATACACAATATGATGTAGTGCTACGAGTATTTAGATGATATCTCACAGGCTTGTTACACATCGCGGCGAGAGAAACTTCTATTTCTGAATCTGTTATTTTAAGAGCATTTGTTCTGTGGAAACAGCCCACATGAAACGTTTTCCGCGCTTGTCAAAATAATTCGTCCAAATCTGTGAAATTTCTGCCAGGCTGTGATGTATGTATTGAGGCCACAGCCAGGTTGCGAACAAGGAGAAAAGGGAAAAAAAAATTGGAGAAAACTCATAATAAGGCTGGGAAACGGAGAGGGAGGAGTGGAAATACACTTTTCAAAAACACCAAATGACTAGGGAAGCTCCACTTTCTTAAAAACATAAACTTCAAAACGATCTGAACCGGAAACGTTAAGAAGAAAAAAAAGCGTTAAAAAACTTCTAAAATTCCACTGCATTTTGCTCGCTGGTGAAAATATAAATAAATTGGAAGACAGTCTAGAGAGAAAGAAAGAAAGGAAAAAAAAAAAAGGTTTGAGGCGAGGAAACAGTTTATGGATCTGGCAACGCAAAAGGCGTGTTCTTTTTACCCAGAATCCTATTCGTCTTGTGTAGTACAACGGTGAAAACAAACGTGGTAGAATTTTCGAATTATAGCGGCTAAGTCACAGTAAAAAATAGCTCGGTTCTTTTACAACTTCTGCTGAGAAGTGAGGAGTTAAGAATACAAGGTGCTTTTTCTTCTGTTTCTGCAACACCTTTGGAGAAGAAAAAAGGAGAAGAAAATACTTTTTTTTTCAGCCATAATCCTTTGTTAATTGGCACGTAAAAATAACTACCTCTTTCGCAATAATAAAAAAAACTTTTATTGGCGAGGAAGATTTGAGCAATTCTCTGTTGTTTCCTCTTTTAGAAAATTTGCAATCAAAATATTCTATTTCTTTGAAATCCGCGTTTCCTGAAACATTATATATATATATAAATATATATATATATATATATATATATATATATATATATATATATATATATATATATATATATATATATATATATATATTCATTCCAATAAACAATCCAAAGGGCAAAAATATTATACAATATATTTAATCCTCAATGCGTTTTTCTTAAATAAAAAAGGGTAAAACTAAATTACAAACGCATTAAAAGCTACAAAAGATTTAATTAAATGTCATTAAATGTCCCTGTAGCACACAAAAAATTCACAAACAGTGTAGTTTTTTAAGTTCCATTTTGGTCACGAATGAAGGAAAATATCCAGATGTCATAAATTCTTTGTAAAAGAAACAATCTACAGTTGATTTATTTAATTCATTAGCCACTATAGTGCTGTAAAATTAAGAAACAAATGCATACAAAGAGACACAAATAATTTTTTAAATTAAGGTCAAATTATGGGCAAATAGAATTTTTGTTAAATTCAGTAATGTTATATACGCGCGTATACTAAAAACTAAACTCATGGCTCAACAGTCCGCTGTGGACCAAGGACGGCGGTACCCATCTCCGATTTCTAGACGTGTGCTGGGGGCTTGGGGTGCCACACAGCATACGTCTCAGTCAGGTGGTCAACCTGATGCGGACTCCCAGAACTTAGTTCCCAAGCATGGTTGGTCCTCATTTTATCGACCCACTCAAGTGATGAAAGGCTGAGGCGACCTTGCCCAGTAGCAGGGTCGAACCCTGGACCTGTGGGATGGCAGCTTGACGCTTTTAACTACTACGCCACCGGGTGTCATATGTATGTATAATAGTATAAAAGTTTCTGTATGTACATGTAATTACTTTTATTTTATTTCCTAATCTTACCCTGGTTTAGCATTAAAAAAACTTTTCAAATAAATTCTGTTCCAGCAATAAATCTGTAAAAAGTGCGCTTTTTAAACTCATGATGATGAAAAAAGTGACGGAAACATGTCGATTTCAAAATCTGCTTTTCACTCTAAAGATACTTCTAATCTCTCTTCCAACCAGGAAGACTTTGACTACAAATAAAACACGAGCAGTAAATCCATAAGGCAACCATAAAACGACATAATATAATTCCCCCTAAAATGTGTTGACAGTTATCTCAAAACTTTTACGTACAAACTAAACTTTCTTGGGACCGGGCACGCTCAGAGAGGCCTGCACACAAGCCAAAGTAATTCGGCTAACGATCATAAACACGGAGCTAGCTGCTTTGGTCAGAAAGACAACCAATAAATTTCCGAAGCTATAAGGATAACATTCGTGAGGTAAGATGTCGTGAGAGACGCGATTCCTGTTATCTTCTCTGAGAGGTGAAAGATGTAGAGGGTGATAGCGTGATAAAAAGTTCTCAGCGGAAAAGAATTCTGGCGAGGAAAGCAGTTCTGGAGAGCTATCGGACTCAAGTAATTGTATTTCGTGTCACACATGTATATATAATGTCTGAAATGTCCACTATTAAGTTAAGTATTGCTAATTTTAAAAGTGTAACCTTAATCTCTATAGCTAACTGAGCAATTTAACCTTTTGTTATTGATAACTGATTTGTGTAACTAGACACGACCGCTTTTTTTAGATCTTATATATATATATATATATATATATATATATATATATATATATATATATATATATATATATATATATATATATATACAATGATTTCCGCTTATAAGAATCACGTTTGTTATTACTGTTTTTGATTCTTATAAGCGGTTGATTCTTATAGCCGAAATTTAGGTTTTTGGACAGGCACACACACACCTATATATACATATGTAAGGTATACACAAGATTCGATTCACAAGAATCGAACTTTTGAATGAATTAAAGAAGCTGCTTCAGATATGCTAATTTCGGCATACGCGCTTAGTATAAATACCATGCAGCGTCATTAATGAAAAAAGAGGGGAGGTTGTTAAGGTTGAAAAGGTGTTATCCTGTGCTAGTGCTTAGCGGGCCAGAAGTTTACATGGCAGTACTGCTGGTTTGACTTACTGTTCGTGAATATAAAAATATATTGTTCTTGAAAGCTGTGTTTATACATTCCGTACAAGTAGTACGCATGCTTATTGCTGTAAAAGCCAATTATATGTGCAACGAATTCAATAAACATTGTTTCATGTATAAACTGTGTTTGCTTCAAATTCAAATAGAGTGCCACTGGTGGAAAACTGCGGAGTTAGCAATCCTATCTCGAAAACGGAACAAGATAGGGGAAAAAAGTGATTTACAAAGTTGTAGAAAATCATCGAAATAGTACAAATAGATATCTTAGGGGCATTAAAGCAAAAAATAGAACGGTTAAAACGCGCATTTGTTTTTTTATGATTTCCTACATTGTGACTGACAAAACGATCTGAGAAAGAAAAAAACAACTAGTTTTAACAATATAATACCTTTATTTGAGATGTTCAAACTTCTCACCGTCATTGCGGTGTCGTGTTTTGCCCGAAAGATAATCATTTCTCCTTCCGTTCAAGTTTCGTGACGTCACAGTATAGGAAATCACGAAAAAACAAATGCGCTTTTTAACCATTCTATTCTTCGCATTAATGTCCACAAGGTGTCTTTTCTTACTAAATCGATGATGCTCTACAACTTTGTAAATCACTTTTTTCCTATATCTCATTCCGTTTTCGAGATAGGAATGCTAACTCCGCTGTTTTCCACCAGGTGGCGCGGTAGGTGGTTTTATTTAGTAGCGCAGGGCTACTTTACTATACCTAGACACCACTTTTATGAATATAGCAGCAGCCGTTCCGAAGTTAAGAGGGTGGGAAGGGACTTTAGTGGGCATACTGTATATGAAGACCTAATTTGAATAGTAGTCCAACTCCACTGTAAAAAAATTGAGTTAGCTTCACTTTCATGTTCATACAAGTCATTTCTATCTTTTTTTAAACTGGTACACCACCAGCTTAATTCTGCTGCCAACAGAGGACATTACAAACAGACTTCAGCAGTCATTTCTCAGCACTCATTAGACTTTAAAGCTCTATCTCAAAATGAACAAGAATGCCACTATTCAAATAAGGCCTTCATATATATATATATATATATATATACAGTGGAACCTCGATCGATCGTTTTTGGATCCATCGTTTTTCCGTATGTGTCGTTCATTTTATCCAGTCCCAATGATCATATTGCTTTGTTATGTGTCCGCATCTGTCGTTTTCCCGCATTTATTGTTCATTTCAATCGGTCCCTTGAAAAACGATAGATCGAGATTCCACTGTATATATATATATATATATATATATATATATATATATATATATATATATATATATATGTGTGTGTGTGTGTGTGTGTGTGTGTGTGTGTGTGTGTGTGTATTAGCTTAATTTTTTATTTAACAATGATTTAAGAGAATACCACGAGTTTTTACTAAAAATTCTTTGTAGTTTTTTTAAGTAAAATTTCTTATCAACAATCAAGAATACGGCCGTCTGGTTTAAACTTGCTTCATCATTAAGACACCGCTGCTTTCCACCATCCACTCTCACCGTCCCCGGTAAAAATGCAGCAGACCTAAAATCATCATAACAGCTTGTGAGGAGTCGTATTGGTTCACGTAAGGTGGAAAAATGGTCATGCAATCCCTCTATTACAAACACGATTATACCAACGGGGGTAACATCAAGCAACTTCAGCAATTGGAAGAACCTAACCAACCAGGTGGTCAATTCTCAGTCCTCTCTCCCAAAGAAATAAACAAACAAACCAGAACCAGCGTATTTCCTCGGATACTGAAATTCTGTACTGCTCGGTTTGATATTTAATCTACGAAGCGAAATATGTTTCTTTCATTCACTAGGGGAAGGATTGCATAAGAACCGAAATGGGGGACTATAAAATAAGAGCTTATTTTAAGGATACTTGGGAAGAAAGTAATTTCTGCAGAAATATCACGTGACTGCGAGGAGTATGATGAGTAAGAATTTCGGGGTACCTCGCAAGTTCTTTCGAAATTACAGAAAACCTCTTTTATAGATAAATGCGTTTTGCTTTTTTAACTTAGTGTTACCTCCCATAGGTGTTTTATTATTCCTGTTTTTTTTTTTTCTTTTTTCGAAATTGTCGGTATATTTTGTCGGCATGCTGCCGTAATTTCATATGCCTTAAAAAAAATTCAGGTAGTCTCTTCTAACAAAACTACCGCGGGTTATTAACTTAGGATTACTTATCGTTGCTTACCTCTTTTGTATGTATGTATATATGTATCTATATATATGTACGTATGTATATATGTAAGAATCAGATCCAGTAATTATTATTTTTAATGATTCGTCCCTCACTTTGAGTACAACCCCCGATGAATCAGAGTCAGGAGTTTGTAGGGTAACCGGTTTTCTCGCTGAATGTCCTGCTGGAAAAGTTTAGCTATCCCGGGTTGGCTACAGATCGAGATGATTTCCAGATTTGCTCTGTACTACTTGGTTTGTGATCGCGACATGTGCTGTTCGCTAAGCTAGAAGGTTTGTCTCGAATTAATGGAATTAATAAACTTATTAAATTAAAACGAATTGATTTCTGTCTTGAAACCAAATCATGACATATATGTATGTCAAAATTTTGACGCATCTTGATACTTTTTTGTTTAACTTATCCAAGCGATAGACTGGGTTTGGAGCGCTGCCAAAATTATAACTTGCAATGACGGATGGACGGACAGTTTTAGCGTCTGAGGACCGTTATGGGGGAACCTAATCCTACTTTAAAACTAGTAGCAATGATATATGGAATGCAGAAAGCCTTTAATCCTCCATTATCCATGTACAAGGTGCGCCTATAAAGTAACCGGACAATTTTTTATAAATAAGAAAAATATTACTCACCTTTAAATAAATTTATCTCCTTCAAAATAATCGCCAAAGGAGTCTATACATTTTTCTAACGTTTTTTCAAGTCATTGAAACACTTTTATAGGCGTTGGAACTAACCGTTCGCAAATACGCGTAACATTTGATTTAGTATCCGAGACGTTTTCAAATCTCTGTCCTTTCAAGGATTTTGTATTTTTATTCACCACGAATTTGTTCCTGAAAATCAAACAATTAATCAGTATTTTTACAAGGAGGGGCTTTTTAGATTAAGAAACAGGATAAGGCGAGTTAGGAAGGAACTGTTTGATTCTGGGCAATGGTTTCTTTTACACGATAATGCTAGGCCTCGTACAACAATTTCTGTACAACAATATCTTGCTAAGCCTTCAATTGCAGTGATAAATCACCCACCATATTCTCCCGACTTAACGCAGCTGATTTTTTCCCTTTTTCCGAAGCTTAAGAAAGGACAGAGATTTGAAAACGTCTCGGATATTAAATCAAATGTTACGCGTATTTTGCGAACGGTTAGTTCCAACGCCTATAAACAGTGTTTAGATGACTTGAAGAAAACGTTGGAAAAATTGTATAGACTCCTTTGGCGATTATTTTGAAGGAGATAAATTTGTTTGAAGGTGAGTGATATTTTTCTTATTTATAAAAAAATTGTCCGGTTACTTTATGGACGCACCTTGTAAATGAATGAACGGATATGCATAGGGAACTTAGAAAAAAGTTAACTTAAAAATGGGTCCCTTTGGCAATGAAAATGAATAATTCAGGTGAGTCATATGAATCCCGTATTCTTATAGAAAGGCTGTTTTATTTATTCTTTTGTTTACAAGCTATGTTTCGGGTAACTTATATATTACGCCTTGCAGTCATTTTGATGAGCATTGATATAACTGAAAAACATATGTTTTTTCTTTAATATAAAATTAAGGTTATTGTTCATTTAAACAGGACATTTGCTCCAATCGCTACATTTTAATTTGTGCTTTCATATCTTTAGAATTTTCCTTTCATAAAATTTGCTTAAAATAAGTTTTCTTTTTATAAAACCTTCACTTTATAGTGTCCTCAAACTTGTGATGCCATTTTCTCTACAAATGTCTCTGTATACGTCGTAGGAGACATTCTTTGCTGAAAGTATTCTTTCGGCTATCTCTGATAGAACTAGCAGCCTTAACTGTTAACCACAATGGAAGCATGCACCTTAGAATTCTTAACATATGGACATACATTACTTGACAATTTTAGTCAATTTCACTCATATTTGTTTTGCGTAATGCACGCCTAGAGCAATAGTTCTGAACATTTCTTAGATTTATTCATTTCTCTTGTCAATCGCTGATCTAAGGAGGGAAATATCTGTACATATTAAATATCAAACTGCAATATCCTTAGATTAAAAATCCCAAATAGCAGATCTGGTGTATACTGATGATAAGACATATATTCTGAACCTTTTATAAGAGTTAATTGAATTGTATTACCAAAAAAAAAAAATTTATTCGTAACAGACCAAGCATAAAACACGAAACAATCCTCCAAAACCCCAAATTATGGAGATTCTTATGATACTAAAAAATGATAATAAATAAATATATAAATAAATAATTTAACAGTTCAAAGTGAAATATTAGGTGCCACAAAATGAAGACATTTTGATTTGCAATGGTAGGGTAAGTGATATGTCCAAGCAAGACACTGGAATAAGAAGCGATTCCCTCGCGCAGACAGTCAATGCCTATGTTTTATATATTTATTATTTATATATTTGATCTGTATATTATTTCATTAAAGGGAACGGAAATGTTTGGAAATTTTTAAAATATCCATATGACCATGCTAAAATATCTTTTTCCATATCGGGAAATTTGATTTGTTCAGTGCTACTAACACTATTGTTGAGCAATGCGTCACAACGCAATATTTCAGCGCCCATGTCTACCTCATCTTTCTCTCTCATCGAATCCCCAATCCGAAATACCAGCTTAATGATTCAAATCGATCGATCAATCCTAGCTTCAGAATCGCTGACACCGAAGAACCTTTGTATGAGTATTTTAAAATGTCAATAAAATTAGTTTGGATGCCTCTAGTATATGTGGAAAAACTCTAAAGTAAAAATAAATCAATAAGTAAATAACAAATAAACGCGAAGGAAGTAAATTTCGGAAACCCGAATATTACAAGGTGCTACTGTCCGGGGGTAGAACTTATGGAAATAAATCTACATTTACATTGTAGAAAGAGAAAACTCTGACAAGGATATTTTAGTTTGGAGTTTGGTACTTTCCTGAATACATTAGGTTTAAATGAAAGAAATATTTTACAGAAATTATACTGCTTTATACTGTTCACAAGCATTATACAATGGAAATAAATATTTGCTTCCCTATCTGCGGGTAAATGCACCCATTTTCTTAAATAATTATATAAAATAGGTTCACTCACGACATATTATGTGCAAACACGTATTTAATAATTTTCGGTCTAAATAAAAAAGGGCAAAACTTTAACTTTTATTTCTTCAGTAAAGATTATAGTCAAGATTTCTAATATTTTTTTTGCCTTTTGAACTCCACTGAAGAATTCCAATTTCATCAGTGAGTCCTTTGATCAAAAGTTAGGACTTTTTGAAAATTGCAACTGAATATTTAATTCAAAATGACATTATAAATAGTTTAAAGTAAGTTTTTATGCATCCTTTCTCGAACTGAGATGTGTAGTCACTTTCAGTTTTCAAATAGTATGACAACTTGACGATCGGTAATACTAACTTTGAATTTAAAACTGCCATTTGACAGACATAAAACGAACGTATCAACTACCTTTCATAGAACTTGGCTCAAATATGATTATTACTTATAAGTGCATTAATGCTTTATTAAATAACAAGAATACCACCAGGTCTGGCCGGAAACTCTTATGTAAACATTTAAACTTCCGGAAAGATACTCGAAAGCAAAGATTATTTTTAAAAGACTAACTGCGCTAATACCTTGAAATGAAACAGTACTCTTTATTTTTCAAAAATTATCCGCTAATTGCTGTATCGAATAGGAGTAATTCAATAAAAGTTTTTCGAAAATTCTCGCTAAATTATTCAAATAAGTCTGGTGCAGCTTTTCCAAATCCTTTTGTCTATTTTAATAGGCGCTTTCCCTACGACAAATACGTTCGACACAAAGCATTAAACACTTTTCCAATACCAGTTGTCACTATCTTATTTTTGTGCTTTGTGCCAAATTAATTTTCTGCTGCCTCGCTCTATTTTCTTGTATAAGTTAATTAGTATGGCGTTATCTTCTAATTGCTGGCAGCTTTCCTGTTTCAAGTCTTTTGTTAAGTACCTGAAAAATATGATTAAGAACATTTGACATAAAGACTTCACTAGATACCAAACAGTTTTTTTTATTTGTGCTGGACGATTATTTTCCAACCTATGCATGTATTAAAATATATCAAAAAGCTTTAATCCCACATCAGTTTCATGGAAATTCATTATTTTAAACAGCGGAACAGAAACCTTTTCTGTACTTTAAACATGTCGAGCTTTTGAAACGTTTACACATTTTTGGGGTATAGATAAAAAAATATTTCATTTCCTTAAATTATACTTATTTAAGGATCAAATTATAATTTAACCTCATACAGGATAATACAGCCTGGAGATAATTTCAGATTAAAAAATAATTTCTGAATTTGTTAATGAAATTTATACAAAATGAAACAATCTCTTCTTTTTTTATCTACTCACAGGTATAAAAGCGGATTTTTTTTTCTGTTCCATGGGTCATTCAATACTATTAACAATTATTGGACAAGAGAAATCTTCCGGTTTAACTAAAAAAATTTTGATTATAAGGAAACAATTTTTTTTCGTTTGAAAAATTCCTATAAATGAAAGATTTCTGTTAATGATTTTGTTGAAAGTTAACTGCGAGGTTTTGGAAAGTCAAAGTTGAAAATTTCTTTCTCTCGATTTTTCATCTACAGAAAAAGTTTCCACATAAGCTCTCACACGTTTTAAGTTGACATGATTTAGTTTCATATACTTAGTAATTTAACATGTACACAGTATTGATTCTTTCTTCGTGAAAAACGGTAATTTTTTTTTTCTTAACGGCTTGTTGCGAAAGTAATCTGAGACTAACTCAAAGCCTCTGAACGAGAACATATCCTTGAGAATGAGGAATATACAGGAACAGTTAAATAAACATCCAGAACTTTCCACTATTATACTCCAAAGAAAAGAACACATTATTTCTCGGGGGATTTGTCCCGTACAACAATAGTTCCTAATGCCTCGACTAGACGAAAGTTTACAGCCGAATTGTAAAATTCATGTCCTCTCCTTATAAATTATAATGGTTTTATAAGGTTCTTTTGTCTTCCATTTACTTATATTACACGGTTATTTTGAGTTTTAAAAAAGTTACAACCTTAAAATTTTTTGCTCATTGTTCGCTGCAACATGTTGATCTAAGTATACAATTTTAATACTTCAATAATTATTATCAGCAATATGTGATAAGCTATATGTATATGCAAATTATTTCGGACGAGAATTGGATCTTTTGGCCGTTTCTATGAAAAATTACCATTATACACTCACACACACAGTTTATATTACACACACACACACACACACATATATATATATATATATATATATATATGTGTGTGTGTGTGTGTGTGTGTGTGTGTGTGCGTGTGTGTGTGTAATGTCCAAGCGCGTAAACTATAATTAACTATATTTAATTAGGCCAGTTGATGCTAAATCTAAAGGAATTAATATGAGTAAATAATTATTAAACGAGATATTAGTCTGATAGGGAACAAAAATGCCAACAGATGGCGTTACGTTGTCTATCTCTCGGTTTAAGAGAATCCTTGGGAACGAATGGCACACAGGAAATGACGGAATATGGGCTTCTGGCGGCTCAGTGGAACAACGCTATGGTTTTCGGTGCTGAGGGTGCTCAGGTCGAATCCTGGCGTCGCGCCACGAAAAATGCCTCCGTTTGTGTCGTCCCTTCATAGGGGGTAATGCTGTCCGCCTATATGGTGCCCTCATAATAAAATGGGCAGTAAAATTGCGGAGTAGTACAGGCGAATGTTTGACGATGAGTGCCTCCGCATTGCGGAAAAAAAAATGGCGGAATATCGAATGTTCGAAATCACGCAGAAGCATTACATATACATATTATAAATATACATGTGCGTGCGTGTATAAATTTGCACCGAATTATAACTATATCCCATTATTTCAACAGTATTTGAAAAGGAAAATTATTAACAATCTCTAGACATTTCGTACTTTTTAAGAGTATGTATTAAATTAACTCAGTATTCAGTTTAAACATTCCATTTACACAAGCACCAACTTATATCAATTCTTTGGCTTGTTTCCATTGGGAGCTCTTCATTTACGAGTCAAAGCACAAATAAACACTTTTCCAATATCCATTGTCACTAATACCTTACTCTTACGCTTTGTGCTAAATTAATTTTCAGAACCGCACCATTTCCTTTTGTAAGTTAATTAGTGTAGCGTTATCATATAATTGCCGGTAATTTTTCTGCTTCCCGTCTTCGGTTAGCGCCACGTGAACGTGGAAGTCTTTTATGAAATTTAAAATGAATTGTAAGACCCTTTTCATTTCACTCAGCAAAGTGTGACTGATTTTATTTGTTGAGTAAGATGCAAATATGTTATCTTCAGGAATAGTTAAAATAAAAAGGGAATGATTGTATGATGCATTGCATGTTTCGTTTGTTTTGTAAACGAGGTTGGATACGTTGATGGAAATTAAAAAAAATTTTGCAATTAGTTTCCTTTCAAAAGCGAATTTACTTGTTTTCCTACTTTAGATGCTTTTGAATTGACGTGAAAAATAAATGTCTTTGGAATTTCAATTATTTCTTCGGCATAGTAAAGTGCGTTAAAAAGTCAACGCAAGTCTCGTGAAAAGCAATTTAATATTTTCGACAAATGACGGTAATTGTTGGTCTTTGAAACCCCATTAATAACGATGCTTCTGTGAAATATGCATTTTCTGAAATTTTCTGTGTAGACAAGTCAGAAATATTCGTGTGAAAGAAAATAGAACTTAAGTCAACTTAAATTGATGGTGTCTTTTAAAAACGACCGCGAATTTTACAACTTTATAAAATTGGGAACAGCAAAAAAAAAAAAAAATGTTTCGCTCGGAATTTTTTGTTCAACCTTTTAAAAATTCCTTTGTTTTTTCCGTATTCTGAAATTTCGAATATGAGGAAAAAAATCTCTTGTATATTTTCTGTAACGTCACAGCGTCACAGCATTTTTTTAGCTAGTAAAACAAATGCAAGGGCATTAATTATCTTTCATAAAAGTTTGTTTATTCAGAAAATGGAACTCATTTTTGTCTCTAAAAGGGTTGGTTTGGTTAATGGTCACAGATGATTTTTTTTTTGGAGGGGGGAGGGGACAAGTGGTCTCTGATCAACAAAACGTTAAAAATCACAGCTCTATACAGAAGGGGGGAGGACAAGTGGTGCCATCTGAAGCATTTAACCGACATATTTTTCACCGAACACTTGAATGGGAGAGAAAAACAGAAAAGTAATGCAACTCATCTAGTTATTCATTCAGCTATAGATCAAAACAGGTCTTTTTGTTGACAATATGCAAGATATAGTAATTTTAACCGTAAAATACTTCGATTTGACGTGCCAATAATTCTCCAAAGCACCAAACCTCAACAGCTAATACTGCGATAAGACCGTAAAAAAGTTTAAGCAGTTAGCAACTTCTACTATAATCGTCCTATCTCGAACGCTTCATAATTTGAGGTTAAAATACTTGCTATTTGCATGATCTTTAAAGTTACAACTCCTGCAAACTGTTAGCCTGAAGAAACGACAAGGAGTTTGATGGAAGAATTGTGGAAAGATAATCTTTTGATTCACATCTACGTGCCAACATTATTAAAAGCCACATTTAACAAAATATCACTGTTGGTTGATTCTTCCTGCTTATTCCCAGATTAAATTAACAGGTTTTTCTTAAATCATATATAAATATTTACAATTCAGTAACTGGAAACATTTCTTGATTATGTTATCATCTTTACGATGTATAGTTTTGGCGTCATTATATCAACATACCAGTGATAATTCGCTTGTAAGCAGGTGTTGAAGAAGATAAATCATGTATTTCCAAACGTTTCAACCTGGGAAAACCAAATTTTAGGTTTCTTTGTTTGTTGTTTGTGTGGACCCTAGGGCTAATGACTATCTCAGACCCCAGTCCGGTGTACATATGAAGACAAGGTAGAAAACAGAAACCCACAAACATAGAAGAATTAGGTTGCTTTATTACAATGTATTAACTGAATCATCCCTTTCGTATGACACCAGACAATGTGCCTTTTTTTCAAACTTCGACTCTGCAGTGAAAAGCTGATGAAATACGATATAAAACAAAGTCTAGAGGAAACAAAAAAATTAATTACTGAATGAAAATATGAAACTTTCTGTATGTCTAACGAAGCTTTTGTATCATCATTTGGCATTTCAAAAACCAAAAATTACGTAATATGCATGTATTCAGAGAATCTCAGAGAAGGCACAAACTTTAAAATATATGCTACAAAATAACAATTTAATTTTTCACATCAATTTTACGTACATTTATTCAACAAACATATTTTTCTCACGTGTTTCGTATATTAGGGTTTCATTAACGTAGTATAACAACTCTACAAACAGTCTAATGATATTATTCAAAGTTCGATATTGAAGTCTAAATATTCTGCGTTGCACTTTCAGCGAAATGCAGTTTAAACTATTGATTTTTAATTTAACATGTGCATCTTTTAGAACACGCTAATTGTCTGAGAAATTTAACTAATTGACTTATCCTTCAGATATTCGAAAGTTTCAATTGTTTACACAGCGAGTTAAATTTTATTGGAAATTCTTTATCGTAACGTCTCCGATTTGAAATTCTAGAGCCGCATGTAAACAATTAAATTAGACATGTTTATTTGAAAGAAACTATTGCGTATAGGATTTAAATTTGGGTTAGCATACATTCGTAAATTAAGATGCTAGTTGGCTGCACTTGTACTTATTCAAAGCGTGTTGTTTAGTTTTTCGCTGAAAATTTCAGACAAGTCTCATGTTTTGTTATCATGGAAATGTCATTAATAAAATTTATATTGAAATATATATCCAGGCGTATTTGAATTGTTAAGATGTATTCAAGGCGTAATTTGTGTCCGCTCACATTGATTCTATTACGTCCCTTTACAGAATGTGGAATTATGGAACTAGTGTCTAAGTGTCTACTTTTATTTGTTGTAAAATAATTTCGAATTTTCAGATCTCAAGGGGCAGTTTTGTACAATGTATAATGAATATTGATATAAAATAGCGTACGAAATTAGTGAGCGAAACAAAATGTAAAATATCGGATTTTAAAAAAGATAACTAGAGAACAGGGAAAAAAAACTTGAGAAAAAAAATTAACAAAAAGAACAAATGTAATTTATTAAAAGTTATGATAGAAGGAGTAAGATTGAAAAAAAAATCAGGTAGTCTCTTCTAACAAGACTACCGCGGGTTATTAACGTAGGGTTACTTATCGTTGCTTACCACATTTGTATGTATATATGTATGTATGTGCTATGTATATATGTATCTATATATATGCACGTATATATATATATATATATATATATATATATATATATAAAAATTTTGACGTATTCTGGTACTTTTCTGTTTAACTGTTTACTGCTTGCCCAAGCGATACAGACTGGGTTTGGCGCGCTGCCAAAATTATAACTCGTGACGCAGGACAGCTGAAATCTTGCTTTCAGGAGGACCGTTATGGAGGAACGTAATCCTACGTTAAAAATGGTATAAATATAGTAAATAAAAATTAAGCAATAAATAAGTATGGGGCAGTTCAAGTATAACGTAACACAATTTTTAGTCATTTTAGACCTCCCTCCCTCCCCTTGTAAGCAAAAGTAAGCAGATGTCTGACCTCCCAACCAGCCCCTTTTGCCCACGTGAGATTTGTCAAATTTCTTGTTGTTATTTACAGGCCAAACGACCTTTTTACAGTCAACAAAGTTATTGGATGTGTTCTAAGCAAAAATGTATAGATATTAAATCGTTAACAGTAAAAACAGAATAACTTATTTTCAGTACTGGTTGATAGGGGAATGGGTGTAGTCAGGATCACATCGCGACGCGCATGTGATGTGTCTTATGTAAGCATTGCTCTGATCCCCGTGTCCAAGGTCAGCAAAAATAAGCAAAGTTTGAACCCCGTTACCTTCCCACTCTCCCCGGTTTAATGCTTACGTAATACTTGAACAGTCCATAAATAATAAAAAATGTAGTCTATAATACGATAAAATAATTTTAAAATATATGTGAGAAACAAACAGTTCTATGAATAATGTATAAACAAGTAATATATAAAAAAAAAATTTAAAGTCAATTCCTACTTAGGTCAACAAAGAAAAATTTGAGTGTGAACTAATAGTAGGAATTGAAAAAAAGGATTGCCTGCCAGAACCTTGCCTACTGTGCGAGATTAGGAGGGGGGGGGAAGAGAGAGAAAAAGTTTGTCAGGTTGGGGATTCGATCTCGCAACCTACAGGACGGGAGAAGCCCGCGATACCGCAGTGCTACCGTTTACACAGTAACAAGAGGGAAATTACTATTCAAGAGCAAGAGACGTTCTAGGTCTAAAACTAAAATTGATTAATTAAATTTAATTAATGAATTAATATTTGAAAAAACTGTATTAACATCAAGTGTCATCCACTACAAGTTTAAAAAAAATGTATTTGAACTTGAGTGGATGAATAAAAAGTACTTTTATTAAGGATTGAAAATTTGAACAAGATATATATAGAGAGAGTGTGAACTAATAGTAGGAATTGAAAAATAATGAAGCTTTAGAAGCTTCATTATTATTTATATTAAGCCAAATTTATATTTATACGAAGCCAACAGAATTCATGTTAGAGAATTAGCGTTATTTACCAGACTGTCTGCTTAATGATTTCTAAAGTTTATTTATTTATTTATTTATTGTTTATTTAATTTTTTTTATATAGTCCATCCAGTTTGGAAAGATAAACTGAATAAGGCGTAGAGAGGATATACGTGCTTCTAAAAAATCATACAGTTTTGCACTAATTGCTCACTTAATTAACTAATGATATATTCGATTAAAATTCGAAAGGGGGATTTCAAAATACTGTTTTTAAATGCTTCATAATATTCCATTAAACAACATAGAAAATTATCGATTAGTTTCTTTGCATCTTTTCTAGCAGATGGGTATTATTTTTTTAATAAATAGAATGCAGAATATTATGCCACAGTACAGAATTGGAGGTATTCATAAAAAATCGATGATCATATCGTATCAATGAATCGTATTATCGTTTGCAAATGATAACTATGACAATATCAGTGTATAACTTAAAATTTGTTATGATAGTTTCTATTAAAATTTGAAGGGGATTTCAAAAAACTGTTTTTAAATGCTTCATAATATTTCATTAAGCAATTTTTTTCGTGTAACTAGTAGCTGTCAAGGCACCTGCACTATAATTATAAGCAACTAAACTTTAAAAAAAAAAAAAGAAAAAAAATGGAATTGATGACAAATCGATTCCAATAACTGTCTTAATCGCTCTCGGCCCATTCTGCAACCGTTATCAAAAAACGATACGCTCTATTACGTATACTAGTTTAGGGGGGTGGCGGGGAAAAGGTTTTCCGATAACTCTAAACTCTACAGGGGAGAGAGAGAGATAGGGATTTGAGTTAATCCTCCATATCCGATAGTTGACATAGCGTCCATTGTATTGGAAATTTGAGCTTATGGTAATGCGATTGCCTTGTCTAATTTTGATTTAAAGGCTGTGAAAATTCAATATGTGGCATTGTGAGATTGCTTAGCAGGGGGGGGGGGGGCGAAATTAATTCAAAATGTCTTTTTTTTTTCCCAGGTGGTGTTTAGTTCGAGAGTATCGAAAATTGATATTGAAATGAGAGATGTTATTGAAAAAAGAAAGGGTTTTAATAATACACGCATACAATACGAGAAGCCAGTGCCACCTAGCGCGTGAGTATATTTAACCCTTCGCACTTTATTGGGTCAGTTTTGAATAGATGGCGTAAAACGGGACATCTGGTTCGAATTTCAGATCTTGATTCCGAAGTATATCAATGAAGATCGATTGTGAAATGGGTACATAAATTTTCTGACTTTTCCTCTGGTAAGTTCCGTTAAGGTTAAACTGCGGAAGTTATTTCAGACATTGTATTCAGCGAAATTATACCTAAACGGTTTTTTGTGAGGTTTTTTGCAGTTACTGAATCAAAGTCCAAGTGTTCTGCTTTAAAAGAGATATGGTGATGGTGATAATAAACCCAAACTATGATACTAATTTCGAAAGTTTAGAAAATTTATATACATATTATTTATTTATGTGGGAATTAAATGTTCTTTTCACCTTCTTACAATTAAAAAAATGGAAAAAATTTTAGAATAAGATGTGTTTTGTATCTGGAAACTAATTTAATATACTTTTACTCACTTAAATTTCATATATTTGTCAATGAACAATTAATAAATTTATAATATTTTTTAATAAATTATACTAAATATTCTTCCTACTGCATATGAATAAGGATGTTTGTGTGCTTATACCGGGTGCGTCATAAATTCGTGCAAAGTTTAAAAATTCGTAATAAAATAAATAATGCTCGGAAAAATTTTCTTTTTGCGCGAATAGGATAAGAGGGACATTTTTTTTTTTTTTTTTACATGGAAAAAAAATCCAAAGTTTCCAAAAGTAACCGAAAGAGGGCGTTTTTGCGTGACCACGTTAAGCCTGCATTGCAGGAAAGACATGCGTTACCTGTTGTCACCTTCATGCAGGATGGTGCCCTGCCCCACATTTCACGTGATATCAAGACGTTCCTGTTGGAATCTTTCACTGAAGACCGAGTCTATAAGTCGCGGTTGTAAGGTTCAGTGGCCCTCGTGATCACCAGACTTGACCCCGGCAAATTTTTAGTTGGGGGGATACTTGAAGTCTCTTGTGTACCGGGGCTCCCCAACCACTTTGGTGGAACTGAAAAATGTCATTCGACAGACAATCGCTGCCATCGATGCTAGAATCCGCTGTAATGCGCTTAGTGACGCGCCTCATTTGCCTATTACCTTGTGCTGGTAGTAATGCTGAACATCTGTTACTTTAAAATAAATGCACAGTCTCGTGTTATTGTGATCTGTTTGATTATCTGTATGAGTTTTCCTGATTTGCATAAAACATCTTAGTATGACGTGTGAGCTCCCTCTTTCGGTTACTCTTGGAAACTTTTTTTTTTACATGGAAAAAAAATCCAATGTCCCTCTGATCTTATTGGCGCAAACAGAAAAATTTTCCGAGCATTACGGTCTAAACAACACCACTTGGCGCAACAGGTCGCAACGAAACCAAAAGTGCGAAAATGGCTGAAGAAGATACTATCCCTACCATTTAAAATGTGCATTTGATTATTAAATTAATTTTGTGTTTCCTCGCCGCTAAAGAATATTGAAAAGAATCCTTATACTGGAAAATAATATTTGTTGACGCTTCCAGAAACTGATGAGATATTTTTGATTTTCTTTTGTGGGTTGTTATCGCGTAAGTTAAACCAATTGCTTTGATGCCATGCTGAGAATAAATAATAAAAACTAAACATTTAAACTTCTTTAGAAACCAATAAAGCATGAACTTAACGGTCTCGCTGAATGCAACAGCCTCGAAGGTAGGTTCTTTATATCATATTATGAATAGTCTATAACAGGGATTCCCAATGGGGTCCAGGTGGACCCCTTGGAGGTCGATGGAAGTTTAAAAAGGATCTAAAGTATTTCAGGGATCTATTGGGGGTCTATGATAATTTTTTCTGTTTTAAAATTGAATTGAATTTTTTTGGAATGTAATTATTAGCTAATAATATCCGTTTTAATATGTATAAATACAAATTTACATAGGGCGGAGTGATCCACGCATCTAAAGTTGAATATCATGACGCTTTTGTATATGCCTCGAATGCCGCCGTCGGCTTTTATTTATGTACCAACACTAGGCAGAACTGGGGAAATCCTCTGGACCTTAAACAGCACATGGGTCCTCCCGATGCAACTAATCAGAAGCAGTTTCGTTTTTCTCTTGGCGATGTTTGTGCAATTGCAATCTGTTTCCGAAATCTTGTTTATATTTGTGAAATTAAAAATGAAAATAGCACAAAAATAATAAAAAATAAACCTAATGAACCACTTTTTCTAATTTTTTTGTTCATATTCTTGGTGAAATTGTTATCTTTATATAATTTACGTGCAATTATTAGTATTATAATCAAGTTGTATGCTGTATATTATAGAGAAAAATATGAGGGGGGTCGATGAAGAAAATCATTCTTTTAAAAGGGGTCGATGTAGGAAAAAGGTTGGGAACCCTTGGTCTATAACATCTTTAAGCAGTTTTTTTTTTCAGTGTTAAGGTTTCTTCTATTCACAACATTTTGAATTTTTTTCATTAGTTTCAGTCTATGCTTTATTCTTCCGTTGTAGTCATGGTAAACTGAAACCAAAATAGGTCATCAATAAAGAATGATATCCCTGTCATATTAGCGAAAAAAAAGGAGACTTTTCATACCTCGCCAGATATATTAAAGTAATTTCACCGGGTACCATTCACAATATGGAATTATTGATAATAGATACTACCTACTCCAGTTTAATCCTATCCATTAGATATCCCATTAAGCTTTTACACCCAGGTGCGTCGTCGGAAAGTCACTTTCCACTGACCATCCAAAAACGAATCCAATTTGCTCATCACCCAAGGGGCATCCGTGATCCACCCTGCTGGAGCATCCCTTACTTACCTCTGCCGCCCCCCCTCTTAATTTCGCCAGTCCCTAACAATAACAAAGCCCCCTCTACCCCACAGTGGGATTAACGTGGGACCATTTATTTTCCGTCCCCCCCCCCTTCACTTTTACAAACATGCAACAGTTACATGATTCAATGGTGATTCACTGAGAAACAGACAGGGGGATGGATGCTTCTACAAAAGCCTGTTGCACCCCCTCTCTTCACAAAGTCCCCGCAATTCGTTTAGGACCCGGAGAGACCCCAATTGTCACCCGTATGTTTTTGTGAGTGGTCCTCACTGGTTGAATTATGCATGGGTGATGGTAGGTGCTCCAAGAAACGTCGAGGCAATATATGAAGGGGGGTTAGATGGCTCCAAAACCGAGGGAACACATGATTTATAAAAGAGTGAGCAGCACTTTGAGTGATTCAGTGTGCCCGCAATAATATTTTTCGGGGGTTGGGTTTTCAGCGCATGCACGGATGGAACAATAATTCAAGGTCGTATATTTTGTCTTTATGTGCGATCGCACAACCTTGAACGCATGTTTTTGTAATCATGAAAAAAATTTTCTTCCTCTCCTGACGCGGTGGAATTGCCCTGGAAGTGAAAGGATTGACATATCAAACTGTTATTACTTCCCATTCTGAAAATTTATTGCGAGTTGGCAACATTCATTTTACTCGAGATGATATCGGGTGTTTGCAGAAAATTTCCACCAGGAAAGCCATGAAATATTTTTCGGAACGCTCGGGAAATATCTATGCATGGAAAAATTCTAATAAAAACCTGGTAAGCTCTGATATAAAGAAAGAGTGAGTATTAAATTGATTTTTTAGGAAATCATAGCAACTTCAAATTAAGTACCCAGTATTGTTTCGTTATTGCCTGATAATAAATGAAATAAAAAATTCATTGGTTTGCATATTCAAATTTATGCCCGCTTTCAGCTTACTCTGTGAGATGCAAAAACAAGTTACTAAAGAGCTAAAAAAATTAGCTATCTGTTAAGTACACTGATGCACGCAAACAAACAAATACATTTTATATATATATATATATATATATATATATATATATATATATATAGTAAGTAAAATGATAAAAAAAATGAAAGAAAGGCCACTTAATCTAAGTCATTTAGAGGCCTTATTTTATTTTTTTAATCTAGGGCTAAAATCTTAAAAATTATTTCCTGAGTACAGGTTAATGACACTAACAAAAATAAAGAACAGTTGACCAACCATTTCTGAAAATAAGCTTTCCTTGATAACGGGTTCGCTACAAAAATATAAAAAAGTTATATAGAATAATGTGCACAGTCAAAGGATGCCCTAAATTTACTTCCAAAACGAAGTTATATTGTCTGAAAGAAAGAAATTGCATCCAATGAAAGCCCATCTCATCAAAGAAGACTCCTTTCGTTACGAAATAATAAAACAGGACACGTATAACAAAAGTATGTAAAGTAAGAATTGTGATGTTCAAACATCATTTGCTAAATGAAGTGAAACTAGAATGGAAACAGTAAAGTAAAAGTGCCTCGTCAAACACCCTTTTCTGCGCAAGAACTTCAGTTAAATCCGACACTCTTATAGCAGAGAAGGATGAAAAAACAGCTTTACCACAACATAATTCTTAGAAGTATAAACGGGGTAAAAAAAGGACCTCAAACACCCTCCAGTTTTTGAAGGATTGATTGTGCAGTGCCAAGTTGCGTCTATCTTTGAAGATCGCATCTTTCAGAAACAATCCTTCATTTATTGATAACGTCAGCACTGTTGAAGAGAGATATTATCATAAAACTGTTTTCCTCTAGTGTCTGGATTTGGTTTGCCTTTATGTATTGGCTTGCAATTGCAACTTTCATATATTTTTCTCTAACGTAGGAATGTCCTCCGATCTCTAAATCACTGCGTAAGTATTTATTATAAGTTCGACAGTATTCATTCTTTTGCTGCTGGTGCTATTGTTTTAATGAACAAATTAATTTTGCATTTTACACTGTTGAATATACAGTGAGACTTCCCTAGCTGGCCGCCTTAAAAAAGTTTCTCTCTCTCATATATACACAAAAACACACATGCATACATCTGTAGGGATCTATAAAGTAAAAAGCAGATATGAAATTTTCCATAGAATAAATGAAGCAGTATTCGAAAAACTTTGGGGGGCGCAAATCAGTACATTTGGTTACAAGTGCAGCGGACGGTGAACGCGGAGTAGTAGTTTAAAATGTTGCGTGGGGAGCGATTTAAGTATTAAACGGGGAAAAAGGGGTGCCATAAAAAACTAAGGGGTGGAAGGTTATTCAATCAGCTCAGCACAGAAAAGGGAAATGGTACCCGAGGGACATAAACAATTTTCGAAATCCAAAGTGTGGTAGAAACTAGGGGTTGCAGTATGGATTTTTTTTACGCGCCAAGTCGTCGCCAAATAATGGTTCTTAACACCCGTATGTCCCATTAACAAAAAAGAAAAATATGTATATGTATCCAATTTAAATGATATAGAATGTTATATATATATATATATATATATATGCTTTTAGACAAATCTCAATAAAAATTAATTTTGAGAATTTTTTTAACTGTAAATTGTAATAGTAAATTAGCAGTTAAAGTGCAATAATTTCAATCGATTTAGTGCCAGTCATCAATTTAAGTTTTAATCATTTAACATATTTATAAACTTCTTGTAGTGTTTAGGAAAAAAATGTATTATTATAATTGAAATTGAAAAATAGAACGAAAAATGTTTCGTAGCACATGCAAGAAAACGGGGTTTAAAGGTGTCAATTTAATGATACATAAAATGTAACGAAAGTTAGAAACAATTATATGTGCATTTAATTTTATGAGCGTTGAACAATTTTCGCGTGTGTGTGTGTGCGTGTGAAATTCATATGCACTGATTGTGTTTTCGATTATCGTGTCAGGCAATATCTACATAAATTCTTAAAAAAATATGCAGAAATATATGCTTTATGAATCGTTTACTTTTCTTCTCCTATAATAAGTTTAAAAAATTCATTTGTAATAAATTGAGAGAAATCATGGAAACCTCGTGGTTTGTTTTGAAAACCATATGCTTTAGAAATCGTTTACAATTCTTCTCCTATTATAAGTTTAAAAAATTCATTTGTAATAAATTGAGAAAAATCATGGAAATCCCGTGGTTTGTTTTGAAAACCATCGTACACAATAGAGAGTCGAAAGAAAAACAAACAACCTGAAGTAAATTAACTCTGGCATTGAGTACAGTACTTGACTAATTTGGAAATGACAGCTGTATTTTTCGAGCACTTATTAACTTAGACGTGATTTCAACGATTTCGCAATAATTGCAATCTCTTTTACCTCTTTTTTATTAGCATAAACACGCTTCGAGATATAACACTTTCCCACATCTCTGCCCGATGTGATGAGATAACGCGCCAAATATATCTCCCACAGAGCGGATAAAAAAAAAAAACCAGGAAGAGTGGCAACGACATCTGCGTACTCTAGTGGCTGAATCACGAACGAAACCGTCTCCTAGACGTTACCCAAAAGCTCGCAGCCATTATAACTCTACTCTAAAATGAATTTTAATGAGAAAATGTCCAGGATTTTTATGTCAGGTGAAATTTCGAGGTCGCAGGAGACCGAGTCCCCCCTTTCATGGCAGAATTTTCCAGTTTTTTTTTTTACCCCTCTTCACTCTAATACCCATCGGACAAATTTGTTTAAAATTTCATTTTCGCGAGTTATTCATGGTCGCCGGTTCTGTTTATAAATTACCGGGGAACTGAAATATAAAAAGAAGAGGTTAGATTCATGTGTAAATAGAGGATATAGCTCGCGGTTTGTTTTTAATAATATTTGACATATGGACAGTAAATACGAGTACTTTACCAAAAAAAACTCATTAGGAAGTGTTTAAATGCGATGTAATGCATACTAAAGAAAAAAAACTTATTTATCAAATATATCCCTGTACATTAAAAGATTTTTATTCGCCCATGAGTCCTTTTTTTATTTTATAGACAATTTCTTATTTTAGAACACCTGTAAAAATGCACGATTAAGGGCCTGTTCACATAGGAGTCCGTTGCGTTGCGTTAAGGAAAAGATGACGTTAAGACGAAAATAAACCAATCATAGGCCTCCAAACGATTAGCAATGAAAATTTTAACGCCTATGATTGGTTTATTTTTGTCTCAACGTCATCTTTTCCTTAACGCTACGCAACGGACTCCTATGTGAACAGGCCCTTACTTATATATTCAGATAAATCTGCTATGTTTTACGTGTTTATTTAAATATTTATTTAAATGCGTCACTCGACTTTTAAAATAATCAAAAAAATCGTAAATTTACACAAACCCATCTCTGCTGCGAAAAACTGTTTTTAATCTTACCCAGTTACACATAATTTTAAAGAACACAACAGTAAATGCATGAACGTGATTTTCGATACTTTTTATGCTGAAAAACTGCTTTCAAACTTACCCGATTACACATAATTTCAATGAACACAACAGGGAATGCATTATTAACGTAACTTTAGATGCATTATTATGGTTCAAAACTATTTTGTCTTTAACAATATTACATATGATTTTCATGGTCCCAACAGAGAATGCATTATTAACGTAACTTTCGATACATTATTATGCTGCAAAACTATTTTGACTTTAACCCTATTACATATGATTTTCATGTTCACAACAGAGAAAGCATTATTAACTTTCGATACATTATTATATTATGCTACAAAACTATTTTGACTTTAACCCTATTACATATGATTTTCATTTAAACAATAGAAAATGCAATTGTGACATAATTTTAGATACATTATCATTCTGCAATACTATTTTCAATCTAACCCGATTACACATAATTTTAATGCACACTACAGAGAATGCATTGTTAACGTAATTTTCAATGCATTAATTATTTTAAGTAAGAGATCCACTAAAATCGCATTTATAAACAATTTTCAGAAGGAAAAAAAAAAGTCATCTTTGTTCAACGATAGCATGGATACGAGGCACCTTATTTAACGTTAATTGCTTGGCACACGGTCTACTGAGTTGGAAAATGTACAGCTTTTGTAGAAATTTTGCTTCCTTTTCCTCCTTATTTTAGAATTTTAAGTTATTGTTTTTAAGGGGACAAGGGACCTTCAAATACGAATTTGTCAATTTACAATTTTTAACTCCATATACAAATTCAGAATAATTAATTTTCTATTTCACTACATTGAAAACCCTTAAAATTCAAAATAAGGAATTTTTGGCAGAAAAATGCATGTTTTTCAAATTTTTTTTCAAAAATGCTAAAGTTTTCCAAAATGCACTATGTGCATTCTATAGTAATTAAAATACTTAAATTTTGTATTTTAAGTTTACCATATGTATATAAATATAAACGTGAATTTATTTATTTTTTTTTTGTATGAATCAAAAGTCTTAAATAATTTCTTTTTTTATATTCAGCCTGCTATTTTTTCAAGTTTTTATGTTTTTACTTTAATTTATGGTCTATAAATTTGAAAAATATTTGTGATTTCAAAGAACTATGCACAATTGTGTGACAAACACTTCAGTTGACAATACTGAGAAATTTGGAAGATATCAGAAGAAAATGAGTACGCATGGAACTTTTTGAAAAATTGTAGCATTTTTGAAGAATTTTTTGATAAACAGGTCTTATTCCTCCTCAAAATACTTAGTTGTGAATTCTAAGTATCTCCAGTATAGTAGAAAAGAATATTAATTATACTCATGGTGTATATAAATTATGGTATATTGAAATTTAAAGAAGAACGATATTGAAGGTCCCTTGTTCCCTTAAAAAACAGTTCAAAGAGCCAAACAATTTTCCCACAAATATTATGCAGATAAAAGTAAATGAGCTTTGAAGTGGAAAGTGAATGAAAAAAAATTATAGTTGATTTTCTAAATACGGCATCCTAGTGCTCTTGAGCATTTGTGGGACGAGCAAAAGTTGCTCTTGAGCATTTGTGGTGAGAGCAAAAGTTTACTCGAAGTGTTCGATGCACTTTAAAAAAAAAATCTATCAACCAGAGGACTTTTAACTGATAATATCTGTACTAATAATTCCAAAGAAAGCTAATAAACATGCAAATAAATTAAAGGCGAATTCGAGCAATGAATGAATGAAGACACAAAGACCCAAAGGTTGAAGGCATTCATTCAAATTTTGGCTCGGAGTATTTATATATATATATATATATATATATATATATATATATATATATATATATACCGGGTGGGCCATGAGTACGTAAAAACTTTAAAATTTCCTAAAAAAGGAAGAAATCATGATAAAGAAGTGTAGTTTGCAAGAAAGGGGTCACAAGAAAGTCGGATTTTTTTTAGCAGCAAAATAAAAATTGAAAAAAGTGACTGGTAGAGTCACTGGTCCAGCTTTGCGAGCACTGCTACTCCCCGTGGACGATTCTGCCGCCATATCTTTCATAACGGTTTCCACCGCAGTAATGCCGCCCTTCGCCAACGAGGGTCTCCCACTTCGTGGCCGATCCTCCAAACCCTCGTGTATCACGGGCTTTTATTGCAAGATTGATTTGCATAATTCTGCTGAATCTCTCGCATGTCAGCGCCATCTACCGGTGACTTTTTAAACTTTTTAGACTTTTTAAACTTTTTTTGGCTGCTAAAATTCCGACTTCCTTGTGAGCCCTTTCTTGCAAACCGCACTTCTCGATCGTGATTTCTTCCTTTTTTCTGAATTTTTAAAGTTTTTACGAACTTTTGGCTCACCCTATATATATATGTGTGTGTGTTAGTTAGTTTGTTAGTTAGTTAGTTAGTTAGAACTTTTTGCAGTCGTTGGTCGAGAATCCAAATAATTAAATTTTAACGATCATTTTAAAATTACAAAATTCCTCAAATAACAAAGGGTATATAATACCTTAATTAAATTTTTAAAAAAAATTAGCATAAAGTAGTGACTGACCTGATACTAAAGGTATGGTTTTCTCAAAGCCGAAGAATGTAAATAAATATGAAATCCTCTCCATTTGATGAATTTCAATCAGAAGACAGTAACTTAACTGATAGTATTTATCTGCAGTATATACGTCTCCAAGGAATTTCCGTTCCTTGTCAAGTAACAAGTATCAGACATTTCGGCCCAAAACAAAAGTACAAGTATTTTTTAGACAACTATTGCGTATCGATTACTAGATCGCACACAGATCACAGACAATAATAGTCAAATTCTGTTAAAAATTAGCATAAAGTAGTGACAGACCTGATACTAAAGGTATGGTTTTCTCAAACCCGAAGAATGTAATTAAATATGAAATCCTCTCCATTTGAGAAATTTCAATCAGAAGACAGTAACTTAACTGATAGTATTTATCTACAGTATATATGTCTCCAAGGAATTACCGTTCCTTCTCAAGTAGCAGGTATCAGACATTTCGGACCAAAACAAAAGTACAAGTATTTTTTAGACAACTATTGCGTATCGATTACTAGATCGCACACAGATCACAGACAATAATAGTCAAATTCTGTTAGTGTATCATGCATACTTACACACGTACTTGTTACTTATACGAGACGCCACAAATGTTTATCCGCTCGCTTTTATCTTTTCTTAAGCAGCGTAACAAGGCGGAAGGTCCACAATATCCCAGTACACCTATAAACCGTCATAAATACACTGCTCCATCGCAACATCTTGTCAATATTTGGACAGGACTTAACGCGCCATAAGTAATACTTCTACAAAATCTAATACTCTTCGAGACGCCCGAAACGTATCATTAATAAAAAGGAACCATCAACATAATCCAGGATACAAAGTTCTGGGCACGTATCCGCTGTCAGTTCTCCGATGATCGAATTCTTCGGATTTCTTACCGGATGATTTCACGTTTGACTTAAGAAATTTTGCCTGTCACATCCGCGGGGTATGGTTTGTCGAGGGGCTGTGGAAAAACATCAACTCGGGAACGGCTAAAAAATTAGCTATCATTTTAAGTCAAGAATAAAACAGGGTTTGACTCCGGCGCACGAATAGCGGGGGAAAAAAATGTTTGATCGCCGAAGTTGGCAAGCCTACTTTTCAGAATACTTGCAATTCCATGCATGTGTAGTTGATACATAAATATATTATCATTTTAACTAATTAAAAAAATCGAAGATATACAGTTGGCTCTCTGTTTAACGACGCTCTACTTAACGACGATCTCTATTTAAAGACGATATTTCCCAGTCCCGGCCCCTCCAACGTTATGGGAAATGTTATATTTTCACAAATTCTGTTTAAGGACGATTTTTCACGGTCCCTTGAAAGTCATTAAACACAGAGCCAACTGTAGTACACATTTTGGTCGATTTCTCAAGATAAATTATTATATTCAGGCTTTTTTGCAATAAAAAGTTTGATTTATTCTGTTGATTGACTTCAGCAGGTACCTAAATTTTATTTTATAAGCCGAAACGAAACCTGAAGACAAAATTTAATACAATAAACTTCGAGAACTTTTGATAAATTGCACTCAAGATGTAAATTTCAAAAATCCAAATTTAAATTAAAAAGAAATATATATTTATTCGAAAAAAATTCGATCGTCAATAAACACAGTTTTTTTTAATTGTGAAAATGAAACACAAAGCATTGTTAACTGTCTCTCAGATTAATAATAAATCATGTCATGGATGATAGAAAAATAAAATTTAAACGAAAAATGATATTTAATTCCCCTGAATTATTAATAATTATCTCTTAATATTATTATTATTAGTTTTTTATTATTAATAATAATTTCTCATCTATAATTATTGAATAATTTTCTTTCCCAGCATAGCTTTTTTGACACTTGATACCTTTATTAATTGAAGAAATAAAATTAAATATAATTACGAGCATCGTTAACTCACTCTCATATTAATAATAAATCATGTCATGGATGATAGAAAACAAAATTTAAACGAAAGATGATATTTAATTCCTATTAATTATTATTACTAATTATCTCTTAATAATTATTAATATTTTTTATTATTAATAATAATTTCTCATCTATAATTATTTAAAAATTTTCTTTCCCAGAATAGCTTTTTTGACATTTGATACCTTTATTAATTGAAGAAATAAAATTAAATATAATTACGAGCATCGTTATCTCTCTCTCATATTAATAATAAATCACGCCATGAATGATAGAAAAAGAAAATTTGAACGAAATATGATATTTAATTCCCATGAATTATTATTAATAATTATCTCTTAATAGTTATTACTAATAATTTATTATTAATAATAATTTCTCATCTATAATTATTTAATAATTATCTCTTTCCCAGAATAAATACATTATTTGACTCTTGATACCTTTACTAATTGAAGAAAAAAATTAAATATAATTACGAGCTACTTATATATATATAATGTAATGAAACGAAATTATATAATAACTCTGAGCGAAAAGTGCTTTCGTCAAACACAAAGCTGTTTTAGTCTTCTCAACAGATCTGGCTCTTTTAAGAACAGTAAATTTCCTTCTATACTTTAACTAACCTATTCTTTCACGCCTTAGGATATAACACTCAACAAAAGGATTCTGAAATTTCCGTGAAACCACGAAGGAGCATTTAAAGCTAGAAATAAGAGTCAACGAAACTTCACACAGAGATGATACAAACAACTTTTCCAAACCGTATCGTTGCCAAAATGGAAGGGGGGAAAAAACAGACAATAAACTTAGTTCATGGAAAAGATAAAGTGAAATATCATTTTTCTGGGATTGTCACTGAAGAGAAGTGAAAAAATGAAATAAACGGACCGCCTAAGAAATGGGAAGCAGATAAAAAAAGGAGCGAAATAACAAAAGAATGTTAAATGCTTATAAAAAAAAATGGATTGTTCGGACAATAAGCAGATGTCCGAGAAGTTGCAAGAATAGTTTTTGTTTATATTTTTGAGATAAAAACTAAAAAATGCTTTATAGTAACAGTATACAGTCTTGATGTGGGTAGGCGTGTGTTTACATTATAAAAAGCACTATTTTTTTAAGGTAGCAGAAAGAAACAGGATGTCGTAAAATTCACGAAACTGTAAAGGCGGTCTTAAAATTCTAATATTCTGAGTTTGAATTGACCACAAAATATTAATTTATTTAGGGTATGTGTCTCATTTCTGATTAATTTCGGAAAAAGAATGACATTATATGATAGAAAACATGATGAGAAAATTTCAGTTTTGTATGTGGTTACTTTCGTTGTTCATTGAACTGTCCATTAACTGCATTAGCTATGTTCAGATTGCACTGATATACGCTGATAAGATGTCAATTTGTATTCGAACGCATGGAAATGTATGTATGTAAATGATCTATTGAACGCATTTTCGCCGAAGGTGGTGTGATTAACGTTTTCAGATATCTATTACGTTTAATGTGTTATCCATTGTGAATTGATTCTACAGGGTGTTTAAAAAAGAATCATCCCATTTAAAAAAATCCTAACCAGTCATCTTTTACTCCGTTTTGATTGAATAATGTATATTTAGAAAGAAGGAAATCTCGAGTTTCACGTAGTTGTCGACAAGTAGCGACAACGCTCTTCCTTCGCCCGCCACTTCAGTATTTGTAAAGATGGCAACCGCAGAACAAAAATCAAAGAATCATCCGATTTAAAAAAATCATAATTATTCATCTGTTAGTTCGTTTTGATCGAATAATGTATAGGCAAAAAGAGGGAAATCTCGAGTTTCACGTAGTTGCCGACAAGTAGCGTCAACGCTCTTCCTTCACCCATCACTACAATGTTTGTAAAGATGGCGACTGCACAACAGAAATCATTTTGTGTTCTACGCTTTGCCAAGTGTGAGACCGTAACAACTGTTCAGGGTGAATTTCATCGACAAAACCCTGGTAGATTAAGTTCCTACCTCTTAGAGCATTGGGCGATGGTATGAACAATTCCAAAACACGGGTTTTCTGTGTACGCATAACAGCCGCGGAAGCAGTGTATACAGACATGCTCGCAAAAGTTTGGACGAATTTGCCTACCGCATAGACATATGTCGTGCATCCAAAGGTGGGCATATTGAGAACCTTTAATTTGGTTTGTTAAAAAAAATTAATGATTAGCCATGTAATATAAAATTAATTTTAAGTTTCTATGTTCAATATTTTTTATAATATAGTTATTTCAAATCAGGTGATTATTTTTTAAACACCCTGTATAATGATTCAAATTTGTACAATAAAGCAAAAAAACTCACATAAATAGCATATAAGATTGTTCAAAAACTGTCTGTATTATTAGATAACGGGGTTAAGATCCACTTATGCATACTTAGAAGAGCCAAAAATAGGGAAAGGTTATATTTGATCGAGAGAAATTGAAAGCATTGTATTTTCAAATGTATTTATTAAATATACCATTCTTCAGTTATTAGAATAATCAATATTTGTAAATTTTTAAATAATTTTAATAGCAATAATAATTATTTTTCTTTTAATTGTTTTGCCAAATAATTCAAATCTGGCATAAAAAAGAGATGTTGCAGTTCGTAACCATTAAGTAAAATTTTTATTTTGCAACATTGCGCGTTGTTTATTTTTTTTATCAACCCAAATTTATATTACAAGGATTTATACCTATAAGTTGCACAAAAAAATGGAGGATATTCGATATGCCTCTCATTTTAATTCTGGATATTTTGATTCTGGCGCAACGTTCCAAATTCCTAGCGGAGAGCGTCAAAGAAAGTGATTAAAAAAGCCGCACGCTAGCAGCAGTTTGGCCGCCCTTAGCATATAAGATTGTCCAGAAAAAGTCTGTATCATTAAATATAATCTTTACATTTTATTAAATACTATAGCACGTATCAAGGCCTCTTGCACAAAGACAAGCCCGATTCTAAAAAGTATGTGATTAGAATTGATTTTTTAACAAAGTTTTCTCTTTTGCCGACGCGAAAGATAAAAAGTTTTTTTTTTTTTACTTTTCCTATTCGGTTGACAGTAAAATACCATTTTCGCAACACAAAACAAGCTGTATTGATTTTTAAAAATAATGTGTAAAAAAAAACCTGATGTAATTATTTTCACACAAAAGAGATGAGGTGTGAAAAATGAGAACGGGGAAATGTCGGAATGCATAAGGGAGAAGACGCGTCAATAGACAACAAAAATCAATCCTATATATAGAACTTCTTCCCGTAGAGACCTTGATCCAGAACTACACGGCATGACTTATTTCACAGTGTTGTTCATTGAATTTTTCTTATAGGGGTGCTTTCGAATACTTTCGTGTTAGATTTTATTTCGAGATGCGACTTGACATATGTGAATACTATTCTTTGGAAATTAAATAGACAGATATGTCGTAAATGTTCTGATACTGTAAATTCAAAATAAATAAAAATTTAAAAGGTTTAGTGATTATGTGGCTATCCCTTTCCAAAAATATACTTATAAACTCTCACGAATTCACTGAAGAGTGTTTGTGAGTGTAATAACAAAAGAACTAATACGTTTACTGCTATTGCAGTAAAAATTACTGTTATATTTTTTCAGCTCAGCATTTGATAAAGAGCTAATCTATGCTCTTTATGAAAAATAACACGTATTTTTTCAATTCACTATCGATCGTGATGCACTTGAAGCATATAGAGTACGAAGCACGACTTTTGACGTCGCCGTTGGGGATTGTTCACGAATTGTTTAAATAAAATCATAAGCATCACTAGCAGTTATAAAGAGTAGCATACTACTTCCACGAGCAGCGTAGTTTTTTGTTTATTTTTCTAATATTCCATTGCAATTTCTAATGCAGTAAAAATCAACTTTAACTAAGGACAGTTTTATATTAGATCATGAAATTCACACTATGAAAACGGGGCAGTAAAATTCCGACTGCGCCACTTAAATAATCCATATAGACTAAATTAAACAAATTTATTTTTAAAGGTTTCGGTTTTGGTATTCAACTAGTAGTGTTTAAAAGAGTTTAAATTTTTAAATGTTAACTCAGTCGAGATATTTTAAAAATAACTAACACAACACCCACACACGCACGCACACACACACAAACACATATATTATTATTATTATTATTATTAATAATATTATTTAATTTAAGAAAAATGGCTATTTGTTACTACTTTATACAGAGAATTAATTGATGTGCTAAGTAGAAAATTAATCAAAGTAGAAGTTGAATTCCATTATTATTCGCTAATATTATTCACTTCACCAGTGAGAACCTTAAACTACAGTTTATGTTTCAAGCATACATTATTCTCTGTTACAATTTGTTTTTTCTCTGGCCCCGACAACATTTATTACCTCCTATCTCCCTATACATTTGGCATGAAGAAGTATGTATTGCTATGAAGTACTTCATATTCGTTTAGTTTAAACGTAACTACTTTTTCGAAATCCTGACAAATATTTATTTACGGTTCAGGATACATCATTTTCAGAACTCCTGCATTTAAATAACATATATACATTTCTGTTGTGAAACATTTCTCGAGAAAATGTCCTTGAGAGAGAATTATGGCAGAACATAACCCTCCAAATGTATTCCAGGATCTCATCATTACCTGTTGAATTCGAATGGTCACTCCTCTGCGGCATTTATAACTCTTTGTTTTACGATTTATCACTTTATGCCGAAAGAAATTTGCAATAAAACGAATCGTAAATGTCAATATTTTTTTTTCTCAATAGTTCCTCTGAATATCAAGGAAAATATAGGGAGCCTGTTATGCGTAAACCACTTGTAAATTCAGTTCTTTGTGTTTGACTCAATGCAAAAAATTTACATTGAATAGATGCTGAATATTCTGCAACTCAAAAATGAATTGATAACTGAAATAAATAAAAACTGGGAAAATATGCACACTACCAAGTTACTGTGCGTCTTCTATCTCCAGCTTCTTTCCTGTGTTTGCCCAAAAAGTGAAAATTCTGGATATGACAAAAAAAAAAAAAAGTTAAATATAACATACGCAATGGCGCCGAGAAGTTCAAAGTTAAGTCTTATGCATTACGGAGAAAAAGATAAATATTGTTTCACAGAAAGAACGTTGAATCTAAGAAGACTTATCGACTTTGTGTATTTACTCCGAAATGAGCATATATTTTTAATACCGCATACCTTCTTCTCCACCGAGCACATGGACTTGCAATTAGATTAAAGAAGATTCTCTTCATTTTGAAGTTTGTGAAACTGTTTAACTTATTTGCATTTGAAAAGTTGTTCGGGGGAAAAAATGTCGAACAGTTGTGTCAGTCTATTCCTTTTAATCAGATAACTCAATGATGAAAAGAAGTTGATGTTTCTAAGAAATTCAGATCGCAATTCAATTAGTCTGTCTTAAAGGAGTTATTTTGTCAATTATCGTTACATTAGCAGCAAAAATTCTAGTGTAAATACAATAAATAATAATGGCATTTCAGTTTAGTAAAGCTTCAAAATATATCATGAAAGGTAAGTGACTAAGCACTCATTTAACTGTCTTATTAATCACTTTATTCGTTTGAAGTTGGACAGTTTTCCGATATTTTTAAATCGGATTATTTTTATTACCCTTTCTAACAGTTATACAATAAAATAGTTATATACTGAATCTTTCAATCTGTGTAATGTCTATTGATTTATTATTGACGCTAAAAGGCTAAAAATATTAAATCACAAAAAATCATTTTAAGTTGCAGTTCAGTTTTCAGCTCGGATTTTCAAAGATGATTGATTCGATTTTTGCATCGGCCATAACCCGATTTCAATCAGAGGAAATATATGTGGAGAACGGTTTTGAGAGATGGGGTCTTAAGAGGCAGCCCACGAAAATTGACTGAATTTTGACCGATTTATGAGGTCAGTCGGTTTTTTATTTCAATTGGAAGAATTGAGATGCCTATAAATGGAATGATATGAAGATCCAATGGTTAAAATATTGGCCTAGGATGCCAAAGACGGTAGTTCGATTCCTGCCACAGTCTGTTTGTTTTTTATATATTTCACGAAAAAAATATGAATATGAACCCACTAAAATCCCAATTAACAGAATTATCGGAAATTGAGGTTGCCATCATTCGTCTTGTTCAGTCTTCATAAAAGACTTACTATTTTAATTTTTAAATAATTCATTATAATAATTGTTTCATTTTATTCATCATATTATTTGTAATTTGTATTCTAATTGTGTTTCTGGTCACTAGATGCATC
The DNA here is from genome assembly GCA_907164885.2 of Dolomedes plantarius. Lineage (NCBI taxonomy): Eukaryota > Metazoa > Arthropoda > Arachnida > Araneae > Dolomedidae > Dolomedes > Dolomedes plantarius. The sequence continues at coordinate 196,177,828 of OU015493.1, forward strand.
ACTATGTAACTTTTTTTTTACTACTAGCTAAAATGTTTTTTATTCTATAATTGTTGCACATTCGATTCTGAGTGATGTCAAAAATATGGCTAAAAAATGTTTAATCTGCTGTGGTGTATATTCTATTCTAAGCACTGTCATATAAGAATTCAAAAATCCCTTTGTTGAATGCCATTCCGTTTATTCTATTTTTGTTAAAGATTCTGTGCATTTTATTGTTTAAGCTGTTGACATTTTGAAGGGAATTGTTCATTTTGTAAAACCTAATTTCGAAGGGTTATTCAGTATGTCATGGATTCTGTGTTAAAATGAAGTCAATATTAAATGCATTTTAAGGATACCTGCATGGAACTAAATTTTTTAGTGTTGACTTATTATTCAAGTATTACACAGATGATGTTAAAGGTAAGCCATTGCAGTATTACCTTTATTAAAAGAAATAAGAAGATTTAATATTTGCATTTAAGCAAGAACATTAAATATCTTTTTTAATGGATTCTTTTACAGTCCACTAAGATATAAAATTATATTAATAAAATAACTGACCCCACACGACTAATTAACTTCCGAATCGAACGAATTAAATTCATAAGGTATAAAATAAATTTCTCAAAGCTTTTTAATTCCTAAATCTCTATTCAAACAAAGCAAGAAATTGCATCTTCAGGCAGCTAATTTTTGTAACAACGCATTTTATGTAACATTGACTTAAATCTTTCTCTATAATATCAGAACGGTGTCCCAATTTTTTTTAAGGCCACAAAGAATTTACACGATTCACAACTTTTTCTTTTAAAACTTCAGAGCTTACTACGCAAAAATACGACTTGGGGAAAATCGGAAGCCTTCACCTTAAACACTTAACCTGATCAAGTCGGAGAGGGAAAGAAAAACTCTTCATCTCCTCTATATAAAAGCGGGAGACCAGCTGGAAACTATCATTTAACTAATACAGACACAAAAAAAACGTGCTCCGTTACCCCCATCCAAAGAAAAACATGTTACGCATTAAGCTTATCGATGTTCAATGGAGTTTTACCAACGTGTAGGCTCTTATGGTACCCGAGCGAGCATATGATTAGATAAAGCAGCTATATATAAGTAGCACTGTGTCATAAAACTACTTAAAAGCGTTTTATCCTTTATCATATACTCTGCGGGAGAGGTGTTTTGATTTTTTTTCCAAGTATATTCTTAAGGCATGCGACAGGAAGCTGTGTTGTTTAAAAGCATATTCGAGGTAGGAAACATGTCAACTTTATTTTCATTGTTACATTTTTTTTTCAGGAGTTTTCTGGCGTTTGTGTTATCCATTCATAAAAAGGTCGGAGACTCAGGTCGGAAATTTCAGGTCATTTAGCGTCAACATTTGGGGCTGGTGATTTTTTTCTTTCAGGGCATCCAATAGCTCTAAATAAATTAGCAAGAATTTTGAAAATTTACAAATTAGAGCGCATGAAATACAAGTAAATAATGTGATAGATTAGACACAAATAATGTAAATAATTCAACATGAAATAATACGTATAAAGAGGGCATAGAAAGCCTAACAAATTAACAGAAAACCTACCCTAGCGTTGAAAAATTTTAACTTTTCAATAAAAGATTGCGCAGCTGCAACAAATCCTCATACTGAAAACAGACAAATATAACTAATAGTAAATAATTCAGCAAAGGAAGATAATTACAGTAACCACCGCTTAAAGTGATCAGCGGTTATAAGAATCAACCGTTTATAAGAATCAATATCGCAAAAACAAAAACAAATGTATTATTTCCATGTTAAAATTTTCGCTTTAAAGAATCAATCCACCGGTTTTAAGAATCAGCTTGCACTCCTGTCTTTCCTTTCATTTTCCAAAAAAGCCACTTAAACCCTCAAAGGACACGAAGTTCTTTCTTTATTTTTTTTTAAAGAGTGATAAGATAGGATGGAATACATTCGTAAAATGCATATCTTTCTTTGTTAGACATAACATAATAGTTTCCCCTTGAACGCTTTAGCACAACACTGTCCTATTAGCTTGACCCGGAGGCATCTTTACGCGTCCGGGTCCGATTTCACTTTTCTCCAGTGACAAACACTGACAGGGACTCTTTTTCCCACCTCCCACATCCTGGTTGCGGATTCCTGGACCCTGAAACGCATAAATCTTCGGCGAACTGTCCACTATCATTTAAGAAAACGTGACATTAGTAGATTCAGCACGTTATAAAACCGTGAAACGAAAGCTAGAAGGTTAATCTTCGTCTGAGGCAATTGGTATTGAAAGAGGTATAAACAGCCTCTTAAAAACTTCATTACGTCAAACTACCATAGCAAACTTTTTCTTGCTCTCTTCCTGTAGTTGAAATATTAAAACTGTTAAGCAGTTATGTTGTAACAAATATTGGATTTTTTCTTCTCTTACTATAATCACGTGTATCTACTTTTAGGTCTAGAAATTAAGTTGTATTTTTAAAATTATAAAAAAATAATTTTAATAAAAGATAATTAACGTAAATTAAAGAGTATTTTATGGTAAATTATCTAATATATGTATATATAGGTGTGTGTGTGCCTTTCCAAAAACCTAAATTTCGGCTATAAGAATCAACCGCTTATAAGAATGAAAAACAGTAATAACAAACGTGATTCTTATAAACGGAAATCACTGTATTAACAGGAAGAATGCAGACAAAAATTAACCGAAATCACTCACTTAGGGCTCAACGCACCATAATGCAAGATTACTACAGTCATACTGCTACAGAATCTTGCAATATGGTGCGTTGAGCCCTAAGTGCGTGATTTCAGTTTATTTTTGTCTGCATTCTTCCTGCTAATAATTATCTTGTTCTGTTGAATTATTTAATTTTGGTTATATTTGTGATATATTAAAATTATAACAAATTTACTACTAATTATAGAACTACATACATTTTAGACAAATAATATTTAATATTTAAAGTATCCACTTGTTCACTAGCAGGGCATTTTGTATACAGCATTGCTTTTAAAAATAATATAATTGATTTAATGCTGCAACTTATATGTATAAAAAAATGTTAGTTTGAATCATTTAGTCTTCGATAATTTACTCTTAATGATGTTTTACTAGCTCATTATGCCCTGTTTAAATCAATTTTTCACCTTGTGCCCTGAACAACCCACCCCCCTCTATCCTACCTCCGACGATAGATAAATAATGATAAAACTTCACGGTCAAAAAAACATTATATTCCGCTTGGGGAACAAAGCTTCAATTATGAATAACAGAAAAAAAAGGAAATAAAATGTAATTCTTTATCACAGCAATACATTATCGTCTATTTCTTGATCTTAAAATTATTATCTTATATACTGCCTCTATTTTTTTACAGGTTGGCATACTTTATCTGAAATTCCATATTCTCAATTCCAAATCAATTTTAAGTACTCACAGGGCGTTACAAGTATAAAATCCCACAACTGCCCTTGTTCTGTTCGCTTACATGTGGCATAGGAATCGGTTAATGCCAGTTCATCACTAACCATCGACAATGCCAGACGTGTGAGCAATATTCACAACGTTTTTGGTTTTAACGTAGGATTACGTTCCTTCATAACGGTCCTGCGGAAACGAAAAATTTCAGACTCTAAAACTGTCCGTCCATCCGTCCTCGCGAGTTATAATTTTGGCAGCGCGCCAAACCCAGTCTATCACTTGGACAAGTTAAACAGAAAAGTACCATGATGAGTCAAAATTTTGACATACATATATGTATATATATACATACGTACATTTATATATAGATACATATATACATACAAAAGAGGTAAGCAACGATAAGTAATACTACGTTAATAATCCGAAGGTAGTTTCGTTAGAAAAGACTACCTGAAATTTTTTTCCCTCTGCTCTATGGTGCAAAGATACTGCGGAAAATATCAACAAAGGTTTGAAGTACCTACACGAGTAACAAGAAGAGTATAGATATACACGAATGTATATCTATAGCTCAGAAAGACAAGCTGGTGAAGAAACGTGACAGCGATATCAGTGAGGAAACAATATGCGAAGAAGTTGTGATACGTCAACACTCTAGTGGTTCGCTGTGTACTGAAACTTTGTTTCATGCTCAAAACTATTTCAAAACATATCGCACCCCGACAAGAAAAGTGACACAACTCAAAAATGCAGCATTTTAGAAAAATCAACTTAAAGAATACTCTACAGCTTGAACTAACATTACAATAAAACTGGTGCAACTTCCCTCAGGTGGACAAATTGCGAGAAAGAGATGTGTCGCTTTTCGTGCACGGTGGGGAACTTCATACATATTTTTCAATGACATAACCTCAAAATTGGCATTTTTTGACTTGTGTCACTTTTCTTGTCGGGTTGTGATATAATAAAGTGAATTCAGACTATGTGTGTGTATATTTTTGTGTGTATGAAACAAAAAGGAATTAAGTGTTTGAATCTAAGCCGCATCCTTAAGATACTTCATACCAATAAGGAGATTAAAAACATTTCAAAACAATGCATTGGGACCCTTCTAGGCCTGTTGCATTTTCTCATGTGGGTATTTCGGATAAATATATACCACTCAACGTGTAACTATCATTCCTACTTCAGAATTACCTTTTTTTTAAATTTCGTATTGAATTATTTACTTTAATTTATCCACTTTCAGGGGTTATTCATATTAAAATAAAAGACAACCAGTTCCTCTATGTATATATATAAAACAGTTCAGTGACTGACTGATAGAAAACGCATAGACCAAACCGCTGGACCTAAAGAGCTGAAATTTTGCATGGCGATTCTTCTTATAGTGCAGGGGTGCACTAAGAAAGATTTTTGAAAAAGTCTTCATAGATTGTTTTAAATTAAATTTTTAAAGTGTTTTTGTAACATTTTTTTAAGTGTTCTTTTAAAATAATAATCTGAGGGTTATAAAATTTATATCACAAGAAAGATCATAAAAATTCCTTTAAAATGAAATCTTTTTCGAATCTTTGCCTTAATTTTCTGAATTTTGGTGAATTTTTAAAGATTAAATTTTAGAATTTAATTTATTAAATGCAGATCACGTGGTTTCTTTTCTTTTTGTGATACTTTAAATTAAGTTTGCGTCCCGTGCATAACAACGAAATAAAATGATAAAAAGAAATATTGAAATACGGTAAAAGATAAAAATTTAACCACTAGACTAACTGAGATGGAATTTTTTAAAGAATTTAATTCAAAATAGTATGTTTTATGGATATTAAACATACAAATTAATTGCATACATTGACCGTTGTATTTAATTTGAATATTTTTTCTACATTATTTGGTCTATAAAAATATCCGTTACGATTTTTTTATAAATATTTATTTATCATTTTTTTTTTCATTAGTTGCATACATTGACCGTTGTATTTAATTTGAATGTACTACTCCGTAGCGAAGCGCGGATATTCAGCTAGTCTTCTATAAAATACTCTCTTAATTTTTAATAACATTAAATTCACTGGAGATTTTCCAAATGATGATAATGCTGACTTTCTTTTCCCTATTCAAACTAATGCTAGATATGACCGTCAGTTTCTGAGGGATATGAAAGCTACATCGTGAGCTCTGCGAAACAAAAGCACGTAATACGTTATCTAAATGTTATTTCACGTCCCCAATTTTTCAGAAACATCAAATGATCTGTATGCTGTCCGCTGCATCATTTCTTCGTCCCATTGGCCAGCTAATGCAAATTCCCTGCATGTTTCATCGTCTATTTTCAGCACGATATCAGAAGAAAGTATATTCCATTCCCCCATAATGGGCACGCGTCCCTGTACTTATCTACAATCATTGCATACATGTCCCTTTGCATATTTTCAGATGGGAGGACTCTATTTCGAGGGGGAGGTTTATCGCATGACCCCTTTTGAAACACGAGAATAAGGAGGCTGTTGCATGACTGCGAACCTCCCCCGGAACTTGGTGGAGTATGAGTGCTTGCCATTCTTACGGTGCACTTAGATTGCAGAGGTATGCATCTAAACAGATTCTTGGAATTCTCATAATAGAAGAGGAGCCGGGGGTCTTTTGTTTTATTGCAGAAATGTTTTATGATGCATATTTAATGACACTGTCAAGAAGTGCATGAGGCGGGAGGGGAAACATTTGGAATGGAGTTTAGAATGGAGTCAAAAATTAATATGATGGGAGCTTTTAAGGTATGTGTTGACGGAGGAATTTTAGGGCTAATAAAACTGTTTAAATTTGTCCGGGGGTTCATGAACCGTTATCGTCATTTAAAAGTATATGGTTGTGGATTAGAAAGTTTTAAAAACTAATAAATATTGCATTACAGTACAGCAATTATAAACATTTTTGTAGCGTAGTAACATCGAGTAATAACAAATTTGTACATACAGAACGAACCATACCTAGGTCTATTCAAATATTCATTAAATATCATTGACTAACTCATGGCACAACAGTCAGAATTGCTTTTCAGCACTGTGGACCAAGGCCTGCGGTGCCCATCTCCGCTTTCATGACCGTGGGCTTGGGGTGCCATACAGCATGTCTCGGTCAGGTGGTGGACCTGACGCGGGACCCCTAGAGTTAGTTCCCAAGCACGCTTGGTCCTTCTTTTATCGGACCCACTCAAGAGATGAAAGGCATGAGTCGACCTTGCCCAGTCACAGGGTCGAACCCTGGACATGTGGTGTGGCAGCTTGACACTTAAATATCATTGACTTGGGACGATATATCCGGCATTAGCATCACACAACGAAATACATAGTAAGCAATTATTTTATTGCATCAAAACGCGAACTACTCTTTTTCCCAATGAGGTAGGAACTTTTCTTGAAGACATGCGTCCACATACACCACGACACTTGAAGGTTAATTCCCTATGGGGGCATCCAGTGGTTTAATCAACGTTACTCCCTATAAAGGGGACAGTACACGGATATCTGTGTTTTTGAGAGGGATTCGAACACAGGCCCACAAGATGGTAGCTGACTCTCAGCTTTTTCCTTCATAAAACATAAAGCATGAATCAAGCGAGATATGACTTTAAAAATGTCCTACACTTATCAAAGCGTTTTCTATCGTAAAAAAGTCAATTTTTGATTACTCATTACACATTTAAACAAAAACCAGTTAATATTCAGCATTTTTTACGGCAAAATTCGCAACCATTTTCTCTTGTATTATAGCTTTGTACCCAAGGATATGGCTCCTAAGAGTGACTCCTCATATTTATAGAAAGAAATGAATTGAAATGTAAAAAAAACTCTTGAAATTGTTGATTTTTAATGATTTTAGACAGATTATGGTATGGGAATTAACGACTTCTTGGTCACATGTGTACATATGCCAGTTTTCAAACGAAATAATTATATAGCTGTTAAAATGAACTTACAGATTATACTACTGTCATTCGGTCTTTGTAATTTTAGGTATTTATAAAGCCGATGAAGTAAAAATTAAACTAATTTTATGAATTATAAATACATTAGATATGCATCACGTCTTGGTAACAACACTCATTTATCCCGGCAGATCATCTGGGAGTCAATTAACAATATATGTCCTCCCTAATTTGTCAAATTTAGCGAAATTATAAATTCTGTAGTACATGAACCTTTAACAACGTTTTATTGTTTTTACAGAATTACTTCTAGCAGGGTAATAAATTATCTTTTTACGAGCAGAAACCTGTTAGAAATTATCAGCTACTGACTAATGACTTCTCGTTATTTTTTAGCGTATTATTTTTTACTGTGCACAGTCCATTAAGCAGATCTTGGCAGAGAAACTAAAGAAATAGCACTCAGGCGTCAAGATATCTTTTGCAATCTATGCCGAAGTTTTTGTTTGGAATTCCCCCATTAACATAGTTTTAAGCTAGTTTTCGCGTTTTCAGTACGTAAGGTTATTCATATATTGCTCAAAAATTTTAAAGTTGCAACATTTAGGGAACATTATTCAGCATTTCAGTAAAAACGTGAAATTTAACATTTCCATAAAACATATTTATAATACAATCTTTAAGTCATTTACGCAAATGATAAAACGTAGTTTTCCCTGTAAAATATTGCAATTGTATTCTTAATCATGAAAATTGGAATTTAACAGCTTTTCAACATGTAAAAAGGTGTCAAAATGCTTTCTTGCTTGATTTTAAAAGCACAATATGTCGAATTTGTATCAGATTATGACCGATGGTTTAAAAGTGTTTTCTAAACCCATTGTAAAGACTTGGGTACTTCTTACATTGAAAATAATAATTTTTTTAAAGAGACATAGGCAGACAAAGTCATTTTGGAGAAAACTGACTTAAGCACTTCTTGTACTAAGTCACAGATATATATATATATATATATATATATATATATATATATGCAATTACAGAGTTACGAAGTGTAAACAGTGACTTCTTATATTTGAAAAATAAAAATAATTTATGTGTAAAAAGCACAAAATCAGTAGTAAATATTACCAGAAAGGTTTTGAAATATTTCAACAAAGGGGCCAATGCTTCAAGTTCCTAAATTTCCGGATAAAACAGATTGAATTTATTTTATTCTATTAATAAGATATAGTAAGATGTAACGTTCAAATATAAAATAAAATATTTCTAAGTAACACGCAGCGTATAAATGCTTTGGGAATCATTAAAAGCGAGAAGTAAGATGTCGTGAAATCCGAGAGAACTAACCGTTTTTGAAATCCGATATATATTTTTCCCAATTATGATATGTCAACTCTGCGTTCGGGGTCATAAAATGTGAGAATTCAATCTCCAGACGTCTTGTTAACTGCGACATGTGGCTCTACCACCCTCTCTCTACATACATAGAACGGTTACAGCCTAACTATATTGGTGATATGTTCCTGCGAATAAAATTATATTGGCTAATTACTAAAATGTACTTACTGTTTACATAGACTTTTTAATATTTAATAACAAAGTTAATGCCTAAACATTTAGTTCACAGACAAGCATATCTACTTTGAAGTCTAATTACATATATATACATACTTAAGTTTGCGAGAGTAACTATGTGCAATTATACAACAGTAAATATTGTAGAATAAATTAATAATTCATAAAAAAATTTATTAGAAAGAGATTGAAAGGCTTTTACTATGCTTTATAAAATTCCAGTCCTTGTATACTTAAATAAAACAGATATAAATTATCTACATAATCGAGAATAAATAGATTGTATAGATGCTTTGTTGTTTTGATAAAGTGCAAAACAACAAAGCATCACCCGACGCATCAATATCGCCGCATTTAAGAGATTACAGAATCGCAAGAACATCAAGTAGGATCCGTCGGAACGAACCCCGGTCGAGCCCCGAAACATTTCTCCCAATTATACGCCCCCTCCCCCCAATTTCCCCTACTTAATCTCTTTAAACCATCTCGCGTGAAATCTTGGTTCCACAAACTCTTGGCTAAAGGAATCTCAAGAACTCATGCCAAAGCTAAAGAATGTCCACGCGGAGAAGACAGGCTGCGATCGAACCTAGAGGAATTCGAGCTTAAGAAAGATAAATTAATGGATAAGGACCTATTTTTGCTTAGGGTATAGAAGGATTTCCAGCCGGAGCACCACTTCCTGTGTGTAATAGCTGGATAAAGTCAGTTTTGGATTACATCGAAAATATATGTAACAGGTGACGACAGCTTGGAAAGCTGAGTTCGTGGAAAAGTAGTAAAAATGTTACATGTCTTACAACCGTGGAAAGTTATGTCTTTGGCATGCGTGTATATATATATATATATATATATATATATATATATATATATATAGGGTGTGTGTGTATCTCTTTCTCTCTTTTAAAAATTTACAAAGTAACCCGAAAAAGAAAACTATTTACAAAAAAATTTACTATGTCAGGCAAAGAGTTGATTACTTTCGAACTCGGCTAATTCCACTATTTTCATCAATTATATCTCGCATAATTTATAATCACAGTGCGATTATCTGCATAAAATCTGTTCATAAACATTTCATTTGATCAAATAAAATTTTTTGATGTCGATGCATGGTCAAAGGGAGCTTTTTTGAGATCCATGTGGTGCGTTAGATCAATGGACAATTTATATAATTTCATTTGTATATGCTAATAATATAAGATTTCCTAATCATATGCGCTGAAACTGGTAGTTAGATTATATATTTAGGGTGAGCCAAAAGTTCGAAAAAATTTAAAAATTCATAAAAAAAAAGGAAGAAATCGTGATAAAGAAGTGCGGTTTGCGAGAAGGGGCTTACAAGGAAGTCGGATATTTTTAGCAGCCCAAAAAAGTTTTTAAAAGTTTAAAAAATTAAAAATGTTTTAAAAGTTTAAAAAATCACCGGTAGATGGCGCTGACAAGCGAGAGATTCAGCAGAATTATGCAAATCAATCTTGCAATAAAAGACCGTGATACGCAAGGATTTGGAGGATCGGCCACGAAGTAGAAGAGCGTCGTTGGCGGAGGGCCTCATTACTACGGTGAAAACCGTTATGAAAAATATGGTGGCGGAATCGTCCACGGGGAGTAGCAGTGCTCGCAAAGCTGAACCGGTGACTCTGCCAGTGACTTTTTTAATATTTATTTTGCTGCTAAAAAAAAATCCGACTTCCCTGTGAGCCCTATTTTTTGCAGGCTGCACTTCTTTATCATAATTTCTTTCTTTTTTATGAATTTTTAAAGTTGCTACGAACTTTTGGCTCACTCATATAAAGAAGTGCTTTATAAAGAAGTTTGATTGTCACTTCAATCAATATATATATATGAAATAAATTTCAAACCTTTTTTATTACTAAAACGCCAATCTAAATTCTTTTACCCTTTGGCAATAAAGCATTACCCCTCAAATCCAACCCAAATAATCTATTAGTTTTTCCCCTAAGGCCACGCGCGGAAAGAGTTATATAACCGTTATATAAGGTTGGAGAACTTTCCACTGATCACACCATATGACGCGCTAGGGTCATGTGTTCGCTTTAGACCAATCCGAAAAGTTCAGTACGCTGACTCGAGGACGTAGCACTAGGATTTTGGCGGACTTGTGTGTTTTGCTCTGGCCTGGCAAGATGTAGCGTTTTGAATGTCCGTATTGCCACAGGGCTCTGCGCTGTAGGCGTGATCGGGCCTTTTTCCTCGATATCTGTGGAGTTAAGACGTCTGTAATCCCGTCCAAATAATGTCCAGCCACGAAACTGCTTCGGAAATAAAGACTATGTTATCAATCAGTTGCCTCTTCCTTCTGGTATGGATTCCAATTAGTTCTTCTTCATCCCAGCCCCTCCAAGCCACTTCAACTACACCCCGGATCTGACAGGCTAAGATTTTCAGGCCTGTTGAGCTTCGCCACCACCTTAGTGCTGATATTACATATATATATATATATATATATATATATATATATATATATATATATATATATATATATATATATATATATATATATATATATATATATACATAAATTAATATTTATTCGTATTCTAACACCTGCCAGTAGTCTAAACATATATTAGGTACTGATTTAATCAGCAATCTGCCATGGGACAGTTTAATCCTATGGAAAGAAACATGACTTCATTCTTTATTTTACGCATTTTTACTATAAGTCTTTCGGAATTGAAATGGTAAATCACTAACTTACATGAAAACAAGAGTGTTATAATCAGACCTTTCAGCCTTACCTACATTCAAATTTATTCGAAGGTACCAAACCATATCCATAAAGGGTTATTCTTATTTTCTTATTCTTATTTTCATAGTCAAGGAAAAATAAGATCCAACTTACCTAAAAGAGAAAGATGACATATATTAACATGATATCGTTTCACAAAAATAGTCATATAATAAAGGTTTATACAAAAGTCAATAGCAACACATAAAAATAAAATATTTCTGAGTTTGCCTAAAAGTGTTACACATTTAGGAACTTGTAAAATGAATGTTTTTTTTTTTTTCAGAAATACGTATATCTCAGCATGTGTGTTTACACTTGTACACGCGTATCTGCGTCCACCTGAGCATAATACAAAAGAATTTTTTCCTTCGAACAAGTTTTTCCTACTTTCTTATCCGATTTACGGCGCGGACAAACCATTCTATCCATCTCATTTCCTAAGTCCGACACTCAGTGACCACTGATCATTAGTTAACTTCCACCCTTCGAGATAAAAGAATCGACGAACTGACACTTAAGTGCGAGGCCCAGTCTTGTTATTCTCTATTGCCCGAGATTAGTCTGGAATCTGTGTACGTAAGACTATTAGTGGTATTAGATGGACCCCGAGTGTTTAGCGTGCCCGGCTCGGGAAAGTATTAGTGGTTAATTCTTTGCTAAGGCTCGCCGCAATTTCTCTCATACCAAATAGCCTTAGTTCGATGCGGTACACTCTTATTTTATGCGGTCATTCGATTGGCGATATATTTTTTACAGAAAAGCGATCGTTCAGTTGTAATGCTTCTATATTTGTAAGTCAAATATTTGTAAAAATGAAATCCTATATTTGTAAAAATAAAATCAACAATTAGCCTCATCGTTTTTCAAGTGCAGTCGCTTCAGAATTAATACCTTTAAGTAACAATGCGGTAGTTATAAGCTTAGTAGCTTTGAGAAATAAAGGTATTACCCTAAGATTAACATTTCATCATAATAGTGCAATAGTTACAATGAAAAATTCTGATTTTTTATCGATTAAACAAAAATTGACTAAAAAAATCCTTTCTTGCTTGATGATACTTTTTTTAATTTAAGATTATTTTTAGCAGAAGTAAAAAATATATAAATTATGCATTGTGCAATAAAAGAGTAAATTTAAAAAAAGGAAAGTAAATATAATTAACTTTATTCTGGTGACTTGCTGGAAGCTTGCACTTACGGGAATAGAGAGTACTATATATTTTATAGATATAATTTTTTACGGTTAACTTTTAAATTCATTTCAAAAATTAATTTACAATATTAATATATTATTATATAATCGTAATATAGGAGTCAAATATGCATTTTGAAATAAATTTGCAAGATTTATTAACATAATTTCGAACATTTATAAAGTACAATTAAATTTTTTTTCACAGTGCATGAATATAAATGTACTCTATTTTAACAAACATTTTTTAGAAAAAAGCATCATCTAAAACTATGTATCAAGAATATATATTTTTCATATATAATTTTAGATGATGCTTTTTTCACAATATATATATATATATATATATATATATATATATATATATATATATATATGGATGTGCATGCACAAACTATCTAGGATTATTAGAGGACCAAAATAACTTGATCTACTTTTATATGCATATTTTTTTCATAGTTTAACTGAAAACTATATTAATCACATACAAATAAATCACCACGAATTAAAACGGTCAAAAACGGTAATTATGCTTAGAAATAAGCAAACGGAGTACAAACATAGTTTAAAGGGCCCGATTAAAAGAATACACAAAAAAATAGAAATTTGAGAACTCTAAATATAAAGCTCCTTATTTGTTAATTAAAGTAACAGTAACTTTCAGAAAAAACGAAGCATCTGATATAAAAATTCATTCCTTAGTTTTTCTTGTTCGTTAACATAATTTCCGAACTACATTGCTTTTATAAAAATAAATAAATAAATAAATTTTACTATTTCTTTTCATTAATAGAAAAAGAAACAATTCCGGATTTTATGGAAATTCAAAATGGAAAAAAAAATTCTTCAATTTTTTTCCGAATAACGCCATTTACATTGGTATTTCTAATTAGTAGAAAAAGAAAATTCTCTTTTAACTTTTCTTAGAAATCAATAATTTCTAATTTTACCAGCAATTATTGAATTTCTTCAAATTATTATTATCAGTTACTTTTATCTTTTTTTAAAATTTTACCGATTTAAACAGCGAAGTATTTTTTTAAAAAATTAATGCCATTACCTCTTAAAGATAGAAATGCCTCGTTTATATTTCGATGTGTAATGAAAGACATAAAAATGTATATATTCAGTGAATGCGAGAATGCATTTAAATGCATTTTTCAATTTATTCACCTTTGGTGTTGGAATATATTTCACTCTTTTTTTTTTTTCGCAGACGAAAGTTAAAAGCATCGTTCGGGAAAATGCTTTTAAAATATACCTTCTATATCGATAAAGGCTCCCCATTAAAAAATCATCGATACCGTTTCTTACTCCCCCTTTACTTCGGGGACCTATAAAACGGACTCAATCACATTTATTCTTGCAGATTTTTTCGCTTTGGCTAAGATTTAACGCTCATGAGTTAAACAAATACCAAGACGTTGGTACATTTATTTATACTTTACATGTAAAAGATGCTTGAGAGCGAATGGATCACCGAGAGCACGTTGATTCTTGGAGGCAGTTGCCATAGCAACAATATTGATCCTGAAATCCGAAACTCTAGTTTTAGGAAAGCGCGTAAAATTATTAATGTGCACAGGTAAAGCAACATATACAGGAGCGCTCAGAGGGATAGTGGAGCGAGTCGAAGATGCGAGATTTATGTGGGAGTTTTGGATGATTTATCAGCGATTTTGGCTTCCGCGTTCAATTTGGTGCTGAAATTTCTCTTGTAACATTTCGTAAGAGATTTTTTGGGAATATTGCAGCAATTCTTCTTGAATTACACTGATTAATGGAGGTAATAATCGCTAAGTCTTCCTTGACTGATTAATGATTAAAGAGAAAGAATGCACTTTACTTACTGACTTAATAATAATTTTAAAACGATGGAATATACATCATTATAGCAAGAGAACTTTTTTCTCATGAGTGGCCATTATTTTATTTTTGAGATTTCAGCGAAAAACTGGGTAAATAAAAAGTTTATTACTTTAAGTGACTCGAATATTTTTTTTCAAATACTTCAGTAAATATATAGTATGCTTCTTAATTTAAGGCTATTTGAGTTTTACGTTGAAATTTTAAAATTGAAATATTTACTTGAAAAATTTACTTATTCTTCTCTAATTAAAATTTTTGTAAATTTATAGTTGTGGTAAAAATGCGGGTATTTTCATGAAGTGGTTAAAAAACTGTCTACAAAGTAAAATAAGGCGTACGTAAAATAAGACAAAAGAGGCATCATATTTTTATTGAACCAGAATAAAAGCATTTTTAATCATAACTTTACCTTTTAAAATTATTTATGACCTTTTATTACTATACTTGCTCCATTTTTTTACAACATGTACTACATAATTGTGTAATTGAATCTTAAAAATAAATGCAATTAATAACAAATATTTGAAAAAGACAAAATAAATTTAAATTTTAATCAAAATGCATCTGTAATATTTAATTAAATTTCCAAAGGCTTTTTAAAGATTTGATTAAGATAAGATATTTTTGGATCAGTCGTAAAAATACATCCTCTCTTCTACCGTATTATATGGGACAGAGATATCTTCTTGATATTCTATTTTCAATTTATTATTACATTAGCTAAAACTGTAGCACTATTATCTCGATACAAATATCATTTGAAACTTCATATATGGTGAAATTTAATCTCGACGGGCCAGCATTTTAAGTAATTATTCGTACCTGGTATCGATAGGTATAACATTCATAATCAATTTCAAAAACTAATCGCATATGAAATATCTCGTTAAATATTTAAAGTTTACACAGTGCATAGAATTGAGATCTCATATTCAATGGTATTAAAAGACTGTTATCAACGTCAAATCATCCGGAAAGCTACTTACATTTCTACTGTCTATCGGATAACAGATTTAGTGTAATGTGTTTGCTTTGTAAATGTAATAAATACTTCTTTTTACTTTGGAATAAATCCTATAATGGAAGTGTTCTAATTTAAGGTCTAAATCATCATATCATTAGTTGAGATACCTTTCAGGGTACTCTTCAATACTTTGAACAGATGCTTTTAAAGTAAATACGCTTTTGATATTTGACTGTAACTGTGCAAGGCAATATTTGAACTTCATTCCTTAAATTCTCCGCAATATAGATTTAATAATTAAAGTTTACTTTCAGTCACAATATCAAGCATTTAAATTATTTTATGTTACCATTTTAATAGTGTGAAAATTTGAATATTAAAAAATGCTTGTTAAGAATTTTTGATATATTATAATGTCTACATATAGTTCCTTATTTCGGTTATTTTGCACCTTAATTATTTGCATTTTTTAGCTTACAATTAAGTCAATTTTTACTTAGGCATTTACTGCAATAAATTGCCTGATAGAAACTTTTGATTTGATTCAAACGTTTATGTTACAATTTTTCATTGCAGTTCAAGCAAAATAATATTTATGGTCATTAAAATGGTTCAGCGAAACACAAATCTATAGTAAATTATCAATATTAATGCGAACAGAATATACAGATAAATGTTTTTTTTTCACGTGAAAATACAATGACGTGAAAAACAAGGATATCATGTAGTATGTTAAGCAAATTCCAGCAGCATAAATCCTGTAGATCTCATTAGATTTATATTTAATGGTTATAAATGATGAACACCTATATATAATTAGACAAATTTAAAAAATGAATAAAAAGGACAAGGGAAGAAAAAATAATATTATATTCTTTGCAAATCAAATTTTTGAGACTTGATTTGTAAATAGCATCAGTCGAATCTTTATTATTTCAAATTCTTTAATATAGATTTAATTCACATCCCATTTTAAAAATATGACTTGCACTGAACTACTGATTATCCAGGGATGGATATTTGATGCATCACTAAAAAATAGGGTTAGAATTGACATAGAAATGGCCCAAATAATTTCATCATGGATATTCCAATGACAACAATAAATATGTAAATATATAACAGACTTTTCTCGAAAAAAAAAAACACCCAACTAGAAATCTCAGTAAACTCTATCACTTTAATTAGACTCTGAATTCAAATATGTAGTTCATTTAAAACCTTCGAAAACTGCGCTTTTTTATGGTATACTGGTTCATACTCCTGGATTATTTGTATTTGCTTCTTTTCCCTACACTCACAGGCATTAATTTGCACAGAACTGGGAATTGAGAGTATAATAGCAATGTTTTCGATTTATACCTGTCTTTTATTGTTTATGCAAATCATCATCTTTAAAACACTGAGAGCAATAATTACGTCAAGGATGTAAACTTTGTAATTCGCAGTCAGATATGCGATTGCTATAAAGAAAAGCGTAGCAACATACCACTGGGTGTTATAAAAACACAGATGCATCTTTGAATGAAATACATTGATACTTTTTCTGTAGCACTCATGCCTTTCGTGACTTACAATGCCACAGCACTTCATTAGCATTGCTTTTAAGCTAAAACGCCAGATTCCTTTGAAAGCGGGACTCATTTCACTTGTTCTCGTCCCACACATGAGAGCACTAAGAAATTCCTTATCCGAACCTTTTGGGATTTGTAGACGGGCTTCTGCCGCCAGAATTAGGAAACTCCAGTTATCTAGTGTCCGTGGAAACAACAACAACATGTTTTGAATATTCAAGAGATCTCGGCCGGCATAAATAATCATTTCCATCAGAGGAGAGGGAGATTAAATATTAATTTTCAAATTTTCGCCGGGGAAAAGGGATTTTTGTTTTCCACACCATCCCCTTACACCGCAAGATCATTAATATGCAAGAGGGAAGCTCTGGGAAAAATTACTTCACCCTCGAATTTTTAGAAAATTCAGAGATCGCAACAGGGAGAACATTGTTGTAAGGGAAACAGGTCGTACAAGTAAACAATTTTAATGAACAAAGTTTTCTTAAGAAGCTCTAGGCTTGCGGGATATTTTAGCGTTCCTGGGACGACATTTTTTTATTTTTAAGATTCTTAAATGATCTAGAAATTTCAATAACGAGCACGGACGGAGATGTCTTTATACACAACGGTGGAAAAGAGAAAAAGAATGCTAACAAGATGTACTAAAAGAAAGACAATCTTTATAAAATACAATTTCGAGTCTGGATTTTTTTTATAAAAACACTGACGAACTTTTGGAGAAATAATGAGGTTGGATGTAAAAGAATACTAAAATTTTACATCTAGGCCTTTTAAACTCCATTTTTTTTTATTTGTTGTATTTGTTGCTGCTGTCAAATTCTTAATTTTCCACAAACACGATTAATAAAAAAAATCAGCTATTCCAACTTTAAATTACTTAATAAAAATAACCTTTTATTAAATTAATAACATTAGCAATATGCATATAAATATAATTAAAATTTGGTCTTCAGTCTGTAATAATCAATTATGTAAAGAAATCTTCGAGTAGTCACTTTATTAGATAGATTGAAAAGCTGAAATTGGGAGGCACTACGTAGGGTATTTAAATGGAAACTTATAACCTCCTTGAGGTATTAATTTATTTGGAGGAGTAAAATCATAAATTTCAAGGACTCCGATTGCAACAAAATACAAACAATGTGCAAGATGATCCGCATTCAACTATTCAGCAGCTGTTTGTGTTGGGATATCATAGTATAATGGTTGTTAATGCTACCAAGAATGGTGCAACACCAGTCAGTTCTGCTACCAATTACGGTTAATTAATAACATAAGCCAAAGAGGCATTCACGGGTTAGAACCTGTCAACCAATGGACAACAATTCTAGAAATAGCCAGCCAAAACATAGGATACCAAAAAACGAGATGTCTGTTCGAACTAAGCGTCGAACATAGTCCCGTACGGACTATTAGAGACGACGAACCAAAGGCATGCAACTTTATCTGCACAAAAGAAGAAATTAAATCTACATTAGGTTCTTAGACATCTGCAGTGAGTTATCGCCAACTGGTATCGCCAACAAGTAAACAATTTTAATGAACAAAGTTATCTTAAGAAGCCCTAGGCTTGCGGGATTCGAGTTACTACTAAAAGCTACTAAAAGCATAAAAATTTATACCCATGTAATTTATACAAACCTCCTAATGTATGGTTCGGAAACTTGGTCTCTAACAAAAAATGGACAATACAGAATAGCAGTCTTTGAGAGAAGGGAACTCCGTGAAATTTATCTTCATGCATACTCCTTCCTTATATTGATATAGAGGTTAAAAAAAATCGTAAATAACAGGAGGCGATGGCCCTATCCTCCATGACATCGATGGTATAGGCTGTCCTATCACAATATGGGATTGTTTCCATGGGAGACGTTAGGCTTCCTCATACACCCATGACCTTTATGCAAGGAAGAATACAGTACGATTGAGTATGATTGCCACATGCCACAAAGATCATAACTGTCATGTGTCATGTATTTCAGGATCATTACCAAGAGTTTGCAGTAGTACATCCAAGAGCCACATCTGAACGCCATTGCATATTTGTTGGAAAGTTTGGCGTGCCGTTTGGATGCAACAACAATTACCTATCACTTTGTAGCAGTTACTGGGCGCTGTCTTAGAGGTATGGAGTGATATTCCCGTACAACCGCTCGAATCTATACCCAGTGACCTGTGAGTTATTAGAGCTGCTGTAATAAGCAAATCACGAATCTAGGAAGGTACACCTATAAAATAAAGTGATTACTAGGTGTATACCATTCATTAAGTGGAATGCCGTGAACTGTAAAAATCGAAATCTGGAGAGCGAATGTTGTATTAGTGTAAATGCAGACAAAATGAGTAACGGAACGGTATTTAATTAGAGAAGGATTATTATATCCTATTTTTAAATTCATAGCATAAAATTTTATAATTATTTTAACCTTTAGCTTGCGGGGACCATTTTTCCGATTCCCTCTTTAGAACGGGATATTTCGTACCCACTTTGTGAGAACGGCCGTTATGGTTATATATATATATATATATATATATATATATATATATATATATATATATATATATATATATATATATATATATTCATTATTGGGCCCGTATTCTTGGGGTACATGTTATTCCACCCCGTAAGGAAAAGGCTAATGAACTAATGACTATTCAAGGGTTATCAAAATCGGTTAACTGAATGCGAGGATTACTGTATTAATGTCTAACTAAAATGTATCAAGTGCATTCAAATGGGTATATAAATAATTGTACATTTATTGAGTAAAAGCTTCATATCACCACTAAGCAAGCGATATTAAGTTCTAAGATAAGGTTTATGAAAAGAATGAAAAATATGTATTTTGCTAGATGTTATATGGAAACATTTCTTTAATGTGTTCATATACCTCCTCCTGTTTATGGGTGAACCTCCTCCTGAAAACCCCCTCCTGTTTAGGGGAAAGGAAAGCCTCGGCTGTCTTTAGAAAGTTCGTCTCGACTGTTCCCTACCATAAACTGAAAATTTCTGCACTCAGATAATGAATTAGGTAATTAACGTCGTCTTTGGCGGTTTCCTCCACGAGATCCTGGTTTCCATTCGCGGCCAGTCTTCCCCTATATTCTTTTGTTCTTTGTTAAACATTTCTAAAGCTTCCCCCTGTTCTTTTAATATGAATATTTTGTAAGAGTGAAATATTATGACAGAGTTTTATTTTAACAAAGACTTTAGTAGGATTCATGGCATATGTTTGTGGCCCCTGTTTATTCTTTCGGAGATGATGCCTATATTTTAGTATCCAGTGAAACTGCTTATTAGATTTCTTATTACGGGCCGCTGAGCACAATGTCTCATTTATTTTCATAAATAAATAATTTCTTTAGGCTGAAATTTTTAAAAAGATTTTTTTTTTGGCACAATTCTTATTACAGAAGATTTTTTAATCCAAGAAAGGTGTTATTAATGAATTTGCACTTCTCAATTCCACCACTGAATGTAACTAATATTTCTATTACAGGATTAATATCAAATCTTTCTATTACAGAATCTTTATTAGTTCTGATATAGATTGTTTTGGGACTATTTTATGTTATATTAAAAAGAGTTTATACGATTCTAAAAAACATATTTACATTAAAATAAAAAAAATATTTAATTTACTGTTTTAACTATTAATAAAATTATCAATCATGAATAAAAAAACAAAAACTATGTGGAAGAGAGAAAAGATCATTTCGAGTTACAACTAAAAGCGTAAAAATTTACACCCAAGTAATTTATACAAACCTCCTAATGTATGGTTCGGAAACTTGGTCTCTAACAAAAAATGGACAATATAGAATAACAGTCTTCGAGAGAAGGGTTCTTAGAAGCATCCTTGATGTTGTCAAAGAAAATGGCCTATGGTGGAGACGTTTTAATTCAGAAATCTGTAGATTTTTCAAAGAGCCCAATATTATTAAAATTTTGAAAATTAAAAGAATGAACTGGGTCTCTCAGATTGGTAGAATGAATGAAAAACATCCAGTAAAGAAGATTTTTGTTTCAAGGCCCTTTACTAGTCGGAAAAGAGGAACGCCAAAACTAAGATGTCTCGACTCTGTTGAATCAGATTTTAGAGTGATTGGAGTGATGAACTGGCAGACCAGGTCTAGAAATAGGCTGTCCTGGAGGAATCTTCAACTGAAGGCCCTGGCCCACCCTGGACTGTCGTGCCAAATATAATGATGATGAATTTATACAAACCATAAAGCTACCGACATTAATTTTTCAGTTTATAAATCAGTAGTTTTTTTAGAAAAAAAACAGATCATACAATAATATAGTATATGACACAATAGCATGCATGCATTTACCCCTTTTCCCTAGATGCTTGTTTGTTGGCTACCTAACAATGTATAGCACTTTGTAAAAGCAGTGAAACGACAAACTGTCAATGTGAAAACGGAGGAGGATTTTACACTGGTAATAAATTAAAAAGGAAGAATGATAAAATCATATTTTCAAATATTTAAAAAATATTTTTTCAGAATATTTTTCTCTCTGTAATTATTTTAAACGGTAATTTACTGAACTTACGTAAATCGCTTCCTGTACAGATTTGCAAATTTATGTACATATTCGGACAAACACTCTACTCCTACATTAATAATATCCAACCAAACCACACAAGTATGTTTATGTGCGAGTAGGTAATACTAGTAAGTCTTAACTTTTTTTTCTCACTCACGTATCATTTTAAAGTATTGGATTAACTTTAGGCTATCTTCGATTTCTTTTTCACGAAATTAAAGTTTTGCCGCAGAAATACATATTTGGTCGCGTCTTTATCTAAATGCTCCTTTTAATGTCACGTGCGCACCCATAACATTCCTCAGACGTGTTTCCTATTACAACATGGCACACGCTCGTGGGATCTAAAAGCCATCTGTTCCTGTAGAAAAAACTATTTCACATGCTGAGGTAAAACACATGTACCCGAGGCAAAATCTCGCCACCCTACACATTCAAAAGACGCTCCCGATCCTTTATAGCAATTTAATGGCACCCACCACCCCCATAACAATGGTCCCCTAAGAAAGGGGGCCACTTCTTTCAGGCCCCCGGATGCGGAGGCACCCGAAATAGCTTCCAGAGATCTTTTCATCCCGGTTCCTTCGCTTCTTGCGCTCTTCAGCATCGCTTGCTCTTTTCTTCTCGGAAAGAGAATTGCATCGAAATAAGCATACCTCCACGAAAGGCAGTTTTCCGATTCGTTGTGAGTGTAATAATAATCCGGTGGCGTGTAAAAGCAGTAACATTAATGGCCTCCTCACTTATAGGGCGCATGCTTAAAAAGAGGTGTATTTGTTATCTATGGTTGCAATCCTTGAAGAGGAATATTCATTTTCTACAGATGCATGTTTTGCGATCGAATCTGTATTAATTTAGCAGTCCAGCCGATGCTCACTCCTGCGGTCCATTGAATTAATTGCGGTCGAACCCCGTTATAACGAACCCGGTATATAACGAACTGACGGATATAACGAACGAAAATTTCGGTTATGCGTTTTGTGAACTCTAGCATTTTTATTAACGGTTCGGATATAGCGAACCACCGGATAAAGCGAACAAAACCTTTGGTCCCTAGAAGTTCGTTATAACGAGGTTCGACTGTATACGAAATAAGATTCTTGCTTAGAGCATACGAAATAGTTGGAAGGAAAAAGCATCAAATGCGGAAAACATAGTTTATTTTTTTTTCTTATAAAACACGTACAAAAATCATTTCTACTTAATCAATGGCAACCCCTCCCCACAAATTATATATATATATATATATATATATATATATATGTGTGTGTGTGTGTGTGTGTGTGTGTGTGTGTGCGTGTGTGTGGTGCCCGGTATAAAGGGAATTTCCCTTCCTTTGCAACATATTTATTCAATAGTAATAAATATGTTGCAAGGGTAGGGGCTTAAGTCAAAAACAGTGATTTAAATATGCCAAGTTATTGGTTTTTATACCAATAGAAGAACAAAAATTTCGACTTGAGTCTTTTGTACAAAGAAATGTACTTTTGTATACAAAACTGGTAGACTTAAGTCTTTTATACAAGTCAAGATTTTTTTTTATCAATACTAACAAATATTTAAAAATCACTTTTTTTTATTTAAGCCCCCAAGGACTAATGAACCACAGCCCTAAGCCTTAAGGACTAATGGAACACACACACACATATATATAAGTATATATATGCGTGTGTGTGTGTGTGTGTGCGTGTGCGTGCGTGCGTGCGTGTGTGTGTGTGTGTGAATCATTTCAGACATAAATAAAAATTTACTACTCAATATACTGAAAATTTAAAAATATAGTATGGTAATACGTACACATGTAAAAAGCCAGTGTTACTACTCGTGTATAAATGGAATACAAGCTCGTATGGAATTCAATAATAATAAATATGTTGCAATGATATTCTATAAAAAACAAAATTATAAATGCACAAAAAAACATTCTAAAACAATAAACTTTTTTCCCTTAAGTCATTAAAATGCATTCTTTTGTTTGATAAAGCAAATAATTATGGTAAATATTTAAGTACAACGGAGAATTGTAATAATATATTTTAAATTTACGCAGTTTTAAATTACGTTCTCTTATATACCAGTCCTTTATTAAAATCACATGGTAACAAGCGTATTTAATTAGAAAATCAAGAGTTTCCTCCCACGTCATTTACTTACTCAAATAAAATTGACAAATTGAATTTGAATTTTTTTTTTCACTTATAAGTTATCTTAAACCACAATATTTATATCTCACTGACTATACATTTAAATTTTCTCTCCTCTATCTCCCTCTCTCTCTGACAATATTCAACCTGCCCTTTCTCCGGCTTGATAAAATAAATGGTTAGTTGATAATCCAGCCTCTGAAATAGTAACTCGCTTACATAATATAAAATTAGTTGGATTATTGGTAAGGAGAGCGTTGTAACATCCCTTAGTTAATAATAATATTGGCTGAACGGTTATTCTCAGGGGTTTTCAGTTTCAAAGATAATGTTCAATAAACCAAAAGACCCTTTAGCATTGCTTGAAATTTCGGGAAAATTTTGTCTGGTGACAATTGGGCAGAGTTATGTAACAAGGAACCAATTCAGAAACGTTTAAAAGTTGAGTTGAATATCTGGTAGGGTGCACGTGATTAGCTACCTGGGGGATAATTTTTTATAAATATAGGCCAAAAAAGATATATTTTTAACGCAGGATTGCGTTTCTTATTAACGGTCCTACGGAGAGAAAAAAATTGTCCGGCGTCGCGAGTTATAATTTTGGCAGCGCGCCAAACCCAATAGCAGTAAAAGTTAATCAGAAAAGTACCAAAATGCGTAAAAAAAAAAGTTAAGCAACGATAAGTAATCCTACGTTAATAACCCGCGGTAGTTTCTTCAGAAGGGACTACCTGAATTTTTTTTTTTAATTAACTGGAAAAACAACTATCAGACACTGGAACTTATAATAAAATGCCTTATTAAGACTAAATTTTCTCTGCTTCTATGTCACATCGGTTCGATCCTAGTTAAATAACACAGTCCAATTTTTGTTTACGTATGATTCATTAGCCTTATTTTAGTCCTTATAGAAGTTGATATAGACAGTTCATATAGAAATCCCAATGTATCAAATTGTCTATCTAGTTTTCACTCTGAGTTAAAAACTCAAACAAATGATTCTAGTGCATAACTGAACGCAGAATAAAATATTAACTGGATTATTTACAGTTAAATTTACCTTTTTTAGGTAATGTAGAGTGACTCTCTGATGGCTCGAAAAGAAAAAAAATAGCTTATTTTCCGTGAGTAGTCATCAATATGCAAGCATTTTCGACAGTGCTTACCTTATATATTATGTTTTACACAGTCCAATTTTTGTTTACATATGATTCATCAGCCTTATTTTAGTCCTTATAGAAGTTGATATGGACAGTTCATATAGAAATCCCAATGTATCAAAGTGTCTATCTAGTTTTCACTCTGAGTTAAAAACTCAAACAAATGATTCTAGTGCATAACTGAACGCAGAATAAAATATTAACTGGATTATTTACAGTTAAATTTACCTTTTGTAGGTAATGTAGAGTGACTCTCTGATGGCTCGAAAAGGAAAAAAATAGCTTATTTTCCGTGAGTAGTCATCAATATGCAAGCATTTTTCGACAGTGCTTACCTTGTATATTATGTTTTCCTTTTAACTCATCTAGCACTGCATATATTATGAACTGAACTCATTTTTAGAAATTTAAAGCATGAATGTGGCATCCACCGCAAAATCAATTACACCGAATCGATTCATGCAGCACCGAAAGAATACAAGATTAAGCATCGCGCGTTACCTAACGAATGCATGTATACACATGCTATTGTGCAAAACTCCCCAGGTATTTTTTTTTTTTCTTTTTGTGTGTAACATTTTATGTACCGTAAGAAAAGCGCCATTTTTTCCCCCCTGCACGTCCAATAAATAATAAAATTCCGGTTTATGAAAATGGCGTTGAAAGCAATTTGTTGGGCAAATACGCATTTCACAAAAACCTGATGCACCCTGAATTATTTATAGAACGAATAGAGAGAGGTGTAAATAGTGGAGATTTCGAAACGAAACTGCGAGAAACCTGGTAGATAAGGTAATAAGATGCAAAAAAATAACGCTGCAGAACTTAAAATAGTTAATGATCAAGTTCACGCGATACCAAAATTACCTTTTTGCCTGAGATTAAAATATTCTAGGAAGAAAGTTCTCGAATACTTATCCCCTCCCCGGCCAATGTAGGTTTTAAGGCAATTCAATTTCTCTCAGACCTTTTTTTTTTTTTTTTCTTCTAGGGCAGCCTCATATTTTTCTTTCGGTCGCCTCAAAGGCTTCATTATGACTTTTTCTCCTAACGGAACAGATTTTTGCAGATCTTCTCGGAGGCTCTTTTTGCATATTTAATTTAATTCTCATCTGGGGTGAAACACTTCTCGCACAACGAAAACTTAAACAGTTTTTCTCTACCGTATGCTGCACTTGTGCCCGCTCGCATGTGAATGAGGAGAAGAACCCTAATTAAATTACGGAACTTATCGGTCATTTTTAAGTATTGGTGATAAAAAAAAAAGTTAAAACTATGCCCGCAGACTCTGCTTTTGTCCTAAATTAAATGACTGGTTCTTTTATGCGATGATAAGAAGTAAACAAGGAAGAAATATATTTATTTAATGTAATCAACAGCGATTTCAAAACGCCACAACAGTGTTTTTGAAAAAAAAAAGCATACAAGGTTTTCAGATTTTAACAATTTATATGAATCCTGAATAAATGAGCTAGAGGAGTCTTATATCTGTTGTTAAAGAAGAAGGAAATTCCATCGCAAAAGAAGGGTTCAAAATAAATTCGAAAAATTGAGATAATTAGTTCGAGATTTTGATTTAAAAAATGCACAGTTGTTCCCCTAACAACACGAAACAGACGGAATAATTTTTAATTTTTACCCCGTTAATATAAAAATGACTCCAATCAGCAATAAAAATTGCTTTTTTCATCTATTTAAAGTATATACAGGGTGATTTTTTAAAAAACTGACACTATTCAGGGCCGTCTGTAGCACGATCTATCAGCCCGAATTTCCATCAAAATTGATAGAGAGGCTAAGGACGACATGGGAAAGAGTTTCCTTGGAAAAAAAAAAAAATTGTTCCAAAAGTCGCCGATAGGGGAAGATATGGCACTTTTGTTGTCGACGCACCTGAAAATTCGCATAAAAGGCAAGTAAAAGATCAAAATACAAATTCATGACTATGTAGTCGACAGCAGCGCTAGTATTTCGGGCTATAAAGATAAGGGATGAAAAAGTTGTAAGCAGACAAATGAATAACAAAGAAATTTCACTGCAACACCACTTCATGCAGTAAATTTACTTCTCCTTCAATGTGACGACAGTCCTGGTGCACGACTCACTGCATCCTGAACAATACGTTCTCAATAGCCAAGTGTAACATGTCACCAGCAATGTTCATCAAAGTCCAGGATATGTTGTCCTTTAGGCCCTCCAAGTTCGAGACTCCACCAAGATACACCTTAGACTTTAAATAACCCCACAGAAAGATATCACATGGGTTAGGTCCGGGGAGCGAGGTGGCCATGACAGTAGAAAAAAAAAGACTGATGACCCTTTCTTTTGTAAAGCGAAGGCGCAACAGATTCCGCACCGATCTTTATAGCCCCAAAATACTGGCGCTGCTGTCGACTACGTAGTCAAGAATTTGCATTTTGATGTTTTACTTGCATTTTATGCAAATTCTCGGGTGCGCCGACAACAGCGTCATATCTTCCCCTATCGGCGACTTTTGGAACTTTTTTTTCACAGAAACTCTTTCTCGTGTCGTCCTTAGACTCTCTATCAATTTTGGTGGAATTCCGGCTGATAGATCATGCTACAGATGGCTCTGAGTAGTGTCAGTTTAAAAAAGATCACCCTGTATATCATAAGGGACTTAGATTATACCCACGATTTTAATGAACACAAAATAAATAACGTAATCTTCAGTTACCTACAGTAAGTGTTTGAAAGGAAAAAAGATCAGTAATTCACAAAAAAATCTTTGAAATGATGAATTCAAATATGGAAATCATAAAGAAACTTCATCCTGGGTAAACGTGCAAGCGACAGTAATCACTCGGCTTCTAAATTGCATACATTCAAAACCTTGATGAGTATATGAATGTTTACTATTGTCATATTTATTTCTCATACACTTTTTTTTTTAATTTCAATTTATATTTTGAGAACATTAATAAAATTGATATCGAATAACAGATCATCGGTGATGACAGCATTTATTTATTGCGAAATAACAAATTTGCTAATGAAAATAAACTAATTCTT
>OU015493.1:196210995-196245995 GCA_907164885.2 Dolomedes plantarius
AAAATATTATGGAATCAGAGAAGGGAGTGAAATTCATAATTCTATTTAAATGTTAAGCCATATACATGCTATTCGGAATCATAAATTTTAACACTGTCTGAAGGAATAACATGCATTATGCTTTCAGACAGTGTTTGAAGAAATAATGTATATTATTTCCTTAAATGTAAAATGTGTAGAAGTAAAGGTATTCCCTTAAATGTAAATGTACATACAAGTAAATGTATTTCCCCATTAAATGTACATGTATTCCCTTAAATGTAAATGCACTTATAAGTAAATTTACTCCCTTAAATGTAAATGCACATATAAGTAAATGTATTCCCTTAAAGGTAAATGTACATATAAGGGAAGATGTCTGTGAATTCAAAGTTTCGTAGATTATTAGGACGTTATAAAATGTTATGAGATTATAAAGGATTATGTACTATTAACACCATATTAAAATAAAAGTGATAAAACTATATTCCTTAACAGTAGACTTATTGAGGCCGTCAGTGAAGCCAAAAAGAATCTTTTATTGCACGTTCCTCAATTGACTTTCTTTATATTTATACACTGTAAATGTATTTATAATCCTAAATATATATTTCATTTGTGCAGATCAAACACTCTAAATAGCATTTAAAGTTTAAATGTTCATAAAAATTTCTATAAATATGCATCGACGTTAAAAAATGGCTAGCCTAAGTTCTACAAGACTAAAGCTCGGGGGGAAAAATTTTGGCAAAAGGGTTTTCTCTAAAGAAGAATCTTAACTTACGGGAAGAAAAAAGGGTTTAATTCTGGAGGAAAATGTTAAAAAAAATAAAAAAGTTTGCCGCCATTGTGTCGCAGTTTAAATTCATGCAAAAGTCAACACAAATTATCCATTTTCTTTATATTCTCTAATCATCCAAAGCAACC
This sequence comes from Dolomedes plantarius, assembly GCA_907164885.2. Classification (NCBI taxonomy): domain Eukaryota; kingdom Metazoa; phylum Arthropoda; class Arachnida; order Araneae; family Dolomedidae; genus Dolomedes; species Dolomedes plantarius. The sequence goes on from OU015493.1 coordinate 196,211,902, forward strand.
CAAATTCCCAGCCATAACTTTGGGGGGATACATGCCTATAAACACCACTTCGTTTAACAATTCGATCTGAATAAGAAGCCTCCCGAAACCATCCTTACCGACAAATTTTACTACCGTCATTTTTTCAGATAACATGGGAGACTCGAATGTAAAACTGCATCTATTCCGAAAGCCATAATACAACCGTTATTTTCCCGAACCGAAGCATTTATCTCATAAGGCTGACGTTCGAATGGTGCTCGCTAAATTAACTCGGAACCTTGATGTCTGCCAGAACGAAAAATTGATTTTAACGTCCGTGTAAAATGATTTAGGGCTTTCTTGAATTATTTCATAACAAATCGCAATATTTCACGGAAGAAACAATATTTGGTATAGGCCTAAAAGGGTTTCCGAGAGGAACGAGTGGCTGAAGAAATCTGGCGTGATGTAAATAGATCGAAACTTTATTTAAAAAAAAAAAAATAAATCGCCAGGGAAAATCAAAACACAGATGCTAGGAGAAAAAGAGTTTGGTGTTTTGGTGAATTTTTGTCACACATAACACAAATAATGTAAATAATTCAACACGAAATAAAACGTATAAAGAGGGCATAGACTGCCGAACAAATTAACAGAAAACCTGCCCTAGCGTTGAAAATTTTAACTTTTCAGTAAAAGATTGCGCAGTTGCAACAAATCATCATACTGAAAACGGACAAATATAACTAAAAGTAAATAAATCAACAAAGCATGATAATTATCTATTTAATCTTCCTCCTAATAATTATCTTACTTTGTTGATTTATTTACTTTTAGTTATATTTTTTTGTCACAGAGTTTTTCAGAATAGCAAAAATTTCTTAAGTGTGATAACTGTGTGTAAAATTTCTTAAGTGTGTAAAATTTCTTAAGTGTGAAAATTTCTTAAGTTTTCATATTCACTGAAGTTAGCTTAATTTTTAGTTTAAGACCCAAAAAATATCATTGAGTTATTCATAAAACTACAAACAATACAGCACAGAACTTAAGCTAACATTTTAATACTTTTTTATTTGAAAATTAGAGCTACATTACAAAAGTAGTTGTTGAAGTCCAATAGATACTGCTAGGTAATAGCTACTCCCCAAAAATAATTGCAGAAGACTAAAATAATTTTAAAGCAAATGAATTTTGCAGTGATATCAAGCTAATTGATTGTTCTACACCTGCTTATTTATGATTTAACTTCATTTTCAAAATGTATATTTGATCAGAATAGTAACTTGAATTACATTTTCATTTGGTTTCGTTGCTTGCGATTTCAGGGTTAAGTCATGAGTTTTGAAATATTTTCTCAGTTCTTTGAGAAACTTATCAACGTGCGAGTTAAAATTTTAAAATATGTTTAAATTCTAATAATATGACCGAAGAGGAAAAAGATTTTAAGTGTGCATAAATTATAGTAGTACAAAGTATAGGTCGTATATCAATTGCATAGATGCTGAAAGACATTTCCTTGAAAACTGGAGTGCTGTGCATTTACGAAAAAGTGAAGTTTTACTATTACCAAATAACGAATCTAATAAGAAAAACGAGAGTATTTAGCTAGCATACATATGAAAACACAATTTCACTTGTTCACAAATATTTAATTTAATTTTAACAAACCATTCAGAATAATCTAACTTGCCCTGCTTTTAAATTTTCTTGACAATTAATGGTTCATGGCAGCCTCCATCAAGAATTAGCTAAAATTATGGGGCTAAGCAAATAAACCTCTTCTTCCTTTGTCAAAACTAAGGTAAATCCAAACTTAGTGGATTATCTGTAGCGTCTGCTTTTGGGTTTAGAGCGCGACGGTATTGAAGATCCAGTAGCATAAGCCCTTGTAACGATCAGCCGCTAGATGCGGTATTAGAGCGCCTCGCCTCTGCAAGCCAGCTTCCTGGCCACTGGTGTGAGGAAATCTCAAACTATGAATTCAGTTTCTTTCGATCTTTTCCTCTTCATTTGAGGCCAACGGTGCATTTTACGCCAAAGGCACACAATTTTGTCTACACTTTATATTTATTATTATTTTTCAAGCAACTCGAATATCTTTCCTTTCTTGAATATTCGTTATATGAGTCCTAACTGTCCATTATTGGTCTTTCCAATGATTAAGAAATGTTATGTCGACCGCCTGTGAGGAACGAGATTTGAACCACACGCCCCTCCGCTTGGTTTGGGTTTGGTTTGAAGCGCTACGGTCAACTTTTTGGTACACGAGGGCTAATTAGACCCCTCCGCTTGGAATTCAGCGTTGTGACCCACAAGACCCTCTCGAAGTGTGTAATTCCTTCCTCACACCCTACTTGGAGAACTTTTAATACGATGGCTGTAGAAATATCTTGGGGACATTTGCAAATAAAAACGAATTAACCACCAACGATCTGTTTATCAGGAAAGAATATCGGATAGAACAGATACAATATGTAATATATAATCCTTTATCCTCCCCCTCCTCTCCAACCATCTTATCGAGTAAAATCCGAGTTCCTTGTTTTAGATACCTATATTTCTGAGTTTCATCCTCTGTGCTTCAGTTTTGTTTCAACACGGTAGGCCATTATATTGAGGATATTTTTCCCGTTTACAACGTATGTTTTGTTGTTCACTTCATTATGACAGCACCCAGTACTCTAACTGACATTGTTCCCAGTGAGAGACAACCTGGGAGCATCCATGCCTCGTGCCGGGATTCAAACCAGGGCCCACTTGATGGCTAGCCACCATACAATGCGGGCGTCTTCATTTCTTTAATATTCATTCTCATTTTCCTCCATCTCTAAATAACCTCTTCAATGAACAACTGCTCGACCACCGCGCGGTCCATTGTTTCGCCAAATAGCCTCTCTCCTCTGATATGCATTCGAGATAGATTTCTCAGCCCCGGACACATTCCTATTGCGTTTCTGACTCGGCTCATTCATCACACCGAAAAATTCCGCCCACAAGACACTCGTAACATATCCATATAAACCGCATCGTGAAACAACTCAATCCAGGCGCTGGGTTTCCTCGAACAACAACATCAACAAATTTTTACTGCCTCCTTTCTTCGAAAACAAAAAAGGAAAAAAAAGGAAAACGCTCGGAAAGGGAACAAAGCCTACAGCTGTTTGGAAGCCCTATCATTTTTGCGGGTCTAAACATTTATCTCCCATGGCCCGCCATACGAAACAGTGCTCGCTAAATTAACTCGGCACAGTGTTGTCTGCAAAGACGAAAATTGATTTTTACGTCGGTGGAAAATGATGTAGGGCTTTCGCCGGGCACTGGTAATAATGGACTCTAACTCTTTCTTGGGCTTGAATAGAATTCTCTCCTCCCTTTCGGTCGGATCCTTGCGCTTTCCGTCCGCTTTTGCTTGTATAGGAGACTGATGCGGATGGGGGACCTAACACAAATCTATTTAAAGCTCCGGTAGAAATGGCACTGCTGATTTTATCGTGCCTACTTATTCGGGGTTTTGAACGCAGGTTGACAGGAAGATTCGGAATTGGGAAAATGCTGCCCAGTGGTGATGGACTGCACGCAGGTAACTTGGGTACGTAAGTCACGTGATCCGTACAAGTTGGACAGATTTGGCATCTCCGATATTCGACTTCTTAAATCGACCTGTTTTCGACAGTTTATTTTGTATATGGTCTGAACACAAACTGAAAGGGATATTTGAATTAGGTAAACGCACCACAATGTTGATGTCCTTGCAGTACAGGTGATGGCCGAATGGCTAGGGCGCTGGCATTCGGTTCAGATCCTGTGGGTCCGAGTCCCACCGTTGGCATGGATGTTTGTAGCCGTTCGGAAACGGCTTTAAACTGTAGGTCCCGGTATAATTAGCCCTCGTGTAGCAAAAAGTTGACAGTAGCGCTCCAAACCAAACCTTCCAATACAGATGAAACACGAGTACGTAAGCCACGGGATCCGTATAAGCTGGATGAATAAGTTATGTCCGATATTTGACATATTAAACCGACCTCTTTTCGGCAGTTTATTTTATAGATGCTCTAAACGCAGACATACAGAAAGATTTGAATTAGGAAAACACTACAGGATGATGATTTACTATACAGAGGTAACATGGGCACGTAATTCACGTGATCCGTACAAGTTTGACGGATTTGGCATCTCCGATATTTGACCTCTGAAATCGACCTGTTTTCGACAGTTTATTTTATATGTTCTAAACATAAACTGACTGGAATATTTGAATTAGGAAAACGCACCATAATGTTGATGTCCTTCCAGTACAGGCGATGGCCGAATGGCAAGAGCGCTGGCATTCGGTTCAGGTCCTGTGGGTTCGAGTCCCACTGTTGGCATGAATGTTTTTAGCCGTTCGGAATCGGCTTTAAAGTGTAGGTCACGATTTAATTAGCTCTCGTGTAGCAAAAAGGTGACCGTAGCGTTCCAAACCAAACCAAACCAAACCTTCCAGTACAGATAAAACGAGTACGTAAGCCACGGAATCCGTATAAGATGGATGAACAAGGTAAGTCTGATATTTGGCATATTAAACCGACCTTTTTTCAGCAGTTTATTTTATAAATGCTCTAAACTCAGACAGACAGGAAGATTGGAATTAGGAACACACTAAAGAATGTCGACTTACTATTCAGGGGTAACATGGGCACGAAATTCACAGGATCAGTATAAGATGGATGGACAAGACATCTCCAATTTTTCGCCTGTTAAATCGACCTCTTTTCGACAGTTTATCTTACATATGTTGAAAACGCAGATCGGCAGGAATATTTGAATTACGAAAATGCTGCACAGTGTTGATTTCCTGCACAGAGGTCACATGGGCAGATAAACCGCATAAGTTGGACGGACGTGGCATCTCCGATATTTCATCTATTAAATCGAGCTGTTTTCGACAGTTTATTTTATACATGCTCCTATCATGCAAGCCCAAGCCTTAAATGCATTTCCGCGTTTTGAGACTGCATGGTATTATTTTGATAAATAATTTATCAAGAAAAGTATAGTTATGTTATTTGAAAGTTCCCATGAAAATTCAGTCGAGTAACTCAAAATTGAGTTTTGTATGCTTTCCTCCTTGAATATAGTAAAAGATATTTTAATATAATCATGTATATATATATATATATATATATATATATATATATATATATATATCTTTTGTTATGGATATATGGGTACGCTTATTTTGCTTTTCTTAGATTATATTCTACTATACCGAACGCATTTGTAATACATACGATATTAAAGTACAGAGGTATAAAGAGGAACAGTTTTAGAACTATTTTTACGTACATTTATTTTCAAGGCCTTTGTTCCAAAGCTATCATATTATGGAGAAACGGGTAAATTTATTCTAACAAAACTCAAAACTGAATGTCTAGCTGAAACAGATGTTTTCGGTTAAAATATACCGCTTTCATCCAGCCGTTCTTCTGTAAAACTCTAAACGCAGGAACTCTCGAAGAAAACCAGTTGGGCACACGGAATTTATCATACCGCAAGTTATACGCTCCAAATATACAAAAATATTATTTTTGCGGAATAGAAAAAAATTGCTGAATAAACTAGTATATATTTTTCTGGATATACACAGCTTGTTCTTTTGTATTTAGTAACGTTTTGTGTGTTTCCAAAATATCTATCAATTACGGCATATTTCTTTCTTTGGAGTCTGAAAGTTGGCAACAATTGGCGCCATGTGCGAGAATGCTTCATCAAATTGGCACCAAATTTAAGAAGAAAAAAAATCCGGACAATTTCTGCCGGGGAATTTAACAATGTTTTATTTTACTTTATCTCTGTTTCTCTCAGAAATATGTATATATATATATATATATATATATATATATATATATATATATATATATATATATATATATATATATATATATATATATATATATATATTTAAGCAAAGCACAGCAAAATTTCAGCCGACCTAAGGCGCCGGGCCGAAATAGTCTGTCTCCGATTTCAATAAGTACAACACCACCAAAAATATAAATATAGGAAATAAATAGTTTAAGAATAAAATATTATATTTCTCATATATATATAATTATTGTAAAAACTTAGCATTTTTACTGAGGTCCCTTCGTGTTGGGGCTCTTTAACGTCCATGCTGAAAACTAACATTCTGTGGGTTTCTTGTTGCAATAACTTGTTGCAATAAAATCCCCGTTGTTGCTGCAATCATGTTATGCACAATTTCACGATGGATTTCAGACTTCGATAATTGGACCAGTGCTGTTCCCAACGCTCTAATATCTACAGCAATCCTCTCTCAGTGAGATGGGACGACCTACGACGCGTCCGAAATTATATTTGTGGACGCTCACTCGAGTCAGCGAAAGGAAAAAGACTCTTTTCAAAGCTTAGTCCAAACATATAAGAACGGAAGTTCCTTACAAGACCGTCCAAGAGATGATTCTAAAAAGTTGGGAGGAGTTTCCCAGTGCATAACGGTTGACGTAATATTCTCCAGACGAGCATTGGCTTCGGAAAATGACATTCTTTTAAAGCTTAAGATTGGTGATACCGGAATATGGAACGTAAATATAGGACCCTCTGGACCTACTTCGTCATCCTAGGTGAAATTTAGAAAAAAAATTATATTCCTTTTTTTTCTATCTTTATTTCTAGTGAGATGGAAAAAAAATATTTATGGATGAACCGAACTAAATAAATGTGTTCTGGTTAGTTTAAAGCAGACGTTTGAATAGAATCTGTATAGTGATTCACCCTTTTCCAGCACAGTGGAGTTATTGTTCCCTTTTGGATTCGGTCTGTGTCATCAGTTAGCATAACAGGAAGAAAATTATCTTAGCGTGTACTTATATCCGCCGGCTAAACAGAGCTAGTAATTCTGCAGTAACATAGACTGTCGTGTTTAAGATAACACTATGGCATGATACGCGATATATATCTCTCTCTTCCTCTCTTATATTCAGATGAAGGAATTTTTCTGTATTAATGCTTGTGTGTGCAAAATACAGTATTTATCTATTTTTACATCATCTATATTGCAGCTGAATTTGCCCCACATTGTAATTAGCACAAGTTGTCGAGCCAAACTTTTTATTATATTAAAAATTAACCTAAAATTGATATTTAACTGTTCATAAACAGTTTTTTGTATTGGTTTTTTGAAATTAATTATACCAGGAGGCATTTAATTCCTAATTTATTATATATATATATATATATATATATATATATATATATATATATGTGTGTGTGTGGGGGGGGGGGGGGCACTTCTATAGTCAACTTTTATATTTTTGTCCACTTTTATAGTTTTATTAGCTTCAAATTTTATTTCAATTTTTATAAACTTAAAATGATTGCAGCTGAATTTGCCCCACATTGTAATTAGCACAAGTTGTTGAGCCAAACTTTTTAATATATAAAAAATTAACCTAAAATAGATATTTTGCTGTTCATTAGCAGCGTTTTGGATTGCTTCTTTGAAAAGAATTATACCTGGAGGCACTTAACTTATAATAGTTAGTTAGTTAGTTATTTCGTGTGTATGTGTTTGTCTTTCTTAAAACACTCTGTAACACAGTGTTGCACATATGCAACATACACAATTAGGCAATGCCGTTAAACATCCTGTTTAAATCAGCATCTATTGCAGATATGCAACAAATACCATCTTTGTCCAAGTTTTATATTTTTATGTGCTTCAATTTTTATAAACTTAAAATGAAATAATCCTACTTTTAATTAGGTAAATTATATCTCAAACCAGAGATGTTGCGATTTAAAGGCCCTAGTAAGCTGTATAAATCAGTTTTCCTCTAAGAAAATAAAACCTATTAAACAAACTGCTTCCGATTCCTTTCTCAAACAACAGCATTCAAATTCCTCGGTTGACACACCGAAAACGTCTCTTTTAGCAACGCTCGCACGTCCCAGCCATCGAACAGCTCATAAAATCATCAAAAGCGGCACGCCGTATATCGCCCTGCCAACGATAACAAAGCATGGCACGGGTGGTAAAAGCAGAACTAACTGCAGGTTATGGTCTACAAAAATAACGAAATTCTTTTGCGCCAAAGTACTTTCATATTTTTGCCCTAAAATAGCCCGGGCCATACGGCAAACAAGGAGGTCTTTATGGGTGACGGGATCTTTTGATCTTCGGCTACACCTGTTTCGGAAGGGCTTGGTGTACTACCGTTTCGACACCGCAGTGTAGTAAAATGCTGGTTTCTCGAAGGAGATTTTTAGATAGGAGATTAGATAGGAGATTAGGAGTCGGGTTCGGTTGAAAGGGAAGGGTATATGATGATAAGTATTTAAAGAAGACAACTCGGCGCGTGAAATCTTTAGAGAGTACTGATCTTCCGACAAAATATTAGGCGACTCTCTGGTTAGGATGCAGGCATTTTCATGAAATAATTTTACTGGTTTTTCAAAGTGTGTGTGTGTGTATGTGTATATATATATATATATATATATATATATATATATATATATATATATATATATATATATATATATAGATAGATAGATAGATAGATAGATGGATAGATATAGATAGATAGAGTGAGAGAGAGAGAGATACATAGATACCCACACACACATATATACAGTCGAACCCCGTTATAGCGAACTTCAAAGGACCAAAGGTTTTGTTCGCTTTATCCGGTGGTTCGCTATATCCGGACCATTAAGAAAAATGCTAGAGTTCACAAAATGTATAACTCATTAGTTGCAATGTGTATTCAATAATGATATATTAAAAAATGATAAAATCTATTAAAAAATTATCATTAATGAGTTAAATCGACTAAAATCGATTACATTAAACTGACACAATATTAATTAAATTAAGTACAATAGGAATATCTATATCAAATTATATTATATATATATATATGTATATATAATTTGAATTCACAGGGAGAAAAATCTTTATGAGAAACTCGAATCATTTCACAGATGTGCCTGATGTCCATGTTGCTACTTTGACTCTTTGTGGTTATAATTGGGCTATCGAAAATTAGATGTAAAAGGGTAAGGTTTCAAGTATATGACATTAACTCGTGTATTATAATGCACATGTACAGGAAAAGAAATGTGATTATAATTAGGATATTGAAAAATGATAGGGTTTCATGTATATAACATTTACTCATGTATTATAATACAAAGGTATATGCAAACAAATGTGGCTATCAGCAGGAGTATAAAGAGCCCGTTTAATGTTTAGTTCCTTTAAACTGTGCACGATTCAGTGACAATTAACATAACTGAGTAAATTACCGTGTCGAAATTATTGCAATACTGATTTTGCATCGACGATGCTTGCGAAACCTTACACATAGTCTACCATATATAACGCTGCTACAGACAGCTACAAGCCGGCTGTTATAGACGGCTTTATATAAATTTAGAAATCTATAGTAGCATGTTTACAACGATAATACGACTGAACGACAACTGAATTACACATGTATGCATACATAAAGACCACAATGATTACTATTCAATTTCAATAGGCATCTCTCGATTAAATTAGAAGAATTTCATTCTCTCGAAACTATTCATTCCCTGCAAGAAATTTAAATGTAAGTTTCAATACGTCTGGTTTCAGCGGAGCGTCACTGGCGCGTTTATAACTACGTTCCGCTTTCCAGCATCTGCTCTGAAACCATTTCTCGAGCTTCTTTATTCTTTCCCTCAAAATTAATGGGATACAAGCAAGGGAAAAAAATTTAATGCTGACAGCTTAAAACTGCAATCTTTTCCCCATTTAATGGTTCCTATTATCAGACTCTTAAATGGTAAATGTATCCGAAAATAAATAAACAAATCCTCTTAATTTTTTAAAATTTTCTTTCAATTTTTTTTCCTTTTTTAAGTGGGGGAGGGGGGGGGGCTTTTTGTCTTTGTAAAAGGGAAATTCCGCCTCTTTAATTCCCTATTAAAAAGCTTGGCATCCTCCCAAACGTGTGGCTTGAATTAATTAATGTAGGGGTAGAGAAAAATATTAAAACTTAAGAATTAATTTTTCTTCATTTTTATTGCCTAAGCCTTAATCAATGTTAAGTCACTGTGCTAACTCCTACAGAATAACAACTAAGAGTTTTCTGGGACCGCTGGTTTTTTTTTTTCATTCTTTCTCATCTCTCCTCCCCCCCCCCCCTTCCGACGCGCCAGGGAAGCGTAATTCAAGATTTCTGGCATTCTGTTTACTTTCTAATTACGCCCTTAATAATCTTTTTCACTCAAATTAAAAGGTTGTCAAATGCATCTCCGCATTGAAAATTAATCCCCCCCTCATTGTGTTTGCCCTGCGTTTAACAGAATGGAAAATCGCTAAATGGAATAACATTTAAACGGAAAATTTTAAAACTGATATTAAAAGTTGTGTAGGGGGTGGGGGTATTCCTCACGGGGAAAAATTGTCGCTAAATGGAATAACATTTAAACGGAAAATTTTATAACTGATATTAAAAGTTGTGTAGGGGGTGGGGGTATTCCTCACGGGGAAAAATTGTTTATTAAGGATCTGGTCATTGAAATTTTGGTTTTTCGGAGATTTGTATAATCGATACATTGAAAAAATTAGATGCTGTTGTTATAACTGTATTCCGATATTATAACTTTAGGAGCATCAGACTACGTGCAAGTTTGACCAAGAAACTTTATATATATATATATATATATGTGTGTGTGTGTGTGTGTGTGTGTGTATACATACACACCTATTTACACTAACTCGTATATATGTATACACAGAGAATATGCCCATTTATTCACGGGTAAAAGGATCCGAAATTAACTGCAGTTAAAAGGAATCGCGAATAACGATAAAGGATTTATGTATGGTAGCATTAGAGAAACATACATATATATAGATAATATAGGTAGTTAGTTATATTAAGTTAGTTATATATTACTAGGATTAAAGAAAGTAATAACAAACTAAACTATACAATTTCTAGTTCACTTTCATTTTTAAATTTCTCCTTGACTTGGTAGGACTATCAGATCGTTAATCTTTAATTCTGAAGCCGATTTAACGGTATATAGGGGTTTTCAGAACACAATTTGGTAATTTTTAGTTTAAAATGTAAATATAAATGTTATATATGCAAATATTTAAAATGTAAATAATTAAAATAAATTATGTAGTTATTAAAATATTTTATATATATATATTACATTACAATATAATATATATTATATATTATATTGTAATATAATGTTGAATATTAAATTGAATATTAAAAATTAAAATTGAATATACGCAATAATGCATTTATTCAATGTATTTATTAAAATTTAAAATTAAATTATTGTATATATTATATAATAATATGTAGTTATTTATGTAGTAAAAAATATGTTCGGTCCATAGATTATGAACATTCCTTCCTATATTTACTATCGTTAAACCTATTTTGCTGCTGGACTGCTCCAATTGCCGCATGCATACTTAACCGTAATTTGCTTAGATGGTCGTGACTTACGGATGGATTATACTGGGGCGTTTAGACTCTACTGAGAATGAATTGGTCGCATTTTCCATGTAACAGGCGTTCTAGCTTTGAGCCAATTTCCAACTTATTAACTCTTAATTTGTTTAATTTTTTTTCCCTTTATTTTTCGGGCCGTGATAAATTTTTATATATTGTGACGTAAATCGAATTTCCATGGCAAAATAATCTTTTAATATAACTAAACTGAATCATCAATCCATCAGTTGAAAATTCAAAAATATATTTGGCGAGAAAGAAAGACTATATATTTGTTTACATCATCATCAAAATAGGAAAATATCAGCAACTGTAATTTTCCCAGAAGTGAAAATTTTTTTTCTAGTATGTTAATATTTTTGCATTTTATACCATTTATATATTAAGTATTTAAATATCCTTTTCCAATTGTGTTTTGTTCTTTTTTTAAAAAAAATCTGTGATATTGTTAAATCCAAGAGAATTGTATCAAACCAAAGTTATATTTTTTTATTATATAAAAAATTAAATCCATAAAATATGTATAGTTCTTACGTTAAAGTGACGTATATGTGACGTATATAAAAGACGTTATTTTAAATCTAAAGCGATTAACAATGCTCGTACAAAATGTCCCTCTAAAAATTATCAAAGCTACTGACGTATCAAAGCAATATAATTATTACGCTAGTTTTTGTCGATATAATCGATAACGAACATTTGTCAACTGCTGTGAAAATTTACTGTCTAATGAAATAACACTACAAATTTTATTACTTTAAATTTCCCATGCAAGTCAAATTTAATCATCAAATATTTAAACTTCTACGGTGTTCCCTTACGAAGGAACGTATTACAACTCAGTTAAAATCCGCAGTTTTCAGACCTTTAGTCTTTTTATTCTGATTTGAAATAATGTCTATAGAGACTTCATTAAAAAGAATCTCAAAATTACTGATCAGATTTATTTTTCTGCGCGTTTCTAACATGCAATTCGAGATTTCCCCCACTTTGCTCGATAGATGGCGCTGCTTTTAGCTTTCAAACAAGTGAATGAGTAACCAGTTCTCGAAGCAGGCGGACTTGATTGATTAGGCATAATCTTTTTCCACCTTAAACGATGCGATCCTTGAAGAGGCATTGTATTTCCCTTTCGCTCCAATTTTATTTCCGATTTGCTGCCGTTAAGTTCATGAAAAGGGAATATTTCACTATGAGGGGCCATTTAGAGTGGCATGACTTTATATTTACAGGCTCGGTGTGCATACAAATAGGCTGCTTAGGGAATAACGGTTTTAAATTCGCGGTTAGCTCTATAACTGTAGCTCTTTTATTTGAAAGGAGTAGTTTCAAATTTTAAACAACGTATTTCCGGAATTTTTTTCCGCTCCTCTTATCACAGATAAGGGGAAAGGAAATATTTAAAGAAACACAGGTATTAGGTGGGGGTTTTTTTGCGGTTAAGTGGAATTTTGAAATCAATAAAACTGATTTTATCTGTTTTCTGTTAAATTGTTGTATTTTGAGAATGTCCAAGCATCTGTATGCATTGTTATAGGCACTCATTCCCGGATATATTTTTTTAAATAGTAGATCAAGTTTAGCCTTGGCTTTCTTTATAAGGAAAAAAAAGGCAACGGGTTTCGGACTTAACAAAAAAAAAAAAAAAAGAATGTGAATTCAGATATAAATGTGAGATGTAAATGTTAGTGTTGAAACGTAAACTTAATCTCATTTTAGAGACAAATATTTATTTAAAACGTATATCTTTAGTTATCCGTTATGCTATTGATATGAACAACGTAGAATATAAATCGTGTATTGACTCGTAACTAAATTCAAAACATTCCACATCGTTCGAGCGTGTTGCCATTCAGCAACTTAGAAATACTTATAATACAATCTCAATCGCAACCATGGAGTCGTAACAGTTAGCTAGCAGAATTAAACGTATGTGAATATATTTGATTTGGAAAAAAAAAAGAGTACCGACCGAATGAATTAATATCCAGATAGAGTCTCGCAACATGCATGGATATTTCATACCTATTGCTTATTTATTTATTTATTTTGTAAGCATTGCTCCCTATTTACATTGGAGATACAGAACTTTTTATTCTGTTTTTCTATTTCAAGTTTCTTCGTTTAGCACATTATTTATTTACTTCAACTGTTGTATTTTAATAATGCCCATACAATTGATATTTCATACCTATTGGTTATTTATTTATTTTGTAAATATTACTCCCAATTTACAATGAAGGTAGAAATTTTCCTCTGTTTTCTATTTCAAATGACTCTGTCACATTATCTATTTTCTTCGCGTAATGGATCCGCTGTCAAGTATGGAACCCAATCACATTAGGAACAAACTGCTTTATCTATGTATTCAGCGAAGTATGAAAATTTATTAATTTATGGTCAGTACAAAATATGAATTTTAAATATATTTCGATAGTTAACAGTAGTTGTTTCAATACCTGATTCGTACGACATTGGTTTTTCTATTACAATAAAAATCGAATTTTAAATGCTCGGTTTTCTATCGCATATTCTTTTTTTATACGCTAAGATTAAAATGTTTGAACTCGGTATTAATAAGCCACTTCCAACAAACACTAATAGGAAATAATAACTTTGCTTAGTGTTTTCAATTGATGGGTACTAATTAATGGGTAACAAGAATTAAATTTTATGAATCCACCATTAATTTTAGCATATATGTCTCCGGAATTTTTACATTTTATTTCCATGTTTCTTCTGGTTATATTTATATATTATGGATTTGCTTATTCTTTATTTGCGTGTTATCGAAATTTCATTTAATTTGGTTAAAATTAATTTTTTTTATCCAACAAAATTAAATTTTTGTTTAGTTCATTGTTTTATATCAGCTGACATTGCTTAAAACTGTTTTGATATATTTTATGTACTAGGCAAAATCTAACAAAATTTCAAATTTCTTGTAAAATAGAAACTAGTATTGAGGTACTTAATTGAAAATATATTAAGTCATGAATTTAGAATAAAATGATGACAAATTAGTATAAAAATAACTATTACTCCGAGGAGTAATTTTAGCAGAAAAATTGTGACGTAAATTCTGCCATTTTAAAAATGGTCTAAGCTTTATAATTTCTATCTCCGTTTCTTTAAAATTACCATATTTAAATTCTGTGCCCATGAAACTAACCGTAGAATTCCGAGCATCGATTTCAGGGCTTATCATCCATTCATTTCGACTGCGTAACTTTAATATTCCACCACTACAATACAAAGACACGCTTATAACTTTCGCGACATAGGTGACTCTTATCGCAATTATGCATGCTACGTGAGCTACCTAACTTACTAATATCGCCAAATATCCAGGACCATGACGTCACAGGAGATTTGATATATCCGATTTGTTCCGGGTGGTCACGTGATGCATTGTTGGGAACGCCAAGACACGTGCATTGGCGAGGAAGGCGAAATCAAGCAGAAACATTCAATGGAAGGGATGAAAGTCTGAAGGGGTGCCAAATAAAAGAATTTATCGCTCTTCATTTGGTTTCCCGCTATAGAGTTCCAAAACTTTTATCGAATGACAGAAACTTCAGGTCGACAGAACTTTTCATTGTTATAAAGATTTTATGATCGTCAAACTGAACAAAATTGCATACTGCTAAATGTTTAAAAGTGAGAAATTACATTAATTAAATTACACATGAATCTTTGGTGGTTCTTGATATTTCTGGTATTAAGTTCGGATTGCTGCATCAGATTGATTTAACACACACAAAAATGCCCAGGATAGATAAAACCACATTTTAATGAGTTAGAACAAAATTTAACACTGGATTTCAAAAATATATATACTAGGCTAAAAACATACTGAAGGAAAAATGAACTTACAGAAACAGTGTTCAGTGTACAATGTTCTAAGCTTGCATTAGAAACCCATTTCATATCCGAGTTGAGAGATGCGTCGGTCAAAATTTGAATTAATCGTTCGTAAAATATTTGTTCGTTTGCGAGAAGTCGTATGCAACTCCTGTGCTGTCGCAAGTCGCTACAAATTTCTCATCTTTAATAGATTAATTATCACTTTTCTTTATCAGATAAGTTTTTCATGTGCAAAAAAGATAAATAATGAACTTTCATAGATAAGAAGTAAAAAAAAAAAAAAAAAAAGACAGAGATGTCTTTAACAGCTTTATTTTTGAAATGGAAGAACAGAACAAAAGTGAAAATACATTATTAAGCATTCAAACTAAGCATATCTAACATCTTATCGAAATCAGCACATGGATTATGCATCTATGGATAAAAGTTCTATTTTGCAGTCTCGCAAAGTAAATGAACGTCTTTAAAATTATATATTTTACTTGATACCAAAACAGTAAGAATATTTTGAGGACGAATAATGAATAATACTTTACGTAAAACTTCTTAAACATCTGTTCTACTAACTTACACAGAAAAAACTGGGGAAAAGAACACTTGTTTGCTAATATGGAAATTTTCAAAGAAAATAATGCTAACTGATGAAACTTTTGCCCTAAATTTCATTGCTATTATCCGCATTTTGCGTATTTTTGCTATGATACGCTGTAGTGTATCTACGAGTACTCGCATTAGTGACCCCACCCACGAGGGCGTGTTCAATTCTTTTTTTTTTCCTTTTTTTCCTCATCTTCAAGTAACATTCTAAATTTTGTACCACAATTCGTGATAGACGGTAGTTATTTCCGTTGAGGGCTGGGTAACTGCACTTTGTCAGTAAAAATTTATAGATATTCAACATTTAGAATTATTTTTTCCTCTCTCGTACTTATTAGCCATGCCTTGCTACGTAGAACCCATAACAAGGGCAAAACCATGGTTCCAGGCTGCTTAGTAGGCTGGAGTTAAAATATTTTCTTATTTAAAAAAATTTCACATCTCCAGTGCACAGGAAGCCTTTGACCTAGGTTTGGCACTTGTTATGGGCTTCAGTTTTTATAACTGAAACTGATCCCGACCTGTTTCTTAAACTTGCAGGTGATTCTCCAGCATATAGCAGAGTAAAATATAGTCTACGTTGCAGTATCAGCTCCAGAATGATGACGTTGTAAGTTTTATTCACATTTCTTTACTTTCTTTTTTTTTTTTTGGGGGGGGGGGGGGAGGTCGCCATCAATTTTACTGTATGCTTCTATTCCCATGCGGATTTCTTTATCCAGAATTAATCCACAAATCCCACACTGTGCAAGCAATAGTGGCTTAAGGACGTGCAGAGAATGTTGCCATTCATAAAAAATAAAACCTTAATTTAAAAATAAAAAATAAACCATAATTTTTGTAAAAGGATTTGAAGTTTTCCACCTAAAGAGAAATATTTCTAAAAAATTATATATATATATATATATATATATATATATATATATATATATATATATATATATATATATATATATATATATATATATATATATATATATGCGTGTAAGTGTGTGTTATACTGCCTTACATTTTACAGCGATAACTCTAGGTTTCAACTTAGATAACATAAATAATTATACATGAACAAAGATTTTCATGTATAATTATTTATGTCACTAGCATGTTTTCAAATTTACTGCTTTTACTCTCAGCCTAACATCCCTCTCCACCCTTATCAATTTGGCTGTCTTTCATATCCTTGGCGAGTATTTATCGATCGCCAAACAGAGTAACCCTGGACTTCTCTTTTCCTATCTGGAGTGGCCATGCCTCGGAAACCGTCGAAGCAAAGGATGAAATGTTCACTGAGGTTGACCGCAACTGTGACCTTTGCAGACGAGTAGCAATAATATTTTTTCATGCTACATGTATTCTCTTCTGCACGTGCGTTTATGTGATTGAAGGCTGTTGTTTGAAGTCGGCAAAAAGGCGTTTGTTGTTTACAGAGCAATAACTAGGATGAATTGACATGATGCACAGCCCAGAATGCATTATTAGCGTTTATATTTATTTTGCAGGTTAATTGAATTAAGCGAATGATCATGGATCCTAGTTACGAAGACGGGAAAAAAATAAATAAATACACAGTTTGAATTCTCTACGAGATTATGAACATGATTGATTGTATTAGCTTATGCAGGGAAATAGAGAAAGTTTAGAAATTAATTTTTTCAAATAAGTATTTTTCAGAATAGAAGAGAAAAGGCTAGTAATTTTTTTTTCTAATATACTTTACTTGAAGATATATTCGTTTATCCTTTAAATCCATCACAATTAGATCGAATATATTTGATAATTTCTATTGATCATATCAAAGCTATCCTTAGGGTTTCTTAACTGCTTTCATTTATGGAAAGCTGATCAATCACTGGCAGTATTATTAAAGAATGAACTTGCATTGTATTTAAAAATATACGATGTTGAAATTTCATGGAAAGTTCCCTAGATGACAAGTTATTTTTACAAAGAGAGTCACTTCTCGACCTGCCTGCAGATGGACCTATGGATCACCCTTATGATAGGTTTCTTAGCATAGCATAGACGACAAATAATATACAGGCAGAGAAAAGAATTCCAAAAGTGAAATTCATTGAATTTTTTATGGTGCTTAACAAATTGTGGTTAATTCATCTTGCAACACAAAGATCCAAGCTGTCAAATTGTGGTTCAAAATTTTTCGAATGATTTGAATTTTTTACCAGAAATCTACGAAGACATAGGTATCTCCTTGAGGTTTAGAATGAGTGCAGTTTATCAGAGAGAAAACTATTCAAGCTCTATTGCATCCAGTCCTTTAAAATTTCAAAAATAAAAATATAATAGAAAATTTTTTTTGGCTATAAATTACATGCAGATATCTGATAAAAAGTGTGCATTTGGGTTTTGTCAACAGGTATATAAACATGTGTACACATACATTGTGTAAACATGTTTGCTTTGTATGTAAATAATATTGGCAATACGTTAAAAATCAATATGGGAAATTAATATACGTCACGATATTGATTAAATCTGGTTAAGAATTGGCAATACGTTATAAATCAATATGGAAAATTAATATACGTCACGATATTGATTAAATCTAGTTAAAATTGTTTTATTTTTTGTAAACAAAACTAATGTTGTAAATATGTGTCTTAGTCAAAAATAAATAACTGTCTTCATTTTTTGTTCATATATTAAAGATTACACAAAAAGTCAAATCAAGACATTTTACAAATATATTTATATATAGCAATGCAACATAAAGAATTTCCTCAAATATGCAGAAAAAGAGCAATTCTGCAAATTTCATGATTAGATTACTTTAGATTGGATTAGATTAAAGGATATAAAAGCTAATATTTCTTGCAAAGAATCTAAATTTAGATCATATGTACTCTTTATAACTAGACCCGTCACGAGCAAATGAAAACAACTTTATGACAAGCTATCAAACATGTTCTAGGAACAATACGATTTTAGTTCAGATAAAACACTGAATGAATTTGCATGGAAAAGTTAAACTCAGAGGCCATACATATATTTCATACTGACAAAATAAAAAAAAATAAAAATTATTTTGAGAATAAATGCAAACGCTAATTAAAAACAAATATCCATCTGACTGTAAATAATATATAGCTATGGATCCAAGATTTACGATAAATTTACTCTCTCAGCTCTTACAAACTCATTATGCATAACAACGTTCGAAAACTTTCCCCCGTAAGGAAAAAGGAAAACAAAAAAACCCTCATTCCTATGCAATCAATCAAAGTTAGAACACAATTTCTTCACTTCTTTCTTTATTTCTACAAAAAAAACAAAGAAATCTTTCAAATTTGTAAGACGATCACGTCGTCGTATTTCCCACTGGCACCGACCCGACAAAAGAACTTCCAAGGGTAGAGTTGAGGGGGTAAAAAGGGGTGGAGCAGAACCTTCTTTTCTTCTGCATCGGAAGCGAGGAGTTAATCCCGATAAGTACCTGTTAAAGAGCTAACACGATGCTATCGTTGGGAGATTTCTGACTCTCTCACTCGGCTTCAGGTTAAGAGTCCCGCTGTAAAAAGGACCTAATCGAGGAGCTCCGTATTGACGGTTCTGGCAAATTCTCCTTTTATATTTTCAATGCTTATTTAAAGTTACATCCCCAACTGAACTGTTCCTGAATTTAAAATTACTTGTTTAACTCTTTCAGGGCCAGCAACTTCCACCGTTTACTTATGGTGCAGACTTTTTCCCCCGATTTTTATTTTTAAACTTAAAGAATCTTGAAATTTTTTTTCCAAATAAAGGTTGCAAAATGCTTTTAGTTCTTTAAACTGATAACAGATGACAGTTCTAACCATTTTCCTGCTCATTTAACTGCAATACAAGGGGAAAAAAAGACTAGATTTAGGCGTTTGCAGTATGCAAACGGCGCCGTTCAAAGGGTTAACACATTGTTTACTCGCTATTAGCATTTTATAATAATCAGTCCTTCTAGCGTAGATGTCAGTTTGAAAGTCTCTTACCATGTGATGTTTATAAAGACAACAACAAGAAAAAAAGAAAGAAGATGGTAATAAAAACGTTTAAATAGTTCCTTCCCCTAAATATCATGATATGGTGTAGCAACGAATGGCTAAAAGGTATGTATGTGACGTATACCTACCTTTTGCTTCAATCAAATCCTTTTGAATGGTATTAATTAATTATTATTATCCTTAAATTCCCTTTAAAATACTTGAAAGGTCGTACCAACACACCACTGTTTAGGGATATTTGTCATTTTTCCTTATGGGAATTATGAATAATAACCTAAAAGAGTCATGACAAATGCACAGTAAACTCTGCAGTTGGCTATCGTAGCAGCCTCCATATCCAAAGATCACACAATTATCTTTTGCAACCCCGAGTCTTCGTCTCAGCTGTCATTTAAGTATCCAAGTCTTAATCTCGAAACCTATCCTTTTTTGTTTTCACACAACAAATGGTGCCATGCAGTATTTAACTTTGCTGACAAGGGATACATCTCTGCATATTTTCGCAACCGTATCGTCTTAAGTATATCATAAACTTTGCTCGATAGCCAATGGACAGAAGCCATGAAAGTAATCTAATAGATTTATTGGTTAAAAATTGGTATAACGAGGTTGTTTATCATTCGTTATTTCCATAAATCCCGTTATACCTATTCACAAAATCCTAGTTACAAAATCACTTCGAAGTCAAATGTGTCTGCAAGATAATAATGACTATGTAAATGAATTGAAAAATTATACCATTTTTTCAATAAAGGAATTTCAATGGGAAATTGAAATTCTAAAAAAAAGCAGCTACTTTTTGCAGGCTGATAAATAAAACGAATTCAATATTTTTTCCCTTACTTATATAATATTAAGTCAAGGATTTGCTACGATTTTCTGTGAGTGGTTTTATTTTGGACTGTTTAGCTTTAGATGTACAGTTGGGTGCTTTTAACCAATCAATTGCGATCTGGCAGAGTTTTAATTGGAATAACTTTTCACGCAAACATAATGACCCTTCATTCTGGCACAAAAACAAACAGTCGTAAGTCATTGCATAAACAGTATGTCCTATAGCTAATTCATGCATTTAGACATATTTATAGAGTTTTACATTCCTCAGTCAATAGGTATTTTCGTGTACAACTGAGCGCAACACTTGCTTAAATTTCGATAATCCCTTATTTAATCAATGCACTTCTACGTACTTCCATCATTATAAAATAATAAATAACCATCGACAGGTATTTTTAAATACCACTGTGCACGGCATATGTCCGAATAAATCAATCACGCAAAAAATGCCTCTCCTAAAATAATTTCAGTTAGGCCATTACAAAGAAGACTTATTTGATGCCTGAATACAACAGCATAGTCTGAGATCTATAATGGCCATAAACATAGCCATTCGGCGTGTCGGAACTATCACTGCTATATCTCATAATACCAGCTACGGATTGGCACAAATTAATCATCGATCTCGCGCATAACATACAAATGTAAGACCCCCCACAAATATCTAAATATCGATTGGCGCTCATAGAGAGACCCATTACAGTAACGACTCCAGCTGGCAGTATTAGGGAAAATCCAAGTATCATTACTTGCTCCAGAAATGCCTTCCTAAGTGTTTGTAGTAATTGGAGTTTGAATTTCGGGGCATTTAAGGCATTAAGAGCCTTAATGCAAATTTAAAGATTGTTTTTGGTTAAATTCGGTAATAAAAATTTTTGTTTCGCCGATCCGGAAACTGGGATTTGTTTTTCATTTGAGAAATGGCAGAGTTTTTTTTTCTGTAAAATTATTATTGTTCGTTTTTCTTTGTTTGATTTTTTTTCGGTTTTTCTTCTGTCTTATTGAAAAAAAAAACAATAGTTTTATGTTTTTAAAATCGGCGTTGGAGGTGAAGCAAGGATGAAAAATAGCGAATTGTAATGATAGTTAAATTAGATGTATTGGATTGTTAAGTTTTATTTGTTGGCTCTCTATTTTTTTTTTTTTTTCGTATTTGTAGGACTTTGAAAACATTGAAATTTATTATTTTTACAGGTGTAAAGTTTTCTGTTTTGTTTTTGTTTATTGGAAGTTAGAATTTTAACTATAAAATAGTTTTACAAACGATGTGCATTCTACAGGGATGTAAAAAAATTGGCTTCATATAGTTTCAGATTTATTTTTGCTCAATAATTTAGATAAATGCTTTAATTAAAACATCCTAAAATACTCTTTTAATGAATTCCACTAAATAAGTATCACGTTCATCATTATTGTCAAAACAATGTATTATTCTCAGTTATTAATTTCTTCCAATTCCTTCCTAAGTTTCATTTTTTTTGTATCATCAATTAAATGTAAATTTATGAGAAGATATTCAATAAATGAAAGCGTTTTTCTAAAATTATACATATATTGAAAAATGTGTCTGTGAGAAATAAACATTTTTATAAATTAAACTTTATTTCTGAAATCCGCCAGAGTAAAGTAGTTAGAAAATTACAGATTATTGTTGACTATTTGGTAAGCAATTTGAAATTTAAATGCTTTATATACTTACATATATACATACTTACATATTACATTGCACACACACACACACATACATATATATACATACATACATACATGCATACATACATACATACATACATATATATATATATATATATATATATATATATATATATATATATATATATATATATATATATATATATATATATATAAACTATCTCCAGTTACACAGTACTATAATCTATGGATTTTTAAAAGTAAGTCTAATTCAAAGAGACAAAGTATCAAAAAGGATTTAAAAGATGATGTAATTTTCAGTAAGAAAGGTATTTTCAGAATTAAATTCATTAAAATATACCCAATCATACGTAGAGTAATCCAAGAAAAGTAATTCAATTTACTTTCTAACTTTATAAAGAACATATATTTCCCGAATCATTCTCTTAAGCCCGGAAAAAAAAAAACCAACTAAAAATCACCTTAATCGAAACTTATTTTCTCGGCTTGGAGTAAATACCTTACAAGAAAGTTACATTACAGGGTTAGATGTATCTAAAATGTTTGTGAGACGGATTCGATCAAAGTAAACAATTATTTTTAAAAGTTTTCTCTTTTAACTTTTACAAACTTACTATAAGAAATATTTCCTGAGAACATTAAATTAATCATGTGAACAAATTACTTAAATATTTGATGTGTAGAAATTAATCTACGTTACGAAAGTTATTCAAAGCAAATATTTTTACTGTACATATCTAAAAGAGAATATATTATTTAATTTCTAGACATTTCTTATTGTCTAATAAGTTTAAGGTTCAAGAATTTTCTGTCCAAAACTTTTAATGAATATTAAAATGTACAATTCTCATATATATATATATATATACATATATATATATATATATATATATATATATATATATATATATATATATATATATATATATATATATATATATATATATATATATATATTATCTACTAAATTAATCTACGTTATGAAAGTTATTTAAAGTAAATATTTTTCCATACATCTCATAAAGTGAATATAATTAATTTCTAGCAATTTCCTACTGTTTAATAAGCTTCAGATATAAGAATTTTATGTCCAAAAGTTAATGAATATTAAGCCGTACAGTTCTCATTCATTCATACAAACACACACATACATATACATATATACACATATATATATATATACATATATATATATATACACACACATATATATATATATATATATATATATATATATATAGGAATATACTTGAAATAGAAAAAAATCCGGAAAATACTGTTTTAATGCTTTCCCATTTGAATAAAGAAAAAAATAGGGTAAAATTTATTTATAAGCTTAGGTTTATATATCAAGGCAATAAAACTCAAGCTTGCTCTACGATGTTAATACAAAAGTCTATATTATCGTGACATTGATCCAAGTAAAGATCGTGTGTTTTTCACAGTAACTTATGTTTGCTTTCGAGTCATAATTCATAAGCATGCAAGTCTAGAATCAAACGCCTATAATAAATTTCGTTGCTCACCTGGGTGTGGCTAATTTACGAATCATTGGGTGAAAGAAAAGCCACAGAAAGCTTAAGAGGAACAAGGGTTGTGCATATGTAATACAAATTTTATTAAAAATTTGCTCCATAAAAAGTGCATGATTACAAAATGTTTATTCTGTGTATAAAGTATAAGCACAAATTGCTTACTTAATTCTTATAGGAAGCAAGATTTTTAGTGAAGACCCAAGCCCATCGCGGAAGGCTTGAATCACATTGCTTAAAAATTTATGCCAATGAAGTTATGTCAGGGGTCTATGGCATCACTTCTTGTGATTTCGCAAGAGAAAAGCAAAACGTATTTTGAAGCATTTTGGTATAAATATACGCATGTGGGATTTATTGACAAAGGATAATTTATTGCAGTGTAAGAAAATTATTCTTTCATAACGATATTTTAATTGTTACATTTTATGCAGTTTCATTTCATCTTAATGTTAAGATGTCTCTTCAAATGCTGCATAAAGATGTACACCGTTTTTTTTTTTTGGGGGGGGGGGGCACGACAAGTACTTGACTTTTCTTGAGATTCGCCCTTCAACACTTCTTGGTTCCTTTATTATGGGACCAGTATTTAGTTGAGCCAACATTGCTATGAAGGGTCAACCCGAGAACGGCTAGGCCTTCATCGGGATTTGAACCCAAGCCTAGTGTGGTAGCTCAAGAAGTTAACCACCATTCCATGTGGGCGGCAGATACACGTCGTAAATATAAAGAGTCTTATTCATAGGCCTTTTCCCATGATGAGCAAACCTTTCGGCATAAAGATTCCTGGTATGTTACAGAGATAGATACCTATAACACGATGGACTTCATTATTGTGGCTTGTAAGAGTGTTTTGTTCACTCTGAAAGTTCGGTCATAGGTTAGCGAAAACCAACTTTTTAGGAACTAATTTTCATGGGGAATCAAACAACTAAACGCACGAAAAGTGTTAGTGAACCTTAATTCTCATAGCGAAATTTCTAAAATATGAAATAACCAATTAAAACTATCATCAGATCTAATTCTTGGCAGCATGAGGCAAGCATACATTACTCATTGCCCACTTTTCCGAAAGCTTGACAGTTTAGCACTCTACCGACAAAAGGCTCCTAAATTTAATCTTTTGAGAGTGGAAAGAGTTAATCTCGGCGTAACGACTATCATATATCACTTTAACAACACTCGAACTTAAGGATACACCGGGACAGGGAATTAATTCAGTCGTAGATAGTTATTCAAGTAGGGAGGAAATATGAGCAACTACTCGGTTGTTACAACGAAATATGCAATATGCAGGTATAATATATTTTCTTGTGCCTTTGATTCGGATAATTCAAATATTCTGACACGTTGCTGTGCAAGTATTCGAGAACTGGTATATGTTGACAAGTATAGATATATCTCTGAGTATGTTTCTGAAAATACTGATGTATCAATTCTTGTGAGTTTCATTCTATGTTTCACAGGAAGTAAACTGACTTTTGTTTAGGGCAGGGGTTCCCAACCTTTTTCCTACATAGACTCCTGTTAAAAGAATGATTTTCTTCGTCGACCCCCCCCCCCCTCACATTTTTCTCTGTAATACACAGCATATAACATAATTATAATACTATTAATAGCACATAAAACACTTAGATAACAATTTGATAAGCACATGAACAAAAAATTAGAAAAAGTGGTTCATTAGGTTTATGCTATATTAGTTTTGTAGTATTTTCATTTTTAATTTCAGAAGTATAAAAAAGATTTCATAAACACAGATTGTAATTGCACAAACATCGCCAAGAGAAAAAACGAAACTGCTTCTCATGGTTGAATCGGGAGGACCCATGTGCTGTTTAAGGTCCAGTGGTTTTCCCCAGTTATGCCTAGTGTTGGTACACAAATAAAAGCGAACGGTGGCATTCGAGACATATACAAAAGCGTCATGACATTCGACTTAAGATGCATGGATCACTCCGCCTTATGCAAATCTGTATTTATACATATTGAAACGAATATTATTTTCTAATAATTACATTCCTAAAAAATTAATTAAAACAGAAAAATTTATCATAGACCCCCAATAGATCCCTGGAATACTATAGATCCTTTTTAAACTTCCATCGACCCCCCAAGGGGTCCACCTGAACCCCGTTGGGAATCCCTGGTTTAGGGTGTCCTTCATTCTATTTTTTACCAACAGTATTGTTTACAAATTCTACCGACAGCGGGAAATTATTGTTAAGAGAAGATAAAAATCTTCACTAGGATAAATTCAGTCATGTATACTAATACAGCCAAATATAAGTTGACATCCCCGGATCTGGCATTTTTGGATTGCGGTTAAATTATTCGTGCTCCACGATATATCATTTTCATTTAAAACATTATTTACTTCCGATATGGAATTAAAGTTCAATTCTTACAGTTCTGTTTAAATTTGGTTCCTATCTAACAATACATCGAGTTACATTTATTGCAATATTACTGAATGGTGATTAAAGTGTAATTAAACGGTACTTATTTTCCCATGAAATGAGTTGTTTCATCCTTTGTCTCCCTGCCTGGCATTTTAAGTAAACAAAAAAAAAATGCTATTAACTTTTTGAGGTACATTAGATAAAATATTTAAAAAGAGATACATTATGCCTGTAATATTGCCTTCTTTTGTTTACCAATCAGTTTTAGAAATGTTTTTCTATACATCAATACTAAAACATCAAAGCCACTTCCGATAGCTGATTTATAATCTTCTAAAAAGACTGTGAACTGAAAGAGTTATTATCGTTGTCTAATTAATGAAACAAGAATGTCAGTTCTTACTAATTTTCAATATTTTCTATAATGGATACATGTACAAGAGGAAGTTATTTTCGGTGTTTAGCGTCTGAAATATCGAAGCATATATTTTCTTCATCTTACCGTTTAAAAGGAATACCAATTCTTAATAATTTTAGTTTAGCTTTGCTCGTTGAAATATTTTGTAATATTAAAGTGTTTTTATGTGTTGTGCCCACTTTGAAGTCACATGCCATTTTAATAAAAAATATAGATCGAAACAAAAATCAAATAATTAAAAAAATTTCCTTGGGTTTATTGGTTCCTAAATAGCTCCAACACATAAATCGCGCACCCACAAGCATGTATCCAAGACACTTTCATCTAGCGCGCGTCTTTGACACACTTTAATCTCGCATTTTAGAATTCGCATTGCGTAGAAAAGTTAAGGCGTTATGGATAGATAAAGCAGCATGAATCATCACTTTTTCCCCAAAATAATTAATTACAATGCACGAAACGAAAACCAGTTTCGGAAACATGTTTACGTAATTTTCCTCATTAAACAGTTAAGCGCCAAATTAAATGGTGCTTGTAACTTTTATATAGTTAAGCTTTTATAACAACATGAGTATGGTTTTTGAAACAGTTTTGTAACAATGAGTTCATGCAACAATATGAGTAGAATCAATATAATATGAATACAATACGAGTAGAATTCATCTTTCTCTACCTACCCATTATTCATGTGACATTATGATATCCCCGATTATTTCATGTAACCATATGAGTAGAATTAATGCATTATGAATACAATATGAGTAGAATTCCTCTTTCTCAAACTACTTATTAT
Source organism: Dolomedes plantarius (assembly GCA_907164885.2). Taxonomy (NCBI): domain Eukaryota; kingdom Metazoa; phylum Arthropoda; class Arachnida; order Araneae; family Dolomedidae; genus Dolomedes; species Dolomedes plantarius. Next base: position 196,239,500 of record OU015493.1, read on the forward strand.
TTCATGTGACATCATGGTATCCCCATTATTTAATGTAACAATATGAGTAGAATTAATACAATATGAATACTAACGAGTAGAATTCCTCTCTCTCAACCTACCCATTATTTCATGAGACATCATGATATCCCCACTATTTCATGCAACAATATTATTAGAATTAATACAATATGAATGCAATATGAGTAGAATTCCTCTTTCTCAATCAACCCATTATTTCATGCAACATTGATCTCCCCATTATTTCATGCAACAATATGAGTAGAATTAATACAATATGAGTAGAATTCCTCTTTCTCAAACTACCCATTATTTCATGCGACATTATGGTATCCCCATTATTTCATGTAACAATAAGTATAATTAATACAATATAGAAAGAATTACTCCTTCTTAGACATCCCATTATTTACATTAGGCCAATAAGGAAAATGCCATTTTTTTAAATTCTATAGAACTATACTTAAAGTTGATTCTCAAAAATGAGGTCTTAAAATGCTTTACAAAATGCATTTTAACCTACAAATTGCGCAATTTATTCCAAAACTGATCCGTTATTAACTCTTCATTAAGGATTTTAAATTGTGACGCAGAGAGAGAGGAAGCCCGACGGGTGAACGTGTATATGCGTAATCTGCCGGAAGTGAGAAAGAGTTAAGCTTCCTTAACGACTCCCATATTTCACTGTAACATCGCTTTTCAAGTGTTTGAGGCCCCACGCAGAGACACAGAATAAATTTGCCCCTTCGACTGTTTGCCGTTCATGCTGCGTTAGTGGAGGAGTTGAAGTCTGTAATTCAACGCACAGACCACACAGATGCCGTGATATGAAACGGCAGGGTACCCTTTGATCTTCTGCGATGCGAGATATATTTAAAGAAGTGACTTCAAATCACATACAAACAAGGACGCGAATCCAACGTAGCCGCTGATTAGTTTTGAGTTTATAGGATGACATTTTGGGGAAGAAATTTATCTTTGATTAAATTAATTACATGATAAAGTTGAGTAAAAGAAAATTAACAAAATTTTCTAGTTTACATATTTATTTCCTGCATATGAATCAAAATATTAATTAGTGCGTTACTAAAATATTAATACAGCATTGCGTTTCTCCCCTTCTCTCTATATAAACTATATATTTTGTACATACAGATATATATATATATATATATATATATATATATATATATATATATTCCAGACTCTTATTCACCTAGGAAACAAAATCCGTGTTGCCACACCGCTCAACCAAACCATTTTCCAACAATAGACGCAAGAGCAGGATTTATTGCTTATTCCATGGTAGACGCGTGAACGTGCTAAACCATAGTTTTATTTAACGTGAACTCCAAAACATAGCATACTGGCGATAACACGCCAAGTTGAACCCAAACTCGTAACAATATATATATATATATATATATATAGTATAGATATAATATATATATATATATATAATATAGATATAATATATATATATATATATATATATATATATATATATATATATATATATATATATATATATATATGCATGCATATATATAATAAATCTCTATCGGTTTATCTATTTATATACAATACATGGAAACTTCTCTATAGCGGCCAGTAATGTTTCCGAAAAAAAGTGGTCGTTTTGAGGGATGGCCGGCAAGAGAAGTTTCACTATATATATATATATATATATATATATATATATATATATATATATATATATATATATATATATATATATATATGCATAGTTTCTCATTTGTTTGAAGTTGAAAATCAGATTGATTTTCACAGATAAAATGAAGAAATGAAAACATTCATTCGCATTGATGAAAAGAACAAAACGAAATCGAGCCAAAAAAGCGTGTTGTAATATTGACATACTTTTTTTTCGAACTTTAAACTCATCACATACGAATTTTGAATTATTCATCCATTTATTCATTTGTACTTGTCAAACGGATTATTTTTCATTTCATCGGATATGCCATTTCTTCGAGTAAAAACAAGTTGACCTATTTTGCTGTGAAACGACATTTAAATTTGCATTAAACGATTTAAATACTTTTTGTTTTGGGGAAAATTAGTTTTGTATTTAGCTCAATACTACGTGCGACTCATGCAAATAAAGAAAATGGCAGCGGACAGATAATGAAACACTTCAACAGCTGTAAATACAATTCTGTTTTTGGATTATTCCTTGATAAATCTATTAATTAAAATGTGATAAATGAATACTGAAAATCTATTATATTAATGGAATATTAGTATTGTTTTGGCCACTAGAATTCTACTAAGCCCCATCTAAGATTTTTTAAAAATCTTTCAGAGATTACAGGCATAAATATACCAAAACAAAATAGCTAAGTCCCCCAGAATAAACATAGCTTTATAAATTTCATGTAATATGTCACTTTTATGAACAACATTAAATTTAAAAAATATATTTCAATGAAAATAAACTTTAGCTATGTTTTCAAATAACATTCATATAAGATGTTTTTTAAGCATAAAGTAGTTCTAAAACGTAACATGGAATGAAAAATTATTCAGTTATAACTCAATAACTGAAATCTAAGAAGTAAATTAATGTCTAAGATTTATTGAATTGGTTGCACAAAACACACTTAATAAAACAAGTAACAAATATAAATCATTAAATTGAAAGATATATCCCGTAATTAATAATTCATATTTGATTCTCTCGTTAGATATCGTATTGTATTTTCTCTTCAAACCTTAAACCAATCCAAAATATATTGATTTTGAAATTCTACACCCGAATTTACAATACAGAATAACCAAAGATTTAAAAAAAATTCAGGTTGTCTCTTCTGACGAAACTACCGCGGGATATTAACGTAGGATTACTTATCGTTGCTTACCTCTTTTATATGTATATCAGGGCGGCCCAGAGGGGGGGGGGCAACAAGCGCACTTTGCCCCAGGCCCTCAACTGCCGGAGGGGCCCCCAAAAAATTGTAAAAAATTTATTTATTAGATTTTTTCCGAAAGAAAATTCTGAAACTTGTACCGTACTTCAAAATTCAAAATAATCTCCTGAAAAAAGGCCCCCCCCCCCAAAAAAAAAAAAAATCGATTAATCAGATTTCTCTTACTACAAAATAGTCTTCAGAAAAATAGTCTTGGGGCCCCCAACAGAAGTTTGCCCCAGGCCCCGTAAAGTCTCTGGGCGTCGCTGAATGTATATATGTATCTATATATATATGTACGTATGTATATATATATACATATATGTATGTCAAAATTTTGACGCATCTTGGTACTTTTCTGTTTAACTTGTCCAACCGATAGACTGGGTTTGGCGCGCTGTCGAAATTATAACTCTTGAGGACGGACGGACGGACAGTTTTAGGCTCTGAAATTTTCCTCTCCTGAGGACCATTATGGAGGAACGTACTCCTACGTTAAAATATAAATAACTTTTTTCCTTATCAATAGCAATCTTTCTTCAATATGTAACTTTCTTTTAATTTTCTTTAAATTATATTTTCCTTCAATAATTACCTCAGTATTAAAAAAAAAGCTGTATGAAAAGTTATTACAGACAATAGTTTTTTTATATATCATACTAAATGATTATGAGAGACATTAAATTGTTTCATGAATACCTTATATTTCGTTCATTCATTTCATTTTTTAAAAATTTTAATAATACATAACTGATTATCGCATTAAAACAATTAAATAGGAAACCAGGAAATTGGTAAACAGTCTTTCCTCGATACTGTTTCTTGTTAGCTCTAGAAAAATATATCCGAGGCCCGGAAAAAAAAGGAAAAAAACTTCAACAACTAAAATAATACAAGTGTGTAATATACCTAAGGACAAAAAATATAGCTCGTTACATTTATTCCGCTGGGAAGCTGTTTCGTAGTTAGTTTTTATTTATTCTCGAGGTCGATCAATACCGTAGGAGGATTTGAACACTTATAGTTACAATTCAGGAGAAACACAAAAATAAATTCTAGAGTGCGTAGAATGGAACGAAATTTAGAATTTTGGTTCCTGGTGCGTGCGAACTGGTGAAAACATTATTAAGTGAAAGAAAATAATTTTCAAAATAAATCTTAAAGTTATGTTCTACAATTTTTTAAATTTTAATAATACTTAAAATAAAAAAAATTAGGTTATTATTATTCTCAATTCCTTTAAGATTTTTCGTCTTAAAGGAATTGAGAAGAAACCTTTTAGTGTAGAATGTGCTATGTTTGATGGCTTGGAATTTCGGAATTCGACTAAAAAGATAAAAGGGTTAAACTTTTGTATTTTGCACCCTACACAAAATACATTTCTTTAAGGGAACAGTGGACGTTAAAATTTATTTTTTTTTACTTTTAATCAGAGAGATACGAAATTTTGTTCATATATACATTTCACTATAAATATATAGAATACCTTAAAAGAAATTTTCAATCTCATTACAGTTTTAAGACTGTTTAAAAAATTTTAAATTTATGAACAAAATTTTAAAATGCTCCTTGCTACTTAATTTTTGAAATATTTCCTCGATTTTGCGTTTTAATCACTTTAAACTGTATAAAAAACAAATCTGGGGTATCAGTTATTCAATCCCTTGAATAGTTAATTTTTGAGAGATTTTCATCTGAATTCCATCACGATTTTCATCAAAATTTTGTCTTTTAATAAGTTATAAATCAAATTTAAATACCTTAATGATGTCAAATTGTAAAATGTATACCCAATTTTTTTGTTAACAGTATCAGGATTCTTCCTTATCAATTTCATGAATTTTGAACAAAATTTAGGTAGTATGGAGCATTTAAAATATCTAAAAACCTTGAAAAATCTGTTTTGAGAAAAACAGATTTAAAGTTTATTACTACACTTACCCTTTGTAAATTACTTCGTAGAAGCTTCATAAATGGTTTTTTTAATTGAAAAAACTATTTTGGTACTATTAATCTACAGAAATATATATATATATTTTGACAATAACACAATCAATATAAGAATGATAAGATTTGCTCAAGTAAAGGTCCACCGTTCGCTTAAGCAGTATGGCACCCCTTACGTTAGTGTTAGGGAGAGTACTCGCACTTCGATTTGGAATTATCAGTAATTAAGGTGTGAGGACAACCTCTGTGCACTAATATAGCGATCAAAAAATATTCTAGTTATAGTCTATGACCGCAAATCAGGCAGAGGTACCAAGTGTATCATTTTGGAAAATGTATCGATCATGCTTAAGACATAGGTGTTGCCCGCCTTAGTTGACTTCAAGGGTCCAATATATATATATATATATATATATATATATATATATATATATATATATATATATATATATATATATATATATATATATATATATATATATATATATATGGATGTATATGGATATATATAATATATATATATATGTATATGTATATGTATATAACAGATAGATATACCTTTTGATTATTAACTATTTCTCGTTTTACTTATGAAATCAAGAAATTATTAAACAGATTCTTCATAATTTTTCTAGGATTTAATGCATTTCCCTGCTCTAAGAAAACTAGTTCAATCACTCTGCAATGGACGAAATATTACATAAGAAAATTTACCTTGCGTATATACAATAAATGCCCAAAATCTTTGAATCTTCATATTTATGGGCTTCTTTCCGAAAACCTATCTCCCGCAGAAAATACAATCGCAGTGCTTCTGGGGATTCTAATTATGATCACCCGACACCAGCGTTTAGTATTCATTACTACCGATATTAACGCGAAAAGGGTACGAATTCTAAATACCAGGTTACATTATCAAAATTAATGGCCGTCTAAATAACGTAAAGAAATCGCTCACGAAGTCGCTCTTCTCCCATGCCATTTCAGATCGCGAGGCAGAAAACTCAACTGAAACTAAAAGGATAAAAATTTATAATTCAACCCAGCAACAAAATGCGGCCCATTATGCCGATTCCTGTGGGCACTATAAGATATTTATTTATTTACTCGGTAGAATACTCGCCAAAACATTTACCGTAAAGAATTTGCACTTCTAATGTTTCACTTTGATTCGTTATTCCGCGGCTGAATGTTAATTTGATTCGAAATCAGAATTCTTAAATCAAAATGCTTAAGTATTCCGAATATTTATGAGCATTTTCCACTTGCGCGAGGCTTGGATTTCTGAGAGATCTATGAAAATATAATTCTTCGAATTAAATGATGTGTTACTTTTCGTCCGATGAATGCGCGAAAAGTATGCAGTTTGAAATTAGAGAACGTGGCGTGAGGAAATACTGTTAGTTGTTATAGGTGAAATAATATTCTTAATATGGGGAATTTGTCATGAGGCATAATTTTTAGAGTGAAATGATTTCCTCGTGACTTTGGAAAATAATAACAGTAGTATTTTAATTCATAACCTGATTGTGCAATGGCACAAATCGTCTATCGTAGAAACAGAACACTTCGAAATAGATTTTCTAGACAGTTTTCATTGGACTAAAGAATTAAAATTA
>OU015493.1:196250995-196300995 GCA_907164885.2 Dolomedes plantarius
TAAACTTTTTTTACGTTTGCATTTAAAATAATACATTGAGGGTTATAAAATTTATATCACGAGAAAGATCATAAAAATTGCTTCAAAATGAATATTTTTTCGAATTTTTACCTCCATTTCCTGATTTTTGGTGAATTTTTAAAGATTAATTTTTAGAATTTAATTTATTAAATGCCGATCACGTGATTTCTTTTTCTGGTACTTTCAATAAATTTATCGTCACGTGCGTAACAACTAAATAGACAAAAAAACTATTTTTTTCTCTTTCTAATGCAGCAGACGATTGGATATTATCCAAAAAAAAATGCATATCCCTTACGATTTTTTTATAAATATATATATATATATAGATAGATATATATTTTACATCAATTGTATACATTGATCATCGCATTTGTTATAAATATATATATTTATTTTTTGCCATAAATTGCATACGTTGACCGTTGTATTTAATTTGAATGTACTCCGTAGCGAAGTGCGGGTTTTCAGCTAGTCCATATATATTTTCTCAGTAAAACTCATCAAATTTTTCATAACGAGTGCAACAGTATAAAAATGTATGAATAAAACTCTTTATTTCATCCCTACAGCAATGAATTAGTTAATATATTAACTGCCGGGGGGCTATTTGCAATGTTAATGATGAATATATGTATGCATGTATGTATATATATATATATATATACACACACACACACACACACATACATATATATATATATATATATATATATATATATATATATATATATATATATATATATATATATATATACTGTAAGTGTAGAAAGTAAACATGTATACATATAATCATTCTCTATCACCGTCTGTATCTTTTTTTTCCGAATTTTCTGCAAAGCAATTTCTTGAAAAGGAAGAAAACCAAACAAAGCGAAGTATCGACAAAACTGCAAATAAAAGAGTCGTTACATCTACCAAGGGACAGAAAATATGTCCCATTACGGCAATTCTTAAGAGTCCGTAACGTATTTATTCTTTTTTTATGCTTTCTGCTCCAGTCAATTTCAGTATAGACAGTATACATTTTCAAATGACTGATACTTTTATTTAACTTTTATTCTAAGGCGCTGAATCTAAGTGCCTCACATGCATACGGAATACAATGCAGCCGTAAAATAATAATGGATTATGTGAGATAGCTAAATTTCACCTGATAAAAGGTTTTGGAAGTATGAAATTGGGAAAGAAATTTGAAATAAAACTTTTTTTTTTTAACTTGCACTCGATGAAATAAAAAAAATTCTTCATAATATTTAATAATAATAATAGAAAAATATATATACGCGCTTTTATTGCATATGTACTTGCTCATACAAAATTTTAGGTAATTTTTCCGTATGAAAAGTCTATGATGAACAAAAATGAAAGATTTTCCATTAAAGTGAAGTCAGCACCGGATGAAAGATAACGTTATGTTTCCAGCTGCACTAGAAAATTCAACTCTGAAAGCAAATTATACCTATTGTAAATATTGAAAACAGGATCATTAATGCCTAAGTAGGAAGTTGTGTAATTCTTTTGGGATACATGTGACAGCCATGTGTGTGCTTTATATAAATTATTTATCGTAAATACGTCATGCTAAGGTATCGTGCAAGCTTGTAAGTTCAAAATCTTACCAAAATTTGTTCTGGCGCATTATGTCTTTTTAAAGATACATTATTGTGAAGTCTATAAATACTTTAGCTACAAAGTAATGAGTATTTGCATCTAGCCACTTGAAGGAAAATAGGTTAATAATCCCTACTTTAGAAGTATTTTCAAAAACGTGTAAATAAAAATTCACGTAGGACCAAAAAGAGACTTTAGGATAAAATAAACCGCTGTTTACGAAAACTAGCAACTGAATACTTTCATATAAATATAGAATTCAGAAATACCAGTGAACAACTGACAGCCACCTAACTTGCCTGTTAGATATGATCACATCGGAATTCAGATACAGTGAACTTCTCTAGCCGGACACCCCTATAAATGGCCATATTTTCTCAGAACTGATTCAATAATCCCTAAAGAAAATGTTATGGAATAAACCTCTTTTCGACGGCCACCCCTTAAAACGGCCCCTTTTTGTCAACCATGATAATATTTTTATCATTTAAAGAATGAAATAATGATTTCTGTCAATATAAGAAACGGGTTTGTTTCAAATTTCAATAGTTATTGTCAGCGTTATCTTTCAAATGTTAACACAAAAGTAACACGGTCGAAAATAATGAACACTTTATGCCAAGAACTTTTAAATAACAAGCAAAATTCTCAATTTTAAACATCAATAATACACTGTCTTTAAATATATGAAGTCTGCAATTTTGCAACAGTAAGCATAGAAGAAATTGCAGTCACTTTTAGCGCGGAAAAATTTATAGCCTCTTATATCTGCCTGGAAAAAGGGCTATATATTCTGTTCCCTTAATATACGTCTAGCCAGTCAATTTTGAAATAGATATTGCACGTTCCAGACGTTAGGCACTTTTTCACTCATTTATTGAGGACCTATCGTCAGAGTACCATGAAAACTGAGCTTTTCATGAAGTTTAAATGCGTAGTATTTTATTCCCATAAAATATAATTTTTAAAACGGAGAATTATTCAAACGTTTCTCACTAGAGCTAGGATATGATTCGGATACTAGGATATTCTTGGATATACTGAGAACTAGGATATAACTAGGATATAACTATGATAAACATTCTTAAGACGTGTTAGGATGGAAAAACCCTAGGAAAAGTTATAATTTTGTCTTTCGTTGCTCGAAAATTTTGCATAAGAATCTTTTAGAAAATTTAATAAAATATTGTCCCAACATCATCTCTAGTATTAGTGATTATTTTCTGAACACATTTTATCACTACCTTTTATTTTATTTTTTTTAAAGAATTGCTTTAAAAATTATAGCTATTAGTACCTATTGTAATATGAATAAAGGCAACAGTAATATGGTAAGGTAATACCGACCATGTAATACACCCTCAGATGTCCAAGTCTATGGATATTGCGAAACATTTTTCCGATAATAATAATATGAATTAAATCAAAGGCAGTTAGGTTACATAAAGGCAATAGCTATTAGTGCCTATTGTAATATGAATGAAAGCAACAGTAACATGGTATGAGTAACATCGACCAGGTAATACACCTTCAGATCTCCAAGTCTATGGATATTTTGATAAATATCTTCGATAATTATAATATAAATTAAATCAAAGGCAGTTAGGTTACATAAAAGCAATAGCTATTAGTACTTATTGTGATATGAATGAAAGCAACTGTAATATGGTAAGGAAATACAGACCATATAATACACCCTCATATGTCCACGTCTATGGATATTATGATAAATGTTTTCGATAATTATAATATAAATTAAATCAAAGGCAGATAGGTTACATAAAAGCAATAGCTATTAGTACCTATTGTAATATGAATGAAAGCAACAGTAATATGGTTTGAGTAACATCACCTATGTGAAGGCCTTATTTGAATAGTGGTCCATCTCCATTATTGTTTATTTTGAGATACAGAAGCCTTAAAGTCTAATGACTGCTGAGAAATGACTGCTGAAGTCGGATTTGTAATGCCCTCTGTTGGCATCAGAAATAAGCTGGAGGTGTACCAGTTTAAAAATAAGATAGAAGTGACTTGTATAAACATGAAAGAGAGGCTAACTCCATTTATTAAAAAAAGTGGAGTTGGACCACTATTCAAATAAGGCCTTCATGTAATACACCCTCAGATAGGGATATTTTGATAAATATCTTCAATAATTATAATATGAATTAAATCAAAGGCAATTAGGTTAGGGTAATGAAAGTACCAGTGACTGTAAGATTAAGAAGCGTTAAACCAGATCTCTCAGATTTAAAAAAAAATAAACACACGAAGAAATCTTTTCTTAATATATCGCAATTTATAAGTCATCAATCTGCGAAAATCCCGTGCTATTCTTGTGTGTCTGCTGCGAAATACTTTCTACAAGAGAAAAGCATAAAAGGAAAAAGTCGAAGCACTGAAAAAAAAGAGTACAAATAAAAATGCAGTTACATTCACCCAGGGACGGAAAATACAGCCCATTACGCCAATTCCAAAAGAGGCTGTAACTTATTTACTTTTTTTTTTCTGTGTGTTCTAACTCGGCCAATTTCGAGATAGACACTACACGTTTCGAATTCTCTTTCTTACTATTCTTTTCCAAAGGCTTAAAAATCATTTTTTGAATGGCTGCCCCTTATGCTGTTGAAATAGCCGATGACTCTTAACTAGGATGATATGAAGAGTGTTGAATATGCTTTCTACTGATAAAGATATTCTTTATTCGGAATTAATTATGACATTTTTTTTCTTTGATTAGCAATTCATAGAATTTTCAAGAATCGTAATTAATAACTTTTTTTCTTTTCTTTTTGTGCGTTTCGAATTCTCTTTCTTACCATTCTTTCCCCAAGACTTAAAAATCATTTTTTGAATGGCTTCCCCTTATGCTGTTGAAATAGCCGATGACTCTTAACTAGGATGATATGAAGAGTGTTGAATATGCTTTCTACTGATAAAGATATTCTTTATTCGGAATTATGACATTTTTTTTCTTTGATTAGCAATTCGTAGAATTTTCAAGAGTCGTAATTAATAACTTTTTTTTCTTTTCTTTTTGTGCGTTTCGAATTCTCTTTCTTACTATTCTTTTCCCAAGGCTTAAAAATCATTTTTTGAATCGCTTCCCCTTATGCTGTTGAAATAGCCGATGACTCTTAACTAGGGTGATATGAAGAGTGTTGAATATACTTTCTACTGATAAAGATATTCTTTATTCGGAATTATGAAATTTTTTTTCTTTGATTAGCAATTCGTAGAATTTTCAAGAGTCGTAATTAATAACTTTTTTTTTTCTTTTCCTTTTGTGCGTACGTGGAGGGGGTGGGGCGTTCCTCCTAGCTGCATAAGTGATTATCCCTTCTTCGTTTTACGCCATTTCGGATAACGAAACGTTTCGTATAGCGAGGACATTTTCCGTTGTACTCAATGATGGGTGGGATTTCCAGGACTTCAGTTCTTGTTGCAAGTGCTTTAAATGAGAAAAATATAGCTTCTTTTTTTGTACAGGATATTTCTAGTCTTAACATTAATAGTACTCATAATTAAGTTTACCACACAGACGAACCAAAATATATATCATCCTTTATATAAACATGTTTTTAAAACAGAAAAATTGATCATAGATCCGCAATAGACCCCTCGAATACTACAGACCCTTTTTAAACTTCCATCGACCCCCAAGGGGTCCACCTGGACCCCGTTGGGAATCCCTGGTCTAAAGCAAGAACCTTGCCCACGAGAAAGCTGGTTAAGCAATTGTATTCAGGGATCAAGGACTAATTTAACTCAGTCATATTATGGAAATGTCCTCTTATGATTGCAGAGAAATATATTATGATTACTGAATATGGTGAAGTGCAGCTGAAAACTTTTTACCCCATGGGCAACATAACTAAACATGTGGCAAATAATTGTAAAGCCGCAGCTGGAGTATTTAGGAATGCAGTATTTTCTAATATTTCCCAAACAGCATTTGTGCAACACCCAGATATATGTGGTTAAAAGAAAACGGATTTTTATCTGATGCCGCAAAAATAATCTCACTTTCTAAGAAAAACTTCGTTACTACTTTCGAGCTATGCGGATGCACATTTCCAAGAGTAAAAAAAAAAGAACGAGTTTACTTAAAAATTACAGCCTCCATTTGTCATGACCATCATGCATGCTTTTCTTCTTCGCATTTCTCCAACCGTATTTCTAGAAGTTGCACCATCCATACAGCGAATTCGCCGCGATAAAGATCTCCAAAATTCTCATGTGACTCTCTATAAATATATATACCTTTAAATAAGTCGCTACTACTGCAGCATCTGAACACTCCATTACACTGGTATATAAGAATCCCGAAGAAAGAGATACCAATCTTATCCGGTTTTAGATACGGTAAGAAAGCGTGAAAGATTCTATCTCAGCTTATCTGCTGGAAAAACAGAGTAAGAAGATACCCCTAATTCTGGAGGAGGGAAGGAATCAGGGTAAATTTGTGCATACTTTTTGTGTCTGCCGCAAAGATGTCGTTATTGTGCATCGAGGGAGGGGGGGGGGCGGTGTACTTGTCGGCGGCACAGAAGATAAAGATCGAGATGCTGATAGGAAGATAGAGTAGATTTGTTAATTCCCGGGTCTCCTCCTCAAAGAAACCTGATGACTGCGCAACGAAGCCAAAGCGTCTCACAGTTTCGACTCCTCCATCTGTCACAGTGCTGTTTCAAACAATATCCAATGCTTTTGTCGGTAAACATAATTTAATTGCTCTCCTAGGAGATATTTTTGATATGTTTTGCATCTGTACGAAGCCAAAAAGTATCTCAGTTTCGACTCTTCCATCTGTCACAATACTGTTTCAAGCAATATCCATGGCTTTAGTCGGTAAACATTAATTTTAATTTTGTTCTAGGAGATATTTTAAAGATGTTTTCAATCCGTACGAAGCCAAAATGTATCTCAATTTCGACTCCTCCATCTGTCACAGTGATGTTTCAAACAGTATCCAATGTTCTAAATCGGTAAACATAATTTAATTGCTTTCCTAGATATTTTTTATATGTTTTCAATCCGTACGAAGCCAAAAAGTATCTCGATTTCAAATCTTCCATCTGTCACAATACTATTTCAAGCAATATCTATGGCTTTAGTCGCAAACCTTAATTTAAATGCTGTTCTAGGAGATATTTTTAAGATGTTTTCAATCCGTACCCAGGGAGTTTTTACAAATGTAAAGGGAAGCTGATATCTGAGAAAACTATTATTTGTACTCGTATTCAGTATTACACCAACAGTGTTGTACCCTTCTTCGATTTCCGAGAACAGCAGATCTTAGAAACCATGGTAAAAAAATAAAGATTTCCTTTCTGAAGATTATTCTGTTATAAGCAAACCAGTGAAAACACGTTAAGAGACGCAAATACTGCAAAGATCAAAATGGAAAATAGGATTCATTTCAAGTTTCGAAATCATTATATTATTCTTGCGACGGAATCTACAATGTACTCTCAAGTCAAAAATGAATAAACGCGTATAAGTCAACACACAAACAAAAGTAAGGAAATATTTAAATAATAAAAAACTGTTGTAACAAGTCTGGAACAATAGACTAGGTAGTTACGCCACCACTGATGAATTTTCCTTCTCATGACCTGCATTAAGATTAAAGCAGCTATACATTTCTGGCTACGAAAGGCCCATTGTAAGAGCGTGGAAGTTGAACAAATATTGAGGATACAGCCTGAATATTTAGAGTACAATATTTCCTAATATTCAGAGGAATTACGCAGCAAATATTAAATAGACATGAGGCAAGGAATTTGTGCAAATTAAGCATCGTATTTAGTTTTTCGCAAAGGAAATACAGTCGAATCCCGTTATAGCGAACCCGGTATATAACGAACGAAAATTTTGGTCCCTCCATTTTTCTATTGTACGTAATTTAATTAGTATTGTGTCAGTTATTGTAATCGATTTTAGTCGATTTAATTCATTAATGATCATTTCTAATAGATTTTATCATTTTTCTAATACATCATTATTGAATACACATTGCAGCTAATGAGTTATACATTTTGTGAAGTTAAGCACTTCACGGTTTTCTTAACGGTTCGGATATAGCGAACCACCGGATAAAGCGAACAAAACCTTTGGTCCCTTGAATTTCGTTATAACGGGGTTCGACTGTGTATGTATATATATGTGTGTGTTTGTGTGCGGGCTAGTAGTTAGTATATATCTAGATATCCATGATTATCACTATGAATTTTGTTCATAAATATGTATACAAACAAAGAAAAGTCTTAAAATTTAAAGAAAGTAGAATTATTATGAGTCGTCCCTAAAGGAGCTCGGTATAAATTTTGGTGGCATCGTTGTAGGTGATGATGAAGCCATCGTTGTAGGTGATGCCCTCAATGAAGAAGCTAATAAATTCGCGATGTACAGGGGAGAATGTCTCAGGACAATTACCTATCGCATTGGGTTACAAAAGTATTGCTACAATCATTGCTAAAATATAATGAATTGATGAATGATGGTTGTATAGAGTTCCTATCAAACGTGTCTTCGTTGCATTCGAGAGAAACGTGTTTTTTAAGAAAATTTCCGGGTTACCTTTAGATTTTAACAGTTTTAAGATTAAATTAAACGAAGGTTTAAACACAGCGAAATAAATGCTTTCTGCTGCCATTGGATCCAATCGGTGATGGGATGCGAGTGTCAAAAGATAGAATATATAGCTCTTTTCCTCGTTAATTATCTGTCTTAAAAAAGATAACACAATAAACTTTCTGTGTACCTAGATTTGTCAGAGATATATTGATGTAAACTGCCTGTCAGCCGTTTGAAAAGGAATTATTTAAGTGGTTTTTTTTGTCCTTGCTCGATAACTTATCCAAGAAAGAAAAATTTATTCTGTGCCTAATGAATCTGTTACGATTTAATACCACAAGAAGAATGCATGATTTTTCTTCAGCACTTTTGTCTCGTTGTAATATTGAACGAGCCCCCCCCCCCAAAAAAAAAAAAAAAAAAAAAAAAAAAAAAAAAGTCATTTTGGCATAGCACCCTATCGAGTCGAGTTAAAACTCCAAAAAGGCTGACATCGGTTCCTCTCACTTAGCTCTGAAAGTTTAAGAAAAGAAGCGCACGGATGCATCATTTGCCAGAACTTTGATAATGATCTGTCCGCTTTTTTTAAAAAAGATGCTCGCGATAGCACACACTAGCACACACACACACACAACCAAACGAAAAGAAGAAGAAAAAAATTAGGAGGACTGAAAGACGGAGTCAACAGTTTGTGAGAAAAGAGAAGAAAAAAAATCCATCCCCGAGTCCCATTGAAAAGGACTTTTTTTTACCCACTCTTGCTTCACATTTGTGGGGCCAGGAAATAGCGGTACGGTCTGTTTGTAGATGAATTACCCGTTGTTGTAAACGGTATTGAAATTGCTCGTGACTGAGTGTGATTTAATTTGAAAGACGATCCATGTTTATAAACACGGAACAATGGGGGAGAACGTTAGCCAACTAGACTAATGAATTGCAAAAGAATAAGCTAAACGTTAAACGAATTGGTACACAAGGAGAGTGTCGGGGGACTGACGGAGAAGTAAAAAAAATAAATAAATTACGGGTGAGACAAAGTTATCAAGACAAATACGTTTAATGATGTAAACAAGGAGTTACAAACGTGACTAATATTTTGTTGTAACACAGTCGTCAGAGGAAGTAATTAGTTTGTGATGAGATTAAGCGACTGCTTTTGAAACATTAACATTTACAGTGGAGTTATAATTAATACAAGCGAACCAGTGTATAACATGGGTGAAAGAACCTATGAGTTAAATTTAACTCCTTCTACTACAAGGGGTATCTATGATGATTTGAAAGAAGTTGACGCACAGGCTGGAGGTATACAACTGATTGTTTTGCAAGTATCTCCCTTACGTAGACATTCCCAGTTCTCCAGTATTGATATTGTGATGGGTTTTTCCAGTGGTGCACCCCTTCCCCCCCCCCTCCAGGGACAGGGCAGGGGGTCATGCACCCCCCCCCAAAAAAAAAAATAGAAATTGCATTATGAGTATTGAATTTGCATTATAAATATTTTTATCCGTTGAATTCGCCCCCCCCCCCAAAAAAAAAAAAAAAGATTAAATCCTGTGTGCGCCACTGGGTTTTTCGGCATTATTTAATAGTGATCATAAACGACAGACAAACCATTCCATACGTAAATTACCTTACACCTTTAAAAAGCATCTATTGGTACTTTCATACCGTTCATTCTTTCTTGAGATCTTTTGGCTGTAGCGTGTTTGTGTTTTGTGGCGAAAGGAATAATTCTCTTCTTATGAAAATAAATTATATTTAACATCCATTCACCAGAAATCTTGTTGATACACAACGAGTTCAAAAAATTTTATACAATCTATTAAAAATCCTCTTATATTATTTTTGGAGTTGAGTTGAATCAGCGCGTGGGGAAAACAACACTAATAAGTGTTGCAGCTGTTACGTCACTATCTTCTACTTCATGCAGGCCACTATTGAAGTCATTACAGTCTTAAATTCCTCCCCTTTCGGAAAAACTTTTCACTACGTCACCAGTGAAAAGTTTTGGTGTAAGGCTAAGCAGTGCGGCTTAAACTATCGGCGTTTTGGTGAAATTTTCCTTTCCGGTGAACCACCTTATAGTTGAAAGGTTGCAAAATAAGGGCCCATCTTAAAAGTCTTGGATTTGTGCCGGTGTTCTTTTCTAGCCAGACCAGTGGATTATGATCAGTTTGTATAATGAAGCTCTGTTGTCCATCTAAGTAACATCTCAACTTTTGTATTGCATAAACGATAGCTGCGCATTCTTTTTCTGTAGTACTATATTTCTGTTCTGCAGGGGAAAACTTTTTACTCATGTACATGATAGGGTGTTCTTCACCTCTTTGGTTTATTTGAGACAACACCGCACCAAGTCCAAGGTTTGAAGCATCACATTGAATGACAAATGGAATGGTGAAATCGGGGCTAAATAATACTGGTTTTTCTGAAAGTCTTTTCTTTAATTCTTTGAAAGCATCTTCACAAGAACTGTTCCAATCCACTGACGTTTTGACTTTCTTCCCTTTTAGTAGATCTGTTAATGGAGCTGCTACTACAGAAAAATCAGGAATATATCTGCGATAATAACCAGCAAGACCTAAAAATGATCTAATTTGGGTCTTGTTCAGTGGTCTGGGAAAATCTTTGATGGCTTGTATTTTAAGTTCTCCAGGTTTCCGTTCCCCTTGTCCAACTATGTGGCCTAAGTACTTGACATGTTCCTGAGCGAACTGACATTTGGAAGGCTTTATGTGGAGATGAGCTGTTTTCATCTTCATGAAGATTTGTTCTACGTGTTTCACATGCTCTTCCCAGGTATTAGAAAAAATTGCAACATCGTCCAAGTAGGGTACAGCAAATTCTTCACAGTCTTTCAACAACCCAGCCATCATTCTACTAAAATAATATGGAGCATTCTTGAGTCCAAACGGCAACCTTAATGGCCTATAGGTGCCGAAGCTTGTCACAAAGGCAGCATAACGCTGGGCCCGTTCACTCAAAGGTATTTGCCAGTAACCTCGGGTTAAATCTAGAACAGTAATATATTTCGCTGATGACACTTTCTCTATAAGTTCCTCTATATTTGGCATAGGAAAATACTGTGTTCTCGTTACTTTGTTTAAGCGACGATAGTCTATGCATGGTCTTCCTTCTTTTCCTGGTACTTCCACCAGTATTAGTGGAGAGGTAAAGTCAGAGTCTCCTGATTCAATTATCTTTAGATCCAACATTTTTTTCACCTCCCTCTTTAGAATTTCTGTTTGTCGTGGGGACATCCTATAAGGTTTTGCAAATATTGGTTTTTCTGTCTCTAATTCAATATCGTGTTCAACCAAGTCAGTACATCCCGGCTGATTCGAAAGGATATTGGAGTAGGCAGTCAACAAATTTTCCATTTGAGTTCGTTGAGTTTCAGATAATCGCGCATTCAATCTGAGTTCTCTAAAAATTTCAGGCAGTTCAGAAATGTTTGGATTTTCTTCATGGCAAGGAATAGGAATATCTTCATCTTCTTCAGTTTCTTCCAAGCACAACAGATTTACATTTTCTGCCCTTTGGAAGTATGGTTTAAGCATATTGATGTGGTACACATGAGTTTTTTCTTTTTCAGGAAACTTGATCACATAGTTGGTTTCTGACAGTTGCTGTACTACTGCACCAGGTCCTACCCACTGTACTGATAACTTATTAGGTCTTGATGGTGCCACAACCAACACTAAATCTCCTATAGCAAACTGTCTTTTAACGGTCTTCTTATCGTACCATAGTTTCTGTTTTTCTTTGGCAACTTCCATGTTTTGCACTGCTATTTCTTGACATCTCTTCATGCGATTCATCAGTTCGAAAACATAGTCTACAACACTATCTTCTTCACGATCTTGTTTTGTTAATTTGTCATACAGTAACATAACAGGAGTCTTTAAATTTTTTCCATGGACAAGTTCTGCTGGGGAATAACCTGTACTGTCGTGAGTCACAGTTCTTAATGCAAAAAGGGCTTGAGGTAAAATTTTCTCCCAGTCCGGACCAGATTCAAGACATAGGACACGAAGAATCCTCTTTAGCGTTCTGTGCATTCTCTCAACTGGATTACTTTGTGGGTGATGTACGGAGCTTCGCACGACTTTGATTCCAAACCTTTCCAGAAATTCTGTGGTTAAAGCACTCATGAATGACGTGCCCTGGTCGGTTTGCAGTTCTTTTGGAAACCCCATGCGGCTAAAAACTTGAAGCAGGGCGTCCACTACAGTAGTTGATCGCAGATTTTCAACAGGAATGGCATCTGGATACTTGGAAGACATGCAGATCACAGTGATGAGGTATTTGTTTCCAGAAGGCGTCATCGGTAAAGGACCACAAGCATCAATGTTTAGCTTAGAAAATACTTCTGAAATAACCGGAACTATCTTTAGAGGGGCTTTCTTTTTATCCTGTGGCTTTCCTGCTCTCTGACATACGTCACAGGTCTTCACAAAATTTTCCACCTCTTTATAACAGTTCGGCCAATAGAATGTTTTGAACAAAACATCTTTAGTCTTGGTTGCACCCAAATGAGCCGCAGTTTCTTCATGGCAAATTTTCATCATTTGTGTTCGATATCTCTCTGGAACTACAAGCAATAATCGTTCTGTCCCATCTTTGTCTTCTTTACGGAAGAATAGTTCTTGACCTCGCACCACATACCTGGAGTTCCCAGAACTTAAGTTGCTTTCAGCCTCCTGAAACAGAGGTTTCAATTGAGCGCTTTTTCGTTGTTCTTCTAAAAAATCTTCTGGGGATAGTTTTATAAGGTCTAATTCCGGAATCTTAAAATCTGCTATAGGTAAGACATTTTCTTCCACAGGGACTTCATTATCTGGGCTACATTCCGAAATATTTTCATCCACTCCTAGACTCTGGACATCTTCAGATATTTTCTTTTGAGCACGGGTCTGAACAGCATTCACCATATGAATCTTGACATCTTCGACTTGCTTTGCTTCTTCAAACAATGCAGCGGTCTTGTTCCCCAAAAGATACCTCCCTTGATCCAAAGAGTCTCTTAAAACAGCAGCTTTGGTCACTATGTGCCCAAATTCACATTCAAGTTCTACTTTAGCTAAAGGGTAACAAGTGGGGTTTTCTTCCAGCGGAGATTTAATCCACACTGTTTCACTTGTATACATCGACGGACTGACATACTTCTTACAAATCAAGTCTAAACTCGCACCCGTGTCTCGTAGTATCGGCATCTCGATCCCATTTACTCTTCCCATACTTATGTAGGGGGCAAGTGCATCATGGTATCCATACCTTGCAGTCATGTTGGAAGCAACAGTTTCAACTTTCTTTTTAAGCTTATCGCATTGTGGTCTTAAATGCGAAAGAGATCCGCACTCATAGCAACGAGGCTGTTTCCTTCTTTCGAATTCAGCTTCCTCATTTCTCTCCTTGGGAAATTCTCGCCGTGGAAGAGGCTTATCATTATAATTGTTTGTCTGGTTTTTAGGTTTATATCCACTGTTGTTACCTCCTGGTACTTTACTTGTGTTCTTCCGAGGGAATTCCTTTTTCCGGAAACTTTGTCTAATATCATCATATTCGTCTAATTTTTCCGCCAATTCGTAAGGCTTTTTCCAATTTATCCAATCATCGAGAAAGTGATCTTTTATATCAGCAGGAACTCTAAATTTGAGTTGTTCGGTTACGATTAAATCTTTCAACTCTTCAAACGTAGATACTTCTAAATCATTGACCCATTCTGTAAAATAGCTGTTCAATTCATAAGCATAATTTCTCCAAGATTTTTCTGCGTTCTTCTGATGTCTGTAAAACAACTGCTTTAATTTTTCAGGATTTAATTTGTATCTCTTCAAGATAAGACTTTTTACAGAATCGTAATTGTTTGCGGTTTCCGGTGGTTCTCTCGCCAACATATTGGAAACCTCCACTGGCAGCACTCCCAATAAATAGGCGGCCCAATCTCTTCTTGGAACCTTAGCCATTTCTGCTTTTCGTTCAAAGTTTATTAAATAGAGAGTCATTTCATCACGTTCTTCATCAAATTTTGGAGTTATATTCATTAATTGTATTTTATGCTCTTCCATACCGGTTGTTTGACGGGTTGGAGGATTTGACACACTTTGAGTCTGAAGTTCCAAACGTTTCATTTCTAGATCATACTGCATTTTCTCCCGAGCTAACTGATCTTGGCGAGCTTGTTCTTGGCGAGCTAACTCATCTTGGCGAGCTTGATCTTGGCGAGCTTGTTCTAGGCGAGCTAACTCATCTTGGCGAGCTTGATCTTGGCGAGCTAACTCATCTTGGCGAGCTTGATCTTGGCGAACTTCTTCGGTTTTCCTGTCTTCAATTACTCTTTCTAGAATAATCTTAACATCAGCTTCAACATAATTGCTACTGTTTAAAATTTTTGCTTTTATTTCGGGAATCTTATTCGAAGATGATATCTCTTCTCCCAATTCTTCGCAAACAAGTAATAAGTCCGCTTTCCTACCTTTGGCTAAGAAAGACATGTTAGCAACCACACGCAAATCACAACCTTCTTAAAAATTTCAAAATAAATTTTTTTAACTTGAATTTGCACCAAATTACCACAATTATAATAGGTAAAGTTTTCAACCAAAAATCTACCTTTCAAAATGAAGTCTGTTCTAACTCCACAAACTTTTCACAATCTAAAAATACACAATAATGTTTTGCAAATACTGCACAATTTAAATTATTTTTAATAAAAATCGTTTGCTGAAATAAATCTCAAACTTTCTTGTTTCAATTCGGCTTTTTATATCACTGAAACGCACGTTCAAAACAAAATATGACTTTAATATTTCTTTTATAATCACGTGCACTTCTTTCAAAAAACAAATTCTAAGTTTATTTTCAATAATATTACGGGTATTTTCTTTCCCAAACTTCTTCTGAATTTATGTCAAATTCTATTTCATATTTATTTAAACAAGAACATATATACAGTTCCTAATAATGAACTTTCAGTCGTTCTTGAAAAAAATATCGCCAAATCGCTGGCCAAACAGTTGATATAAAGTCTTCACTGAACTACTATTCCAAAACAAAAATACAATTGCTGAAATAAATAATTTCAAATTCAGACTTTACGTTAGTGAAAATACATTCAAAACGTCATACATCAACTTTATCTAGAATTCTTCTCGGAAACTTTTTTCATGAGACTTTACAAACGCCAAACTATCAAATTCCATTAAAGAATTATTACCCTAACACTAATACAAATGTAGAGTCAATAATTTCAAGACAGATAGTTTATATAAATCATAAACGAAATCAAAGTTTCTCAAATTCGATATTCCTTAATCGCCAAACTATTTATTAGAATTCAAATCAAATTCTACTTAGCTTGCAATCGGCACTTGATAATTCCATCCCGACGCTTGCCACCAATAATACAATACAAGTCTGTAGCGTGTTTGTGTTTTGTGGCGAAAGGAATAATTCTCTTCTTATGAAAATAAATTATATTTAACATCCATTCATCAGAAATCTTGTTGATACACAACGAGTTCAAAAAATTTTATACAATCTATTAAAAATCCTCTTATATTATTTTTGGAGTTGAGTTGAATCAGCGCGTGGGGAAAACAACACTAATAAGTGTTGCAGCTGTTACGTCACTATCTTCTACTTCATGCAGGCCACTATTGAAGTCATTACATGGCATAGTTGAGATAAAAGTTATTCTTAACTGTTATCATGTCTATACGAGTGGTGCTTATTTTTTTTTTAAAGTTAAGTTTTGCTCCAAAACTTTAGTATTCGCTACCTATCAATGTATTTGACTTTCACATTAAATAATATAGTGAAAAACATATCCAACTGATGCAAGACGTATAGGTGTAATTTAAACGTTTTCTAAATGACAAAATGACGTCAACTGTTTGAGAGATGTTGGTGAAATGTCATACCACTCGTTGACACGTCGCCTCACTTTAATTAATTCCTGTTTATTTATTTTACAGAGGAAGTGCTCAAAATTTTTTCTGAGCTTAGTCAAAAACTCTTTTGACTATTACACAAACAGTTGTTGAGTTTAATAATCAAACTGTTGGACGGAAAATTAAATATTCATAAACACTAACTTTTAAGTAGCACATATAAGGTCTTGAAGCTATTTGTTTAAATATAGCAGACGTTAAACGTAGAATATAAGGTTGAAATAAACTTTTGAAGATGCTTTTGATTTGTATATCTAGCAGCAGTTTTATCTTAATTGTATTTGTCTAAGATAATTGACTTGCAGTCTTAGGCTTAATTAGTACTAAATAAAAGATACTTCATACAAATAGTCAATAAAATTGCATCAATTTAGATAACCCATTATGGGCTGTAATTTTAACACAGGCACATCCAATAACTTTCGGCATTTAGAGTGTACAAAATAAAAAACATAAATATGAGTCTATTCAATGCGACAGTTGATTCTATAATTTTGTCTCTAAATTAAAAAGTTTTCAAGAAATTCTCAGGTGTACCGAAATGACTCAAAGTTTTTCGACCTTTTTTTTCAGAAATATTCCTCCTCTTTGGTACAGACTTAAAAAAAAATTGAGAGATTATCTTAATATACAGAAAGATGTCTGCATTGATTAGGTATACACATGGAAAATTAAAGTAACTTTAACAAGAAACGAAACATTAAGAGGAAATTATTAAAGAATGTAACAACTAATGACAGTGCTTGGGAAGTTCATGCAAAGCGCGGTCACCGTTTCATGGTGTTTACGGTTTTCAACCGTGTCACATTAGAGCTATGAATTAGTCACACTACCGAGTGCGTGAGATTGAACTAATTTGAGGAATTCATGAATACAGCGAAATTTTGATTGAGATAAATGCGTTTGCTGAAGCATTCCAAACGTAATGTTTTCAAGCATGTAAGAAAATACGCGTTAGGCATAAAGATGCGTTAGAAACTGATTCTTGACTTTCAGGTTTATTTAAATGATAAACAAACACACACACACACACATACAACGCAAGCAGAATATCAGTGAGTTTCAACTAACTTTTTTTTTTGGCTGTTGAAAGCTTAGGTAAAAAATAAATAGTTCATATTTTTTTATATGTTAAAAAATTATGACATGATATTGTCAAATATCAAACAGTCTTACAAGGCTATACTTACATTAGCTTCTACCTATCTGTATGAGACTGGCTTTCAAAAAATTGTAGCTATAAAAACCAAACAATGATCAAGACTCCAACCGGAAAAAAATGATATGAGAGTAAATTTCGTAAATATTTCACCAAATGTTATCTGAGGTCCAGGCTAACCCTTCATCAATTTTTTTCTGCTTTACTTTTATTTGAACATAAATAAAGCTTATAATTTTGAAATAATGATCTTTTAATTATAATTTTTTAAATTTTTTTATTCATATAAAATATAAATATATATTAATATTTAAATATGAAATTTTAATCTCTTGATATTTCCCAAAAACAGAAGCTAGGAAGACATTTTTTATTGCTAATATACAAAGTAAATATACACCGAAAATTTTTAAAATCGAAAAAAATTTATGCAAACTATTTTTTATAAACATTTTCCTAATTTTGTTTTTTATTTTGCTACTACCAGAAAATTTTTCATTGGGTGTCGAGTGATTTTTTTTAATGTAAGGTGGTCGTGGTTGAAAAAAAAGCCTTAGAGAATCGGAGTTAATTCTATGTAATTTGAAATAATTAAACTGCTTTTATGTTATTTGCATTGTTTTCCTATTTACTCAAAGCTTTAATTTAAAAATTACATTACATGAATAATAAGATTTTATATTCTTTTTTTGAAAGAATTAAAATTGTCATATTCCATAGTTTTATTGTCTTGGTTTGCAGTTTTAATTCCTTTTCCAACAAATAAGAAATTAAAAAAAGTTTAATAAACTGCAGTAATATAATTATTTAAAATTTCATTGTTTAGGAAAGAAAATTTTATAAAAAAAGAGTTGCTATTGTTTTCAAACACACTTTAATTAATTTAGTCTGCATTGAAGTTGCACTGAGTTAAGATTTGTGGCTGCTGATGCATGCAAAAACTAAACCATTTCAGCTCACATACACACAAATCAATAGGTTATATATATATATATATATATATATATATATATATATATATATATATATATATATATATATATATATATAAATATATATATATATATATATATATATATATATATATATATATATATATATATATATATATATATATATATATATATATATATATATATATATATATATATTACAGTGAAACCCCGAATAAAAGGCAACTCGTATTTAACGATTTCCCGCATATAACGTCATTTTTCATTAGTCCCATTTTATATCCTATACTTGTAATTTTAAAAAATCCCAGATTTAACGTTATCATTTTTAAATATTTCCCGCATTTAACGTTTTTTCAGAGGGGAAAAACTCAATGAATTTTTCCTAAAATAGTCAAAAATTGTGATGGAAAAAAAAAAGAAATATATGTTATCAAAACGTGAAATACTCGGAATCTCTCCTTTGTCCTTTCTTACCTAGTTCAACTAAGTTTGTGCAACAAGCATTCCCACCAATGGCCCCGTTTTGAAACAGAAATTGCTTCTAAACTGGGAATTTAAGGATTCACAGCTTCAAATGGTTGAATAGACTACCTTTGAAAAAAGGCACATCCTACAAGTCTATTTGTGGCGAGTCTGCTGGGGTCGATTCTTCGCAAATTGGACAGACAAATGCGTTTACAGAAATGTAAGATTATTTTGTTTCTTGATCAATGTACAACCCATGTTGTACATTTAAAATTACAAAATATGCGAATGAAATTGTCCCCTGCCAATTGTACAACCAATTGTACAAAAGTTCAACCTTGTGATTTGGGGATCATACGATCGTTCAAAGTAAGCTATAGAAACCAAGATTTGAAAAAAATCTCTTCTTAGTATAGAATTTGGAGGAAGAAAAAACGATAAACGTTCTAGAACCTATTCATATGATTTCTTCAGCATGGGAAAATGTATCTCAAGTCTGCAAAAATTTGATAGTTCGGATAATTATGAAGATGAGGAATATGGAATACCTTCTGCGACAGAAGCCATTCGAGCTTTGAAAACAGTGGAATCGTTATTTTCAAATAGTGAAGGCAAAGAAAAAAGCTTACGAAACAGCTGTTGAGAATGCGAATTGTGCTGTAAATAGGACGCAAAGTAAAATAGCCGATTCATTTAAAGCATAATTTAGAAAACTGATGTCAAAACCATTGTAAATGGAGAAATAAAATGTATGTTACCTAAATTAGTTTTTGTTCTATGCTCAGTGTTTTGTTTTGGTCTCACCCCGATTTAACGTTTTCCCGTATATAACGTCATTTCTTTATGGTCACTTGGAAAACGTTAAATCGGGGTTTCACTGCATATATATATATATATATATATATATATATATATATATATATATATAAACCACGTCGTTTTAAACTATGTTGACAGTCGTTGGAAGAATTTCCCCATAGTTTAACATAGAGCTGAGCGAATCCAATATGGTAGCTATGACGCGATCATAAAGCTAAAAGTTTTATCTGTTGGTGCATGTCGGAAATATTTCACGAATTAACAAAACAAAAATGGTAACATCGGGTTTCATGCAAATTGCTTAACCTGGCAAGGGGAAGAAATCAATCTTTTGCAAGTTAATGGATTGCCTTGAATCGTGTCATAAGACAGCGAAATAATTACAGCGAAACACATCTGACGGGCATCTCTCCCAAATAAACGTCATATTACACGATAAACTTTCATAAGCGCATCATTTCCAAATCTCGCAATTTTAATATTTCATTAGCCGCCCCCCCCCCGACCACCACCTTTCTTCTCTCCCCCTCGCACATATTTCAAGAACTCATCGGGATATGCAAATAGAAAATTCCGCAATTACATCGTCTCAGAGTATTAATTGGAATTACAAGAGCCCGGCATACCGAGGCTAAAACTCTATATATTACGGCTCTTGAAAACATTCACTTGGAAGGATACGAGAGCGACTTGTGAAATCTCCGCATTCACAATCTGCATCAATCTCCTCTGTGCCGGGGAAAGAGATTGAGTTCAGCTTATTAACTGAAGCAAACCGTTGCCATCATTTCACTCGAAATTGTCAGAAATATGTCGAGCAGAAGTGTTCCATTTTAATTTCTGGGGGGATGACGAAGGAAAGGGGGGGGGGGGGCAAGACAGCGCCGGACATGTGAACATGATAGTTGATGAATAGCTCATTAATCTGGCTGTAATGAGAAACGACGGGCTTTCATGGTTAATGGCGCCATCGAATTAGTATTTATTGGGTTGTAATACCCGTCGGGAACTATATTACTACGCTAAAGCGGTTGTATAAAGCGGCGCCATGTCACCAGAGGTGAGTTGAATGGAGAAACATGAAATGCTTGTTAGTCTCCGCAAAGGCAAGCGTACTGATTAAGAATTCAAAATTCATGTTTACTCGAATAAAGCTGATGAATAAGTTGTAAAGTATGGAAATTAGGTTCCGAATTTCGGAGCAGATATGAGACGAAGAAAATTTTAGCTTTTCGAGAGATGGGGTAAAATTAAAAAGTGAAATTTTAAGAGTGTTTCGCGTTTCGCTTAGAAGCTTCCGTCTTTAAGGATCAAGTAAGGCCAAATTCAGCATTTATTAGGCATAAATATCAGGTTTCACATTCAAATAATATTTTTTATACAGGAGCAAAACATACTAAGCGATAAGAATTAATGTTTGCTACAGATATTTTGAGACTACTTTATGTAATGATCCCTAAAAGTTTTTCGAATGTTGATTTCGAAGATAGAATATTCTTTTTCATATTCAAAGAACACTTCCTTTATTTATAATTACGGAACGACTTGCAAGCAGAACGCATATTTGACCGGCATATTTTAACTTTGAGATCCAAGCTAACAGAGGTATCCGATGATGTCAGGAATTTCCTTTTCTTCTAAATAGAAACTGATACTTTTCCCTAAGTACAAAAAATTCAAAGAACCAGCTGTAAAATTATTTTCACGACAATTAGACATTATTATAATTCTGCGATATATTTCGAGAAAACTATGCATACTCTGATATAAGAATACAGTTAAATTTTCAAAGAAGCGATTTTTTTTTTTCAGGGCACTATTCTTTTTCCTACACTAAGAAAATCATCCAATTTAATTAATAATTTGATTTAAAATTATCAAAAAATTGTATAAATATTTATTACATGTCAAAGGATTTTTATCTAACAAATATTTCTTATCGATTTATGAACGAAACATCAAAACCTAAATTCAATGATGAATATGTACTCTTTGGAGTCATATACAAAAGTCTATTTAAAAAAAACTTAATGGCACAGTCTCAAAATAGCTCGATACTGTTTAAAAATAATGTGGTAATTTCGATTACGCGATATTACCGCTTTCTACATTTCTCCACGAATAAAAAAGATAGAAATAAATAAAACGCACTATTAAAACCATATAATTGATGATAAAAATTGTTAATTAAAATAATTCCTACGTGAAAATATAAAAATTCCTGTAGGATTTTGACACAATAATTTATAACCTTTCAGTTCACATACACCGAGAATATCTTTGAATTTCTCGCTTAAAAATTTTAATGCAAAGATTCGTTACCATTTTTCCCGTACTTTGTCGAAATGGAAGAAATTTTTAAAAAAAATTACTGATAAAAATCAATTTCTACATTTCCTTAAAACACTCCCGTTAAAATGTTATAATTAATAATTACAGCAAAAATTGTTTCACAATTCCAATATGATTTTGATACAAATTACCTATAATCTAATAAGTAATTCTAATGAAAATATTTTCCGCTTATAATATCGTGGAGAATTTTTTCCCAGCATGTTAATTCTAAATACAGTGAAATGCATAAAGAAAGATTTTTACTGCATGATTAAATTATATGTCTAAGATTAGACTGATTAAATAGGCGGTATTTTCCTAAAAAGAAATTAAACTACGCATCTACTAGGAGATAATAAAAAAAAATCATCCTCTCCAAAACATATAACTCATTCGAGGCCTTATGAAACACTCTATTTCAAGGAAGGGGATGTATTTCACTCATAACATATATTTCGTCACGTTGAAACTACCTTCCATGAGCAGAAGAATTGACCTGAAGAGCATGAAAGGTGTCACAGAGTGAGTTATGCCTCAGATGCGTAGATGATTAAAATAAGAGAGCAGTCGCTCGGAAAACTGAGATATAAATATGAATGATGTGATGTGGAGATCCTTGTGTGTATCGCGGAGCTGTTAGCACAGCTTTTGTCCTAACCTGAGCTCGAAGGGAAGAGATTGTAGGGTGTCAAAATTTCATGTTTTAACCCTCGACAGAGACTATGATTTTGATTTCGCAAGGATTTAGAAGGCAAAAAAATGTGTACAAGACAGAAACACAGGTATAGCAGCTCAATGGTTTTCTGCAAAATGAATTTCGACATTTAAAAATCGGAGTGGTTAAAAATTTTAAAGGATTGCTAAAATATTAAATTTTTGTTCATACAATTTTGTTAATTTTTTTTTTCTTTTTTAAATGATATCCTATATGTCCTGATTTAAAATGGTAATTTTTTTTTATTAAATGATTCAACTTTTATGGGCCAGTTTTGAAAGAGCAGCGGGCCAGTGATCTGAACGTCCCTGGTTCAAAGCTCGTCACTGCAAATCCACCGCAGTGTTCACTAGTGGTGGCCGGGGCACGTAAAATAGAACGTGGCTGCAATGTCCTCCAAGTTCTCAAATTTACCTCTGGAGGTGCGGTGTCAAGTGTTCCGGTCTCGTCACTTGGTTCAAAATTACTGGACCGGTCATTTATCCAAGTCGGACTCCGACCCTTGTGGTGCTAATTCAAAACAGGAGCCGCATCTTTAACGACCATAGGACTTGATCTGATGTTGCTGCCGGTCAAGTGGCATAAGCAACAACAACAACAACAATTTAAAATTTATTTCAATCGATGTATTTTGTAAGGGACAGTAAAAAACGTTTTCTTCTATTTCACGGAGAAAATTATTTTATGTAGGGTTTGCAAAAATGGTACAAAATATTTTATGTTAAACTGATTTAAAAAGAATTGAAATAAAATAAAACAAGCACTTAAACTTTGTATTCTTCTTGCAATAGATTTCATAACGCGAACAGAAAAAAAAGGAGCATAGCCATAAAAAAAAAAAAGTTTCAAGAAGAAGAAAAAAAGAGTGTTGTCATCAAAATGTTTATCTCGCATTTTATTTTTGATGGCAGTCGTACCAAACGAGGTACACGTATACTTGCTCAACCGTAGCTGTCTAATCTAAACCCACATTTATATTTCTAGGTGAGCACACGATTTCAAATTTATATAGGCATTTAGGTTTTCACTAAGATGAATTTTCGTGTGTCTATTAATTTGTAATATAGGAATTAAATTACTAAAATACAATGATTTAAAAAATTTCAAATCACTGATGTTTAAAAAAAATTTATTTTTAAGGACTTTAACTGGAAAAATAAAAGTGTCAACTAACAGACGGAAAACAAACTGTATTACTTATAAAATTCTATTACACTAGGCATCTCAATTTATTATAATCATACAGCGGTCACTGTTCTTTAAGTAAAGTTGTTTTGATTACCTTGAAAAAATATCTGATTCAAGTATTAGTGACATTTTTAAGGGTGCAATTTTTCATGTTAAAAAAAAAATTAAAACAAACTGTAGCTTTGGATAAATAACACTAGGCATTTTTTCAATTTATCATAATTATACCATGGCGCGTATTCTTATTAGAAATTAAATCAAATTGTTTTGGTTCCCTTAAAAAAGCGACTAATTCCACTGCGCGCTGGTTTTCAGTGCTGAGGGTGCTCAGATCGAATCCTGGCGTCGTGCCACAACAAATGCCTCCGTTCGTGTCGTCCCTTCACGAGGGATAATGCTGTCCGCCTATATGGTGCCCCCACAATAAAATGGGTAGTAAAATTGCGGCGTGATATAGGCGAATGTCTCACGACAAGTGCCTCCGCATTGGGGGGTGGGGGGTGGGGGGGAAAGATTAAAGTGACATTTTTAAAGTGCAATTTTTTATTCTTTAAAAAAGTCACTAATCCAGGTACTAGTGACTTTTTCTAAGGTAATCAATGTAAGAAGCTTTAATAAAATTCTTCTGAAAATTATGATATATATATATATATATATATAAACATATGGAAACATATATATATATATATATATATATATATATATATATATATATATATATATATATATAGTATAAACATAACTGTGCATTGAATTTTTTTTTCTATCAATCTAAAATCTTAAATAAATATATTTTTCATTCTGTCTGTTATTTTTTATGTTTTTGATTTATTTCATGGTCTATAAATTTGATAAATACGTTTGGTTTCAAAGAACTATGCATAATCTTATGATAAACACTTCCATTGACAATCCTGAGAAATTTGGAAGAAAGCGAAAGAAAAGGAATGCGCGTGGAGTATTTTAAAAAATTCTAGTATTTTTGAAGAATTTTTTGAAAAACAGGTCTTTTTCGTCCACAAAATACTTATCTATGAATCCTAAGTGACTTTAACCTAGTAGAAAAGACAATTAATTACATTCATGCGGTATATAGAGCAAAATATTGATAATTTAAAATAAGTGGGGCTAAAGGTCCCTTGTACCCTAAAATAGCATATTCGCCAATAAAACTAAGCACACACTCTGATATAAGCAGATGCTAACTACTCAAAACGGCCTTCCTAGAAATGGTGAATCGTATTTGAATTTGATTGTTTAAACGAAATGCCCTCCCTTTAAAAATAATCATCGCTCATAAATATCCCCCCCTCTATCTACAGAATTCTGACAAGCCCATTAATAAAGGAAGAAATAAAACTTAACTCCGCCGGGAACTAATGACAGAACTATAGCGAAAATAATCAACAAAATGGTAGAACATTAACTTTCACAATTTTGTTATAAAGCATCCAGCGGCACACACACACACACACACACACATCAATACGAGGAACGCCGAAGTCACGGTTTGTGGACACTGTTTCTTTAAAAGTTATTTTACGGGATTTTTGCCAAGAATTGATGAAAAGTGTTTCTTTGACATTGCGAAACGCCAGAGTCATATTGGCGTCAGATATGTGGGGTGTGGCGGGATATTTATCATTTCTTAATGGATTGTTTGTCGCCGCTCAGAACTTTATTTTGAAAATAATAGGTCTAATTAGTAAGTAAGCAGCTTTAAAAAAAAATTAAAGAGTAAGAAAAGATGCGTCGAAAAAAGGTCCAGAAAATATTAACACAGTTTAATATTCTGTATTAGCCTAAAGAGAAAAACACACTTAAATATTTCCACAGAAAAAAAACTACGAATTGCACACCTGTAATAAGTATAATAATATGTATTTAATAGGTATTCGATCTTTAAATAATGTGGCCATGTCTGAACGTTAATGGTGCCCATTATTAACATAAATGCGGTCACATTAATAATTTTAAAATATATCGATGAAATGTATATTATAAAAAAATTTTCCACTGGCTATATTGAAACACACACACATATATATATATATATATATATATATATATATATATATATATATATATATATATATATATATATATATATATATACAGTGCCGTAAATAGCCATTTATATTATTCCACTTTAGAATAAAATCTCCCAATTTTTGGCACTTAAAACAATATGTCGTGGACTTCAATTTGAGGGAAATGTCCCTGATTAAGTTTTTAGTGGACTGAATACATACGAACATTTCTTTGAACTTTCCGCAAAACTGGCTGTTCAGCAAGATATTCGTAGTTTTTTTTTTAAAGAATGCAACTGTGATCATTGTAATCACTGTCTGGATTATTGTTTTTTTAAAGGTATGTAGTACTCAATAAATCTTTCATATTAATTCAATTTTTAGTTATTAACTTTTATTTAATGGGATTCGCATATAAATTAGAAATGGAGTTTCGTAAATGAAAATTAACTTTAATTTTTTAGGAGAATTATGATAAAACTAAGCTCAATTCTATATATCGAAATTTCTATATATCGAATTTTTTTTCCGGCAATTTGCTACTTCGATATATGGAGGTTCGACTGTATGTGTATATATATATATATATATATATATATATATATATATATATATATATATATATATATATGTGTGTGTGTGCATATATATATTGGAAAAAAATATAATTTAAAAAAAAATACAAGTAATTAAGAACTGAAGTTTTATTGTGTAGCATCAAGAATGCACTTTTCCATGTAAGAAGAAGAATATAAAAATTTAAAGCACTGTAATATGTAGGGAAACCAAGACAGGAATATGAAAAATGATAACATGTCTTTATCAGTATCCATATTATCATTATAATGTGTGTGTATGCATATATTATTGTATATGTATGTGTGTGTGTGTGTATGCATATATTTTTGTATATGTATATGTGCGTGTGTGTAAGTAAATACAATATTTGTCTGAGAGAGATAGATTGGTACTTCTTTATATTATTTCTTGTACATCTATATAATAGGTATAATAATGCAAGCGTTTGGTTAAATGCTTAAATTAAGAAATTCTGCTATAAATCTGGTGTATTCGAACATTTCGATCTTGTGTATCTATGTTTATTTCATTTGATAAACATTATTTTAAAATGTGTTTAAAATTTACTTCTAGAATAGTTTCACAAAATTTTACACGCTGTAAAAAACTCTCTCAGAGTAGTGTTCTTTTTAATTTACATCTTTTACAAACCTTCTAAACTCAATAAATCTTGCAGGTTTTCCATTAAGGATGTCAGTTTTCGCCAAACGGTAGAGAATTCGGCTGAATACTATTCCGTTCTTTCCAGGGAATGCTTCATAAATACCTAGCGGGTTCTTTCGAATTCATCTCAAATAGTCATCCAACTTTCTTTTATCAAATCGTAAGTCTGTTCTCTTCTGTTTATGTTAAGTCGTAAAAATAGAAACAGCATGCCGTCAAACCAGCAAGAAAAATCGTAAAAATCTCTGGTTAAGCACTCCGTTTTCTGCAGTTGCCATATGCCAAAACAATGTAAAAACACAAGTTTATTTTCTCAGCTGAAAGGAAAGAATAGGTTCCTTTATTTCTTTGCCACCTTTCGGCGCATGCGCATTTTTACGGCATGATACGATGACGTAATCGTCACCAGTGTTTAGGGATGTTTCAAAGTTCTTGGGAAATGATTCCATTAATGAGGTAAAGCTTATTTCACATTGAGTGTTCTTAACTTTTTTTTTTATATGAGTTGTTTATTGACATATGTGGCGTTTATTTCCTGGATAATGCAATAATTAATATTTAATGCTGGCATTATCTATCGGGGAAATATAGGCGTAACTATCTTTGATATGTAATTAGTCACTTAAGTATACCATTCTCAACAGCTGTTCGTTGCTTATTTTTCCTCACGCATTAATGACAGCTTTGTTGTAAGAGCACAGGGATAGCCCCCCCGCGTCATATGTATATATGAAAATGTGCACTCGCTGAAGAGGTCTTCCTCGTGAAAATATTGCAGTACGGACTGAATAAATTTGAATGAATTATATTAGTAATCAGGAACAAGCACATCTGAGAGGGATTTATTCAACTGGCATGCTAATTGCCTTATTCATTATGCTGTTTAATATAGCTGATGATGAATATACATAGGGAATATTTCCTACAAACCAAATAGCATTTGCTGCGTTTAATTTCTTTTTTTTTTCCAACATGAAGATAGAAATAAAATTCAGCGGATGTTAATAATGTAAGAGTTAGGAGGTGATACCGCCTAAATCGGCCTTTTCCAGTTTGGATATTTAAAAAGCGAAGAATTGTTTTAAGCCAACTGTTACCTCCCCCCCCCCCCCGAAAAAATATATATAATACTCTATTTTAAACAAAAAATTATATTCATGAATATATTCTGAATTATTAAATTTATTTTCGCTTACTAAGTGAGTGCGAAGTCTATTAAAATAAATAGATCCTAAATCCACATCGAACCTGCACTACGGCTAGCCCACTTTAATTCTAGTATAAGTGATCATAATCATTTTTATATTATTAAAATAAGCTAAGTGTGTAACATTTAATTTTTACTACATTTAATTATTTCAATTTAACTTTTGTTTATCATTTTTTGAAATCATTAAAGTCAGCTAAGTATGTAACATTTCGAGCACACATTTTATATCTAACATACGACGAGTTCATAATCATTTTCAAACCATCAAAAGTCAGCTAAGTATGTAACATTTGCTTTTTTCTATTTAATAGCATATGTTTAATTTATTTTTATCATTTTGAAATGATCCAAGTCAGTTAAATATGTAACATTCCTAGCACATACTTAATTTCTAAAAAAAAAGTTTATTTATAATCCTTTAGAAATCCTTAAAGTCAACTAAATTTTTAAAATCTCACATTTATTACATTTAATTTTTATTCATCATTTTGAAATCATTAAAGTCAGCTAAGTGTGTAACATTTCGAGCATAAATTTTATATCTAACATACGACGATTTCATAATCATTTTGAAACCATCAAAAGTCAGCTAAGTATGTAACATTTACTTTTTTCTATTTAATAGCATATGTTTAATTCATTTTTATCATTTTGAAGTGATCCAAGTCAGTTAAATATGTAACATTCCTAGCACATACTTAATTTCTAAAAAAAAAGGTTTATTTATAATCCTTTAGAAATCCTTAAAGTCAACTAAATGTTTAACATCTCACATTTATTACATTTAATTTTTATTCATCATTTTGAAATCATTAAAGTCAGCTAAGTGTGTAACATTTCTAGCACACACTTTATTACTAGCATATATGTTTTCACAATCATTTTGAAATCATCAAAGCCAACTAAGTGCGTAACATTTACTTTTTATTATATTCAGTTGTTTATATTTAAATTTTATTTATCAGTATGAAAGTATAAAAGTCAGCTTTTCGTGTAATATTTATCTTTTAGTCTATTTAGTTTTTTATTTTTACCATAAACAATCTTTATTACATTTTAGCTCAATGCATAAATCCATCCAATAACATTTTATTTTTAACCACTCGAATAAAATTTTTCCAAGCGAACTTAATTTCAACGGGAAGAATACATTGTAAACCCACTTTCACAAAAATTTTTGAAACCTTTTCTATTTTCTATTCATTCATTACCCGGGACGTTTTTCCCCTTTCGCCACTAAATTACGGCCTTGCGCGATCAACCCAAATGTGATAGGATTTCACTCAGGAAAATTCCTCAAATCCCCTTTTTACTCTCCTATATACTCCTGCGCGCTTTTATCCCAGGGCTTGAAAAATAATTATTGTTCATGTTTGCTTAAAACAAGAGCCCCCCAAGCCCTCATATTTATCCCATTAGCCAACATCCGCTGTGGTTAAGTGCCCTAATTACCTTTATTTATTGCTACTGTTTTTAGCTTTAATAAAGATTTCTATCGACCTGCCTTTTTTTTTTTTTTTTTTTGCTTTTCTTTCCCCAACCAGTTTCACGCTTACAAAGATTACCTTATTTTTAAAAGTTGTGTTAGTCTAACGAGGCGTAAGGTTATGAGAAGACCGTGGATTAACAAGAAGTTAAGTTTATTGTTCACGGAGCATGTTTATGCGGAAAGTGAAAAGATGTTGATGCTTATTATTTTTTTCCTTGTTGCTTGTTTGTTTGTTTTAATAAAACGGTAGATTTCGAGATAATGGTTTGTGTGTAAAAGTGGCGAGTTAAAAATTTTTAATTATAGTCGCCTCTCTGGTAGGAAGAAGAAAAAATAATTTAAATATACTAATTTAAACCTTTTCGTAATTAAAAATGATCTAGTTAAACGATGCTATTAACTTTTCATTTTTTTTTTTATTTTCCCGCCTGCGGAACAGAATGCGGCAAAAAGGAAAAACTGTTAAGAGTTTTGCAACAGTAAAAATTGTAGCATGGTGTTAGGGGACTTGGCACCTTTCAAATGGCGAAAATTGATGAAAACATCGATTTTTAAATTTTTTGCTTAAAATGTACTTTGACACCTCTAGTATAACTGAGCAAAGTTTTGAAACGATCTGATAAATATAAATGCAGTAAAAATGGTTTTAAATATTTCAACTGCACTGACGGCTCTTTAAATGCCACGCCCACCTCAATGTTTACATTGCTTTACTCGTCTATAACCCCAATGGTTTTAGTAAAAAATCGCGCAGACGAAGAGGAATCTGTTATGCTGTGACCGTAATCATCAAACAAGTTGTTTGTTTGCATGTTCTTCGCTTATTTTGCTTGTTGTTCGCAATTTAGTTTCGTAACACAAGAAAAGAAAACAGCATTTTTCAATGCTATATTGCAGCTCTAATTTATTCTTTATCTAATAATAGTGAATAATATTAGTATTATTATAAAATTCTGTGCCTGTGAAAATATGCCTCGACGGAAACGTACACAACACGATATGGAAATGAATCGAAAACGGTGGCGTAAAGAAAGTTCAGATTGCAACATTACTGAAAGCTCAGTAGTGTCAAATAAGCGCCTGGATAAATTAGGAATTGTAGAAACGAGTGAAAATTCTGCTACTGATGAATATATACTAGTAAGTTTTAATCAAATTAGTAAATTATTATCATGTGCAAAGTGTTGTGACTGTGAAAATCAAACATTAAAACTTGAACTTGGAACCCAGTTAGGATTTTCGTACAATTTAAAATTGACATGTAGTTACTGTGAAGAAAATAAAACAGTGATAAATTCCTCTTTGAAGACTGGAATTTCCAGTCATGATGTCAATTTGAGAATTACCCAAGCCTTTTCACATATTGGGAAAGGTTATTCCAGTATTGAAAAATTTTGTATGGTGATGAATATTCAATCCTTTTCATCAACAACATATCGTAAGTGTGCAAGATATTTAGATGGTGCATATTCTTTGGCATCTGAAAGTATATCTACTGAAATCTATAGTGAGATTAAACAGGCGTATCAAAGTGGTGCTTCTAGTTCTGCTGAAATTTTAGATATAAGTGTAAGTTTTGATGGTACATGGTTAACTCGTGGCCATACATCACTCATAGGTGTTGGATGTGTTATCGACATCCTTACAGGGTATGTGATTGATTTCGAAGTTATGAGTAAGGTGTGTCGCCATTGCTCTATAGCGAAAAATAAACTGGGAGAATCGAGTGCTGAATTCCATGTGTGGTATGAGGGACATAAGTGATTGTGATATAAACCATTCGGGCTCTTCTGCATCAATGGAAATGGAA
The DNA here is from genome assembly GCA_907164885.2 of Dolomedes plantarius. Lineage (NCBI taxonomy): Eukaryota > Metazoa > Arthropoda > Arachnida > Araneae > Dolomedidae > Dolomedes > Dolomedes plantarius. The sequence continues at coordinate 196,282,585 of OU015493.1, forward strand.
GCAGCATTGACCTTATGGAAACGATCCATATCTCTTGGTTTTCGATATACCACGGTCTTATCTGATGGTGATTGTAAAACTTTCAATTATTTGTGTGAGAAAGAAGTATACGGTCCAGACTTCACTATAAAAAAAGAAGAATGTATTAATCATGTAAGTAAAAGACTGGGAACAGCTTTAAGGTCTTGTGTAAAAGACTGTCGTACCCAAGGTATTACTGTAGGTGGTAAAGCTCATGGTAGCTTGAAAGAAGCTACAATAAAGAAACTAACTACGTATTACCAAAAAGCAATTTTAAGAAATAAAGGTGATGCGAATGCCATGAAAACTGCAATATATGCAACCTTATATCATGGCATTTCCACAGATGCCAAACCTCAGCATTCTAAATGCCCTGCAGGTATAAACTCTTGGTGTTTCTATCAATCAGCTGTGGCTGAAGGTCATAAACCTGGTAGTCACAAATTAAATGTAGGGACACCTATAAATGAAAAGTTTCTCCCTAAAATTCTTCCTATCTACCAGAGGCTTGCTTCTAACGAATTGTTAGAGAGATGCATTCGGTGTGGAACACAAAATGCAAATGAAAGTTTGCACAGTACGATTTGGGCAAAGTGTCCAAAAGAAATATTTGTCAATAAACAGCGTGTAAAGCGTGCTGTAATTGAAGCTGTTTGTGAATTTAATAAAGGTACAGTTCGCACTATAGCAGAAACACAGAAAGCATTAGGTTTGTGCATGGGAAATTCGACAAAAAAACTTGCTGCAACTTTGGATTGTCGAAAACGACTATTTAGAAAACGAAGACAAAATTTCAGTAACAAACTAGCTCTTAAGCTAATCAAAAGAGCAATATATAAAAGGGAACAATTAGCCAAAAGGAGAGAAGGGATTACGTATGGGGCAGGCTGTTTTTGAAATAAATGCTTGATAATATTTTTTTCTATATGGGGAAAGCTCTTTATCTTATATTACTTACTGAGTTAAATAGAAAACTAATTTTATTAAAACTTATTTTATATTTTCTATTGCACATTTTATAAATCTCTTATGTATTTCAAATGATGTTTAGTATGTTTTGGATATGTTTGTTAACACAGTAATGTTAGCTAAAGAAATATCATATTTTTCGTGAATTGTTTTGGCTTGTGCAGGATTCAAATAAAAGCTTGTATTTCTATTTAATGTCTTCATATTGAATTTTGTTGGGTTTAATTTTAAAGGTATATGCCTAGGAAACAAGTACAGTAAGTATTAAAATAATAACAAATGTTTTTGATGTTTTTTTACAGTTTTGTATTCTTTAAACTGCGTTTTCTCAGTTTCAGTTTTTTCACAAAATCATAGTATTTAAAGTGATAAAACTTCAAGATATATTCAAGATAGGAACTTGAAATTTTTTGTGTGTGTTCAATATAATCTGCTTAATATAATTAGGGATTGGTTTTGCAATATCTTCAGAAGATAAAATATTAAAAATGAAAAAGTAACAGAAATCATGTTTTTTCTACGTTTTTCCAGGAATTTACACTTTTTAATTTTTTTCTCAAAAACTAATTCATTAATAGCAAAACCCATCCCTAAAATTGTAAAACATACTATTATAAGTATGACAAAAAATTTTGGTAACAAAATATTGATGCATAAAAGAGGAAACTGAAATTTAAAATCCCTAAATTTTTTTAAAAAATTCAAATTTAAAAATTTTCTATTAAATTAATTTTGGTTTTTCATGTGAAAATCATTTTGTTTAATAAAAACCTCTAATAATATACACATGAGATAAGTAAAAATCCTTAAATAAAAAAAATTGGTCAAAAGGTGCCGAGTCCCCTTAAGTGCTTTAGAAAGTCAGAGGGGGAAAAAAGAGCACTGCAAAAGCGTAATTATATTAATGTTTCATAAATATTTTGCCTATTAATATAATTACACCATATTTGGTCATAAATGAAATTAACGAGTGATTTTCAATTTGGAAATATTAATTTTTAGTTAATTTGTTGGAATAATAGAATAGTTGGAATAATTCTATTAAATGCCTTCAAATCTATGTATATAAAACACATCCGTAACTGACTGACTGACTGACATACAACGCAGAGACCAAACCGCTGGACCTAAAGGGCTGAAATTTTGCATGGCGATTTTTCTTATAATGTAGGGGTGCACTAAGAAAGATTAAAAAAAAAAACTCTTCTTAGATTTTTTAAAATTAAATTTTTAAGTAGTATTTGTAATTCTTTTAAAGTTTGCATTTAAAATAATAATTTGAGAGTTATAACATTTATATCACGAGAAAGATCCTAAAAATTCCTCTAAAATGAAGTCTTTTTCGAATCTTTACCTCCATTTTAAGATTAATTTTTAGAACTTAATTTATTAAATGCTGAGCACGTGATTTTCTTTTCTGGTACTTTAAATTAATTTATCGTCACGTGCATAACAACGAAATGGACAAAAAAAATATTTTGTTCTTACTAATACGGCAGACGATTGGACATTATTAAAAAAAAATATTAAAATAAAGTAAAACCATATGTTCCTCAAACTGTACTATATTAGCTGTACTATATTTTTTAGAATGTTCTATTAGATTTAATTTGAATATTTTTTTCTAGATTATTTTGTCTATAAAAATATCCATTACGATTTTTATTTTTAACAACACCAATTGCATGCATTGATCGTTGTATTTAATTTGAATGTATTCCGTAGCGAAGTACGGGTATTCAGCTAGTACAGAATAAAATCGGAAGAATTTGTCAAAATGTTATCCCTAGTTTTTGAATTTAGAATCAGGATATTTATTGCCGGTTACAGCATTTTGAATTGATTGCTGCATTCTGAACTCACTGAACTACACCTTAAGTAAATTTAAAATTCTGCTTATGAAACATAAAGGGCTTTTAAAACCACTTAACTATATTAAATTGAGCTATCCTTTAAGATAACATGAAAACTTAACGTTAAAAAATCGAAGACTTGACCTACGCTGCCTTTCTCTTTTAATAAATAACATCAGTTGCTTGAATTTTTTATTAGATTCCTTGATAGGGAAGAATAGGTAAGGGTACATTTTATGGCACAGTTTGGCACAGTTTTTATAGATGTAATCATCTTATATTCCTTCGAGAGAAATATGCCTTAGAACGGAATATAAAATCATCTTTACGTATTTAACAATTAATGAGCTTAGAATGTGTTCATTTCTTTGAATTTGCTTTGAAAATTCATGTAAATTAAAGGGAAAAAAAACTAAATTTTAGAAGCGTTTAGGTTTTTCACTCTTCGAGAAATGACCAGGAGATAAATTCCCTGGCTACGGGACGCTAAAAGCGACATTTTATAAGATCGTGAGTCCAAAATCAAAATGTTTATTCCCTATATGAATAAAATTGAATTTATCGTCTGCGATTTTTTTTTAACATGTAACTTAAGTAGAACAAATTATCACTAAAAAGCCCTTCAACTCTCGCCTTATATTATACTGGCGTATTAAAGCCTCTTCGTTTTCTTTATTTATCAGATCAAAAAATGTTTCATTTAAAATGAAATCAAAGAAGTTTAAAATGAGAGCTATAAATATAGTAAATATCACATTATTAGTTTGGACTGGAAAAGAAATCTTCGATATCGCTACAAATAAATACCTTTTATATATAATCATATTTTATGGTGAAACTTTCTTTCCGTTTCTCGATTGTTATAAAAAGCGAAACAGAAAAAAAAACCAGATAATAGTATTTCGTTGGTGGTAATTTTTTTTTTCAACTTGTCAAATGTTGTAAAATTTCTGCGCCGGAAAGAAATATCTAGTAAGTTTTTAGTTAGTAACTTTTAATTTCCGTCCCTGCATGAAAATCTACAATACTGCAGTGTTCCAATAATAGCTGACTGCGTAAATTGTGTCTCTCCTGGTATTGCAGTTGAATAAAACTTTTAATTGGATAGTTATTAGATATTGAAAAGAGTTTGTTAGGCTTTGAAATAACAGTCGGTCAAGTATAGCAGTATGTAAGATTGGCATACGTCTATCAAACATTTAAACTTGCTATTCTTAAATAATCCTTTATTTCGATTTCCGATCTATCACAATGAAATTGGAAGGAAATTTTGTCAGAATAAAGTTCCTAATTTTATTTTAAACTAAATCTCTATTAGTAAACGATCTCTCATACAAAAACACTTTTATTAGCTATTTAGCAAGTGACCTTTAAATGTTTCAAATCACTTTTTGGAGAATCAAAATTGCTGAGTTTCCTTTAAAAAGGGGTCTGTAAATATAATTGTTTAAAACACGCCAAAGCATTGATTTTAATACTCATTTAAACACATACAATTACTTTTTACGAACACTTCATTATTTCACAAAAGTTTCTATCTTCCCTATTTTATCATCCCGGGGTTTTAATGCTTTGCTACTTCCTGTCAAACCTTCAACTTTCATTTAAAAATATTTATAACCCCCCAGAGTTACGATTTCTTTTTTGAAGCGCGGGGTTATCTTATTTGTTCTATCAGATGATTCTCTGCGTGGTTAAGCGCTCGAGTTACCCTTGTTAATTACGGAGGTTATTAGCTTTGTAAAAGTTTTCTATCATCAAAAGGCCGCTTTTTTTGTTTTTTTTTGTTTTTTGCACTTTTATTAAGGATGCTTGTTTATCGAAGTTTTCAGATAAAATTATTCGAGAAGAATTTTATTTCGCTTAACGATTTATCGGATTATACGTAAGGTGCATGGAATAATCTCACTATCGAATGCTAGATTTTCAACGTGGTATTTGTACTCTTTGATGCATGTGCGACTGAAAGGGTTTTGTTTCTTTGCTGGAAGAAAGCATGCAGAGTGGTGTATTAATTATTTTCCTATTGAGAATTTTCCCAGCTGAGCAAATATTGAGCGGAATTGTGAAAATTCGTACATATAATGTTCCTTGGAATGAATGCCGGGTTAGGTGTTTTTGCAAAATTATAACTACTTGCTCCAGAATTATTGACACAGGCGCTAAAAGGCGTGAGAAATGGAAATCAAGAGGCTTAATTCCAGTTTTATTAAGAAGAAAATGTATTCATATCGCTTTCTGATGAAAAGGACTACATATACTTATTCCTCGAAACCTTGCTGCAATTAAGCAACTGCCGGTGTGACTCCAAATGACTCAGTCATTTGCATTTAGTTCCATCTCAAAAGCTCAAACAAAGTTGTAATAAGGATGACAATTTTAGGGGTACTCTCCAAGAATAGCTAAAATGTGCTATAGACTAGAAATTTTTAACTCTAACCAAATAGCGACGAAACTACGAACAAACAAAAAAAATCGGCACAAAAAGCAATTCCAATGTTAATTTTTTCTTAAAAGCCTCCTCGATATTGCATTCTATTGCCATCCCTCCCCTTGAAAAAGATGAGTTTGGTTAGGGGTACGTCTCATCTTATTATTTCTAGCTGTCCACTCATGCCCATTATTTCACACAATCGTGAACTAAAATGTTGTGACTATGATTCTAAATTGACTTTGTTTAGTTTTTCCTCCCTGCAGTCACCACCAAAGGTTTTCGAAATATGACTTAAATAAATATATTCCAAATTTTCATTTAAGCGGGTCCAGGACACAAAGTGCTTCAAATTTTCGAGAAAAATTTATTGCATTAAGCAATTTGTGTACTTTTCCGCTTAAAATGGCGTTTAAATATCATATTTCGACGAATTTTAATTGTAGAACGAATCTTAATTGTCCTAATCATGTTTCTACTGTATCTTAATTAGAACAGGAGATAATAATTTTTTTGGCAACATTCTAATAGTAGCCAATCTGTGTCTAAACCTGTAAATACGTTTTTCTGCATGATGCGTTTTTTCACTATTACTCGTCTTTAAATTGTTATAAGTTAAGAACCGTTAAAGATAAATGGTTCAAACTCGGAACATGTCTTTTTCAATTATTTTAATTTAATTTGGATTCAGCAAATTTAAAAATATATATACTTTTGAAAATATGATTTAAAAAAAAATAGGTTACAAACATTTTTTTTTTCAAATTTTTACGCTAAATATTTTTAACTTTTTTAAAATTAATATTTTAAAAAAAGTCTGAATCAAAATTAAAACCTATATATATATATATATATATATATATATATATATATATATATATATATATATATATATATTTGTTTAATTAAAGGAAAAAATTTTGAAATTCGACAATAATATTTCGAGTTATAACGATTTTTAAATACCCCATTTTTTTAAAAAAATTTAAAAATTTAAAATTTAAAAATTATATGGTTAACCATCACAAAAAAGAATTCAAAATTTTAACTCAATAAATAAATAAAAAAACTTAAATGTGTCCCGTACACCCTTAATTGCATAATTTTCCAGTCGATATTAAATGTACCATAACCATACTTTAACCATACATCCACCACAGTACGATTAATAGACTTTTTTCCATCAACACATTTATTTTTCAACTTTTAAGCTGAAAATTTCCTGGTGACGTAAGTTAGGAATTCTTATTACGGGTCACAGTGATGGATCATTTAACAAACATTCTTATGATCTTTGCCAGTAGAGGAGGTATTGGAATTTCGATTGATATTTAGTGCTTTTCCCATGCAAATTGTAAAAGGAAGTTCTATGCAATTGTTTTTGAATATGTTACCACATCCAGTGATACGCTGATGAATGGAATCAAATGAGGCGTATCACCGAATTCAGTGATAAAAAATACTTCTGAAAACATTACATTCAATCAACATTTTCGCTTGGCTAGGAGACCACTTAAAATATTTGGGCTATTCTTTTGGAGTGGATAATTACGAGTGAATGCTTATCGTTCTGTTGAAATTAATAAGTGCTATAAATATAATTAAACATTTTTTAAATTAACATAAATATATATTCGTAGTTCTGTAACAGAATATGAGTACGCCGTCTGTATAAAAATTATATATCTATAAAGGATGATTATTTTACAAGTTCTGTGATTTCTTTAACCCTTTCAGGAGCAACAACTCCCCCCGTTTGAACGGTGCAGATTTTTTTTTAACCTAAAGAATCAAGAAAAAATTTCCAATTAAATGTTGAAAAATGTTTTTACTTCCTTAAGCTGATAACAGATGGCAGTACTAACCATTTTCCTGTTCATTTAACTGGAATACATTGTATGCAACTGAAAAAAAGGACTAGTTTTAGGCGTTTGCACTGTGCAAACGGCACCCGTCAAAGGGTTAAAGTAAAAAAAAAAAAATAAATGTGTTTTGCTGCCTCTAGTGGTCTAACAAAATAACTTAATATAAGTAACAAATAAACTATCTTTAACGAGTTAGCAGAAATAAGACTATGTTGATTTTGAAGTCACTTTATAATCTATATCCATAAATATCTATAATAGCAAAGGGATTTAAGCTTTATTTTCTAATTCAAGCCACTGCAAGAGGAACTGTAGGAGATATCAATCATAATTATTCAAACGATGCGAATTTTCTAGTTTTTTTTTAAAATTTCAATTTGTAATTCACCTCTGTAATTTATAGTCGGTACAAGAGCGCATAAACTTCCGTAACCTCCTGAGTGTAACTTACACTGAAACTCATTTAAATTTTATTCATTTAAAGCGTAGTTTAAATTCAACAACAAAAATCTCTTTTCCCATGCATTACAATTTCAAAAACTACCACGGATTAACGCTCGCTGCTACATCGTCCTACAACTCCTATTACAGGCTTTAACATGGCGTTCATAATTAAGCTGCGGAAATAATTATTTCTGTTTTAGTAATTCGAGATCCCCTCATTTACCCTATAAGCTAATCTTTCCTGTGGTTAAGCACTCTTATCATCTTTATTAATTACCTCGATTATTACCTTCATAAAAGTTTCCCAACGTCAACATCTTTTTTTTTCTTCCTGAAAGAATTTGTTTAGTGGAGCTACGAACTGATGTTATTTTAGGAACTCTGTGTTGATTTAACGAGAAAAGGGTGTAGTAAAGCTGAGCAGATTTATTCATATACGGGCACACTTTATATTATTATTACTATAACAACCATTACTGTAATTAATTCCTCTCAAAACTACGGCATCGGATAATTTCTTGTTTTTAAACGACCCAGGATTTAAACCACCTGCAAATAAGTCAACAAGCTATTTCTGTGTTGTACCCAGCTTTCTGCGGGAACTTTGGAAAGTGTTTATAACACAAACAAAATACACTCTCAATAAGCCATCTGAAATAATCATGTTTATTTGTAGGGTTCTGATTAGTTATTTTTCATTGAATAATATAGTATAAATTAGAGAAAATTTTTCTCTAAGGAAATGGAGGTAATTTAAAGGAATTTCTAATATGTATGCTCAAGTAGCTTTAAAAGATAAGCATAAAAGCTTTACAGAACCCTAGATGTAATACAAACCGGTGACATATATGGCTTTTTCATAAAACTGATAAATTAAACAAGAATTAGGGATGAGTTGGAGACGTTCTCTCTATTCTTTCTACTGTAATCTGTGTCCGACTATCTGTAGAGTCCATGAAAAGCGTCTAACAAATGAAAAAAAAATTCTTAATGAGATATCTGAAACTTTCCTTATATTTTTGTCATGTTTTATAATGTCTCGTTGGGATAATTTTCTAGTACGGTAAAACCTTGTCTATCCGGACTAACTGGGACCATAAGCAATCCGGACAGTCGAAAATCCGGGTAATATGGATAACTAGCTGAAAACCCGCGCTTCGCTACGGAGTACATTCAAATTAAATACAACGGTCAATGTATGCAATTAATGCCAAAAGAAAATAAATACTATATATATTTATAATAAATGCGACGACCAATGTATACAATTGATGTAAATATATATATATATATATATATATATATATATATATATATATATATATATATTTATAAAAAAATCTTAAGGGAAATCTATTTTTTTTTTATAATATCCAATCGTCTGCTGCATTAGAAAGAAAAAAATATTTTTTGTCTATTTCGTTGTTATGCACGTGACGATAAATTTATTTAAAGTACCAGAAAAAGAATCCCGTGATCAGCATTTAATAAATTAAATTCTAAAAATTAATCTTTAAAAATTCACCAAAAATCAGAAAATCGAGGTAAAGGTTCGAAAAAGATTACATTTTAAAGGAATTTTTATGATCTTTCTCGTGATATAAATTTTATAAACCTCAATTTATTATTTAAAATGCAAACTTAAAAAAAGTTAAAAACAACTTAAAAGTTTAATTTAAAAAAATCTATGAAGAATTTTTCAAAAATCTTTCTTAGTGCACCCCTACACCATAAGAAGAATCGCCATGCAAAATTTCAGCCGTTTAGGTCCAGCGGTTTGGTCTGTATGTTGTATGTCAGTGAGTCAGTGAGTCAGTTACGGAACTGTTTTATATATACTATGTGTAGCTAAGCAAATCAAAATTCTTAACTAAGCCTACTTACCGTTTATTACGATAAAAAAAACTACGTTTTGAAACAGAATTACATAGTATTATTAACAAGATATTAAAAAATTATAAAAATAACTTTTCTGGGTGAATCCACGTCAACGCCCTGTGACACTCTAGTAAAGCTTTCTTAAACTCAACAAAAAGCGTTTCATTACCATAAGTTATTGTACAGTCTATGCAGGAACTGTAGACTGAATCAAACTAAAAAGCGATTATTTGGCGTACTTGTAGTTTCGTTCTTGCTATCACAGTTAAAAATAATTAACTTGTGTGAACATTAAATAAAAAAAGGCTACAAATGTGATCAAGATTATCCGGAGATCCGGATAAGCGAGGTTTTACAGTATTTAAGAAAGGGGGCAAACTTAAAAGCCTTCTATTTTACTGATACCTGGAATAATTTTAAAACGACAAGAATAAAAGTTCTCCATGACCCTAGATATATTGTTATTTAAGTCTCCTTCATAAAGTCGATAGCAAATATGAGAGTCGGAGCTGAATCAATCTTTACGTTGTATTCAGTAAAAATTTCTTTAAAAGACTACTCTGAGGATACATATGGTAAGATAAACGTGGGTAAAAAATTCAGTATTTAATCACAGGATGTTTATAAATAGATTTAATTGGTTTTCTTGGATTTTTTTTTTTATGTAGGGTATCATTTTGCATTCTAATTATGCCGAAGAATTAATGTAATTATCAGCTCCAAGGCATCTTTTTCTAATTTACAATATTTATTTTTATTATAGAGAGGAGTGCATAACTTAGCTCCAATTTAAAGTAACTTATGAAACGTAAGATTGTATTTACAGTAAGTAACAAATGATACATTTGAAACATTTTTTCCTGAATGCTTTTGAAATTAAATAGTCTTTCTTATTGTGGTTGTATGTAATCGTAATTAAAATCTATTGCTTGTCTGGGGTATTTTGCACAATGTGTTTCTACAGTTTTTGTTGAAATAACTTTTTTCTTTTGCATTTATAAAAGTAATAAAAACGCGTAAACAAAAAGATAAAAATTTAAATATATTTAATGTACCTAAACTTTTTTTTGTCAAATAAAAAGTATGTCCTGTACGTTTTAAAGTTCTGATAGACAACCTACCAGGAAACTTGAGGATTTATTCGGAAATAATTAAAAACAGCTTTAAAAACCTTACGATTCTAATGTCTGGATGTCTGAAGTTAACATTTATATTTGTTAGTTGAATGTAGCTATAGATATTTCAAAATCATATATATTAAACCAAAATCTAAGGAAAACATATTTCATCCTTGGCTATACATTCGAATTTGATTTACGGTTTTACCATTAAAATTTACTCAGACACGAAGTATTTAGGTCTTATCACATATAAAACACAAAAATATTTTGGAAAACCACAAAAAAAGTATTTGAGCCACGCCTTGAAAATAAGTTTACTTTCCTCCCTTTGAAGTGTTGTATCTTTAAACCTCGGAGCCTCTATATTTAAATCATTGTTAATATTTGTCAAACGTCTTTGCGTAACCTATTTCAACTCGTTCAAGCCAGCTTAAAGAAATTCCCCAGTCTAAAGTAAATGCAGAAGGTTATTTAAAGGCCAAATTATTTGAGGCTAGCTGTTACATAGCTTGGTTTCCGTCTTTTTACTATGCATTCGAGCCCGTTTTTATCTTAAAACGAAGTACATCTTCATGCCTTATCTCTGTTTGCTTTCATGTACAAGTGCAGAATCTTATTCAAAAAATTGAGCAAGCTGTGGTAAAAAATGTTCTCATTTATGCCATTTCAATGCGCTTGCATTAAAATAATTTTTTCTCCGCTACGTGCAAAAGCTTTACAAAATACACGTGGAGGCTTGGCATTAGAAAAGGTAACCAGAGGTAAAAAATTTATTTCATGAATATGAATACCTACTTTTATTATTCCTACCGAGATGATAAATTCAGCTCTTAGCAAAATAGTAAAGATGTATTCATAAATAAACAATTTATTCAAAAATTAACTTATTTAGCTCTTGAATAAAACTATTTTCTTACTTAATAATAGGATTGGTTTCCATACTAATTACACATCTTGCGTTACACACATGTAAATGCATTAACAAACATGCCCATACATATTTGTACATGTCTGCAAAGATATACGCCTATCTTTGTATAACGTATGTATATGAAAGTAGTATTTATTTTATTTTGTAACTTATTTTCATTCTTATTTACTACATGTTGTTGAGCAATAAGTTGACCTTATTCAAAATATTGTTGCTTTATATAAGGTCCAACAAAGTATAAAAATTTTGCGTCTTTATGAAAATTATCAAACATGTACAGTAAATATGAATTTTATCGACAGCGTTTTGACATTCTAGGGGAATATATTTTCACTTCTGTGTCTATTAAATTTACTATTCAATAAGTTTGAAAAGAGTTTGAAATTAATTAAAGTTGGTTTGAATTAACTAAATTGATTCGACAGTAGACGAAAATTTCATTTTTTATAAATATAATCGATTATTTTTAAAAAACAATTTTCTTAAAAATCAGGGCAATTTTTTTTAGCAAATTTTAAGAACTTTTACTCAAGATCAGAAATCGTGGAAACTGTTTCATGAAAATAGAACAATGTAATGTTGCACAATGAGATACCGTGCCAGGAATTTTAGATATATATTTTTGAGTACAGTCAAACCCCGTTATAGCGAACCCGGTATATAACGAACTCACGGGTATAACGAACGAACATTTTGGTCCCGCTGTTTTCCTATTGTATTTAATTCTAATTTATTCTTTTTTAGCAAACCTCCGAAATCTTAAGAGTCGACTATAACGAACATTTTTTCAGTCGACTACTGAATTTTTTTCTAATTTTTAAACTTTTTAAGAATGTTGAAGATACAACGGATGTTAAAGAAGAAGATGATGAAGATTTACCTATCGCGGTGTGGATAGAAAAGCACAAAATTTCATCATTCTCAGACTACGACATGCAATTGTTCGAAACATGTGATGACGAAGTCATTACAAGTGAAAATCCGATTGATGAAGATATTGTGGAAGAAATTAAAATGAATCATTCTGAAGTCGAAGATACTGCATCTGATGCTGATGAAGAGGAGCGCATAAATGACGAAATCCCCAGCATCTCAGATGATACAGCAGGGATGTCTGTAATTAATAAGTTTTTGTCTACACAAACAGTGGAAGAAAGAGTGTTGGAGTCATATGATGTATTGAACAAAGAAATTCATAAAATGTTTTTGAAATCGGCATCACGTCAGCAGAAGATTACCGATTATTTCTGTATCAAAACAGTGGGCAACTACTGAAGGTAAAATGAATTTATTTCCATTTGTCTTCATTTTTAGTTAATTTAATTAGCATTGTGTCAGTTTAATGTAATCGATTTTAGTCAATTTAATTCATTAATGATCTTTTTTAATAGATTTTATTATTTTTTTTAATACACCATAATTTGAATACACATAGCAACTAATGAGTTATACGTTTTGTGAACTCTAAAATTTTTCTTAATGGTTCGGATATAGCGAACAAAACCTTTGATCCCTTGAAATTCATTATAACGGGGTTCTACTGTAGTGCAAATCATGAAAAAATATTCCTCCCCGTATAATTGTACTTAAAGTACAGATGTAGAGTCGAGTACGCAGCAAGAAAGAGTTGAATAAGACAATATAATCAATCAAGCAACGAACTGTTTGCGTTATTTGATTCCAGAAGCTCCGTCATATGTTGTAGAGCAAGAAAATAAATGCGTTTACGATTATTTTGTCACAAAACTCCCTTTTAAGTTTCGTCGTTAGCGGAGAATCGGCATGCAAATAACAGAAAAATTATGACCCATACCTTTAGTTCGAAACCCGTTGCTATTGACTGTGAGAAAGGTGATATAAAAAGGTGAAAGACAAATAAAATATAGACTTACCTAAATTTACATTTGCAGAGCAAAGTGTTGTCCAGAGCAACACACAAAAGACAATTTTCGACAGATCTGTCGATAGCATTTTGAGAGTTCGTGTCCTGTTTATCGAGAAGCAATACTGATTCATGCTTGTAGCTTCCGCCCCGATATCTCCGTCGGATTTTTTTTTTTTTTTCACTGGCGACTTCTGGACACCAGCTCTTTTTTTCCCCCCTCGCTACCGGTTGCGGTCAACTGGCTCCACATGCAAGGGGTGGACCTCGATTCATCTCAGGAATACTATCTTGGTTTCTAGAAGAGAAAAAAAAGATCCTTAGATTTCAAAGAAAAGTTTTAAAAAGTGATCACATGAAAAAAAAAATGCCAAGGATATACAAAACGCATTTTTTTTTTTTTTTTTTTGGAATAAGAGCAAAATGCTTTTTATTCAAGACCTCATAGATGGAAAAAAGGAATTAAACATCAAGATGGTTAACACGAATAATATAAATTAGACTTATTTCAGACATTTTCATTTTTCCCATTGTTTAAATTACTATGAGTTAAATTTTAAGAAGAACAACCGAATCATGTAAATAATAAAACCAGTAAATTTTTAGTCAAATTCCTTAGAAATCATACATAGTACAGTCTATAAATTAGTACGGTCACTATAAAAGTTACAGTATTTATCGATAGCAGGTGGAGAGCAAAAACTGAGGGATAGTACACGGTGTTTAATTTTCTGAAGTCCCTGTATCCAAAAGGTTTTAAAAAAAGCAATTATTGAAGGTAAAATGAATTTATTTCCATTTGTCTTCATTTTTTGTCACATAAAAAGTAGATATGTGAATTTTATTACAGTCATTATCTCGCTATATATGAAAAACTCAGAGGAAGAAAGAAAAAGGGAAATTGAAAAGCCAAGATAAATTTTGAAAAAAATAATATTAGTTGAAAGGTATTAAACAGTTCGTAGAGATTTTTTTTTGGATTAGCTTTTATAAAAAGATGTAATGCTATTTTATTTTTGAAGAATTCATGCTTTGATCCAAAGACTTATGGATTTCCTTTTCATGTTTAACAAGACACGGAATAAGAACGTAATAACTTATATCAGCTATATTCCCTCTTGAAATGAGATCTACTATTAAGTAAACTCATTTAAAGCATTCTCCAAGCATTTTTGTCTATTTCGTTGTTATGCACGTGACGATAAATTAATTTAAATTATCACAGAAAGAAAAGAAACCACGAGATTAGCATTTAACAAATTAAATTCTAAAAATGAATATTTAAAAATTCATCAAAAATCGGAAAAGGAAGGTAAAGATTCGAAAAAGATTTCATTTTAAAGAAATTTTTGTGATCTTTCTCGTGATATAAATTTTATAACCCTCATTTTAAATGCAAACTTTAAAGAATGTTACAAAATCAGCTTATAAATTTAATTTAAAAAAATTGAAGAAGAATTTTTCAAAAATCTTTCTTAGTGCACCCCTACACTATAAAAAAAAATCGCCATGCAAAATTTTAGCCCTTTAGATCCAGGGGTTATGTCTGTGCGTTATCTGTCAGTCAGTAAGTCGGTTAGTCAGTCAGTCAGGGAACTGTTTTATATATATAGATGACAAGTAAGAAAATTATATGAGCTTGTCATATATATCAATCGTACAGTTGCTAATCTATTTATTACATTTATGCATGTAGGTCTCAAATTTACTTTCTTTGTTTCACTTAAAATTTATAACAGAAACCTAAAAATTTTCAGAAGGAAATAAAAAAAAATGATTAAAAATAAGTTTATTAAATATCAAATTATCTTCATTTATTAAAATCAAATTACCTATATTTATTACATAGTAAAATAAAAAATAATTAGTAATTAAAAAATATTGTATCGTTCATTAATTATATTTAATTTGAATTTGCTAATAATTAAGAAAATTTATTTTTTTAATTATTAACAAAACATCAGTTTATGAATGCAAATATTTTTCTTTGTCTATTCATTAGTTTTAGAATGTTTATTTCCATTGCGAAATCTAATATATAGAAATAGGTCGATATTTTTCTAACATATGCGTTTTTATTACACGTTCAAATGAAAGCGAGCATTTGTATGTAAGATATTAGTGTTAACTCAAATCTAATTTTTCTACCTAATTGAACTGAATCCGGTTTATTTTATTTCTCTAGACATGTTTCAGAATTATTCCTTAATTAAAATTTACGCATTTAAGAGTAAATTCGATTCTAAATTCCAGTAAATTACCATCGTTCATGCAGGCATCAAAAATGATAACACAAAACTTATGAAACTTCTGATTTATAACTAAACTAAAAATCTTTGAAAAATATTAATTTTCTATACAAAGTTTCTGCAAATATTGTGGCTAACAGACTACCAATAATGTATTTGTCTCAGTGTAAAAATGAAATTCATTTTTAATAATTGCAAATTTATTTAATAAATATTCATAAAAATAACTTGCGATTCATTGAGATCTGACGTGTTTCGTGCCATTAAAGAAATCGATGAACGTATAATATGCATCTACTCACCTGATATTACACAGCTATTCATATTATTAATATTAAATTACAGACATAATTAGATAAGTTTTATTATTCCGTATGTTATTTTGCAGAATTATTGATTTTAGATACATAGAACCATTTATACATAATTCATCTACAAAACCATGCATATAATAAAGATATAAACAAGTTTGTTGGATTAGTAAAACAATTATCTCAAGTACAACGTAGAAATTTTATTAATACATCGCGTAATAACAAAGTTAAACAAATTAACTTCCTAGAAAAGAAGCAAGTTATCGCATATATTTGCTTTTAGCAATTATGTTTACGTTTGCTTTCCTTTTCAATTTTTCTTAATATTAATGAATTTTTCTCATTCGGTTATTTATGCATGTTATTTGTTTTCCCATTTCACTTCTGTACTAAAGATTTACTGAATTGAAAGCCTTCTGTGTCCTAATTTAATTTCTGTTTGGATAGATTAGTTCAATTACACAAAACGTACGTTGAACTGAAATATAATTTGAAATTAATTAATGTGCCCCGTGTTAGTATATTTACACGAATGAAAAACTGCCCGATTTCTTTTAATTGTGTTTAAGTTTTTACTGCGTCTGAACGTACATTTACATATCTTATTAAAATTTAATTATTTTATAAAAACTATTTCACTTTTAAATATTTTTTTGCAAATCAATAGTTAGTAAGTATTTTTTTAAATTGCTTTAGAGCATTTCCTGTGGATGGCTTATTCAATAACTTTACACTGCAATCACACTCTTTTACACCTTCAGACTTCAAGGGTTTATAAACAGATTCAGAGATTAAAAGGCAAACCAGCAAAACACAAAAGAGTTTAAAACTAAGAACTTTAACCTAAGTCTCTTACTCCGAGAAAAAAAAATTTAGAAAAAGACCTTAAAAATTCAAATACCAGCTTACTTTCCATTGAATATCTCATTTTACAGCTTCGAAAAAAATTGTTGAAAATTGCTATAAAATAAATTTGTCTAGTTTATAAAAATAAATCTAGTTTTTATTTCAACATTACTTTCTCGTTAACTTACGTGGTAGGATACCATGAATCCTAAGAATACAGGCCCAAGAATGAATATATATATATATATATATATATATATATATATATATATATATATATATATATATATATATATATATACATATATATAAATACATAATATATATACAGTGGAATCTCGATCTATAGTTTTTCAAGGGACCGGTTGAAATGAATGATAAATGCGGAAAAACGATAGATGCGGAAACATAACAAAGTAATATGATCGTAGGGACTGGATAAAATGAGCGGTACATACGGAAAAACGATGGATCCGAAAACGATCGATCGAGATTCCACTGTGTATATATATATATATATATATATATATATATATATATATATATATATATATATATATATATATACATACATACATATATATCTATATTCATATAAATAAACACACATGCATACATATACATATATATATGCACACATTCATTCATATATATATATATATTCATTCATTCTTGGGCCTGTATTCTTGGGATACATGGTATCCTACCCCGTAATGAAAAGGTTAAAAAAGAAATTCTTTCCGATTGTACCCATATTTTAAACAACAAAAACAAATCCGGAATATATTTAAAAACAAAAATATACATACATTCATAGTCCTTAAGAAATGGAAAAAAACCTCCCAATCACTGCGATTTCCCCAACATTTACGAGAAAATCCTCAATCATATAAAAATAGACTCTCCCTCTACGGAAACATCCACTGCTATCCAAAAATCAACACATGGAAGTCCCTACGTTCGACAGGACGTTAACCGTACTATAGCTCGCGGCGTGATGAAGTCAAACATAAGACCTGCTCTTGCTCAAACAATCCAACGTCAATGTCCAAGGGAGCAATAAGACGTCAAGTGTCAAGAGATTTCTTGTGACAGCCAGACCTCATAAAATGTGTGTGTTCCTGGTTAAACATGAATTGCCGCGCGGAAGATATAAAAATATATATCTCGAAGACTTGCAGTTTTCTGATAAGATGTGGAAGATATACGGCGAGGCGTGGAGGAACATATAAAGTGACATTTCGGGGCACATTTCTTGAGTACAGTGTCAGGTTATTTCGATTTTACTTTGGATGCAAATAAAGCTGTTGATTAGCTGTTATAATTCAAAATTTTGCTTATTACACCTCATTCTCCCCTCACACAAAAAGCTTTCTATATTAAAATGTAAATTTTATATGAATAAAGTTTTGAGTTGACATTGAATGAAGGTAATTCAAAACACACACACTATATATATATATATATATATATATATATATATATATATATGTATATATATATATATATATACCATATTTTTCGGACCATAAGACGCACCTTTTTACATAAAAAATATCGATTTAAAATTGAGATGCCTCTTATGGTTCAAAGGTAACATTAAAATA
>OU015493.1:196303495-196320995 GCA_907164885.2 Dolomedes plantarius
CATTCTCCTGAGATTTTTTCGTTTAAGGAACGAAGAATATGACAGATTTAAATATATGGAATTGTTTTTAAAATACCATCTGTTAGTTTAGAATACTATATTCTATTTTGTACCACTTTTATTTAAAAATAATGTTAAATTTTAGCAGTAGCGTACCATGGAGAAGAATATAAAAGTTTTTTTTTATCTTCTTTAATTCCTATGGCGGGTTACAAGACTAATTCTCTCTCTCTCTCTCTCTCTCTCTCTCTCTCTCTCTCTCTCTATATATATATATATATATATATATATATATATATATATATATATATATATATATATATATATATATATATATATATATATATATATATATATGTCAAGGATTTAGTGGGAAAAGAATGATTACCTTAAAATTAAAGGGGGCTTGGGAATTAAATTATATTCTTGGCGTAATTCGCCTCTAATTGTTCGTATTTCAAGACGCGAATTGGGAAAGGGAAATCCCCCTTTTTATTATGTAATCTTGGCGCACCTGTGGGTTCTGCGGTCGAGGAGGAAACATTTACATTTATCCTTGGAAGATGTCTGGTTTGGGTTCTGCGCATGTGCAAGGAGAGTTGACGCGCGGAGATGCCCGCGAATTTTTGTCAGAACCCGGGATTTAATCGTTGCTAGTGGACGCGTGTCAGCTGGGTCCACAATTTGAAAATGGCGAGCGCTGAAACGCTCAGATTTGGAGAGGTGGTTTATATGACATTGAACTGAATAAACTCTATTTAATTTAGACGATGCTGAGTACTTTTTGAGTGTATGCCTTCCCTCGATGCCATGGACTGTAAAACAAGAAGACTGCAAACGATATTTTATAGAAGGCAAAGCCAACGCCTGTCATATATATATATATATATATATATATATATATATATATATATATGTGTGTGTGTGTGTGTGTGTGTGTGTGTGTGTGTGTAAGTAATATTTTAATTATTATGCCCTCCATTCTAGCATTTAAACTCCCTTCCCTAAATCCAATCCCCAGTAACATTAATTTATCGCTTTAAAACCCTTAGCCACAGAACTTCCTATGAATCGCATGGCGTTGCATTTCTACATGTGTACATCCCGGAATTCAGGAATGCGTTAGCATCGTGAGCCCCTAAATCTGCTGACCCTACAAATAATAGTCACATGTCTACCTCACCCTTTCGCGTTTAATGTTGAGAGGTGATACTCGTATTATTCCGAGCCGTCTTCTGGAATGAATTGATGTACTTTCACGCTAATAAACGATGCACTAAGAAGTTTGACTCGACAGCATTTTAGTCAAATTTTTATTCCTTTCAGGCTGAGTCTAGCTCCAGCGATGTAAATATGAGCTAGTTTTTCCTTTGAGGTTATAATTTAAGGACGTAATGCAATGGATATATTACATATATATCCATATATAAAGACAAGAACAAACAAACAAAAACGAACTAAAACGTCCGTGAACTCAAAAGTCTCCTAGCTATCGAATATCTCTCCCACACTGGATCTGGAGGCAGGGCGGGACAAGACAGTATGTAGTTAAGGTCCATGCCCTCTCGTCGATTACATAGCTTGCAAAAGGATTCTGGAACGATATTGATATGGCAGAGATGTTTCAATAGGCAACCATGGCCTGTCACTAGTCGAAACAAGGCGACCGCTTTCTGCCTTGGCCATTCTGGGACTTCACACCATATGGTGGACTTGTTCCACCATATCGTATTTAAACTCCTCGACAACAGTTCTTGTGAGAGGAAGTTTATAAAGGTCTCTCTTACAGGCAACTTTAGCGAGTTGCTTGTTGGAGGGACTTTAAAAGTTACTTACGAATATTTCATAATACTGAATTTTTCCATCACAATGTGTGTCAGTCTAGTTAAAATTATTGAACCTAAAACTAACGGTGCAATGTCGAAATTTTTAAATCTCATAAACAAATCGCGAATCTTCATCCAAAGCATACGCGAGAACTGGGAAGAAACGTCCGTTAAGAAAAAAAATTGAATAATGTTTTCAGATTTCTTTCTGTCATGTATACAAATAATGTAAAAATTAATGATGGAATAAGGGATTCGGATTTATAGAGACTATCATAATACGGTAAATTTAAAACTATGTTACGAAATACTTACAGTGAGGAGATATTTAACCCTGGATTTCCCTTACTTCGATGAATTTTCTACCAATTAGGTAGTACAGGTGATATATGAACGTCTCAACGTCAAATACCTTCCCCCCCCCCCCCAATACCTTATCATGAGAGTGATGACAAAAAGGAAAGGAATCTACAATATAATATTTTTTCATATAATAATAGGAACAGCTTCACATAACCGGAAAACATCTGGAAAAAATGTGATTATGTTGCTCTCAATTTTCTCTCGTCAATTTTAGTTTCTTGTTATGTTGCTTATCATTTCAAAAATAGTTAACAGGTAAGAAAATAAATTTTTAAATTAACTTAAGAACTGTATTATTCAGTTAAAAAAAATTTCACACTTTACATCCAATACTTTACATCCAATAGACAACTTTACATCCAATAGAAATATTATGAAACAATGACTTTATGAAGTTTTCTGGTACCCGATATTTACATCGTTAGATATTGCATAATTTAAAAAAGTACGAATATCTGAAGCCTATTCCTATTCCATACTATCTGATATGAATTCCAAATTAACTTAATTCAATTTCTTCATAACAATTTCGATAGCAATTCCTATTTTCTTATCAAATAAATAAATAAAATAGTGCGTCTACTATTGCATAAACATCTGTATAAACAAAAATTTACCCTTGTGAATTGAATTACAACTTTTATCATCGAAATTCCTGTGTTATTTTCCATTCCGTTAGTTTGCTCATGCTTGTAATCTGTATCACAGCTTACAGAAAATCTACCGTATAATTTGTAAACATATCAAAGATTCACCAAACATGAGGCTCAGGGCTTAAACAATATTGCTCTATCAATAAACAGCATTTAATTAATTCAACATCTGTATATTATAAAGTCCCAATTAGGAGGAACTCCGGAGTATTGAGGTCATAAGAATGATCTTATTATGAACACCTTTTAGAGTGCGAGTAATACGTAGCGTAAACTTTGATATAAATTATTTATCAGCGTGGTAACTCAGTTTATCAATCCTTATTCCGGAATTTCAGATTTGATTAATTATAGTTAGTTAGATTAACAATGAACACTTCAGTATTGCCAAATTGATTACTCCTCTGCTTATTTCGTTGCAATGGCAAGCGTGTGTTTTTAAACTGTTGAAGTAAATTATAGTAATAACTGTAATTGCAGAATTGAAGTCAATCAGTTTTGCAATTGCAGTTTTAGAGGTATGAATATAGAATTCAACGAATAAATTGAAATAATTACGTACATTTAGAAATATTTGCTGGAGGTCTTGTCATCACTTATAACAACGGTATTTGGAAACCCAGAGTTTAAATAATAAATTAGGAAAATTATATCTTATCATTTATATGATCTTTAAAGGTCTTTTAACTCAATTTACAGTACTTTGCAGTACAGTCGAACCCTGTTATAACGAACTTCAAGGGACAAAGATTTTGTTCGCTTTATCCGGTGGTTCGCTATATCCGAACCGTTAAGAAAAAGGTCGTGGGCATTGCAACTGATGAATTCACAAAATGTGTAACTCATTAGTTGCAATGTGTATTCAATAATGATGTATTAAAAAAATAAAATCTATTAAAAATGATCATTAGTGAATTAAATCGACTAAAATCGATTACAATAAACTGACACAATACTAATTAAATTACGTACAATAGGAAAACGACGGGTCCAAAATTTTCGTTCGTTAAATCCGTGAATTCGTTATATACCGGGTTCGCTAAAACGGGGTTCGAATGATTTATCTTCGGAAAACTGACTAACACTTTGCAACAAAAGATTTTTAAGTTGAGAGTTCATTCTCAAACAGCATATCCTAATAACTTCTTCAGTTTCGCGGTGCATGAAGCATTGATTGATCCACCCTAGCACTTAGGATCTTTTTTTTCACCGTTTCTAGTGCATGAGAGTATGTATTTCGAGTGTTAAAAAAATTCACATGCTTATCATTGCAGCTGTACTAATTAAGGATTAAATTTCCGATTAGCATTTCCGTAACTACACATGTTCAGTGTTTCTGTTTTAGCTTCCGATGCTAAACAGAACAGCTTCAGGAAGTGTCCTCTAAATGCTCCAAAATAAATCTAAAGGCATTCAATCTTCGACTCTATGAGGTTTAACTTTTGTGGAATTGTATCATTAATATGCCATCCGTATATAAATAGAAAATTTTTTGGACTTCAGCTACCAACTGCTGAACAAAAATTATTAAAATATATTTAAAAACAAAATTTTTTCAAAGTCAATTCCTACTTAGGTCAACAAAGAAAAATTTGAGTGTGAACTAATAGTAGGAATTGAAAAAAAGGATTGCCTGCCAGAACCTTGCCTACTGTGCGAGATTAGGAGGGGGGGGGGGAAAGAGAGAGAAAAAGTTTGTCAGGTTGGGGATTCGATCCCGCAAGCTACAGGACGGGAGGAGCGCGCGTTACCATAGTGCTACCGTTTACAGAGTAACAACAGGGAAATTACTATTCAAGAGCAAGAGAAGCTCTAGGTCTAAAACTATAATCGATTAATTAAATTTAATTAATGAATTAATATTTTAAAAAACTGTATTAAAATCAAGTGTCATCCACTACAAGCCTAAAAAAATGTATTTGAACTTGAGTGGATGAATAAAAAGTATTTTATTAACGATTGAAAATTTGAACAAGATATATATAGGGAGAGTGTGAACTAATAGTAGGAATTGAAAAACTAAAGGGTACACAAAGGTATATTATTAGCATAAAAATTTAGATTATATCATGGAATGATTTTGCTTAGTTTTATCTCGATTTGTTTAAAAATACACAATATGAGTAGGCCTGGCGAAAAAATATGTAATCTATAACATATTTCATGAGTGTTTCATTCACATATAAACATGTAACTTTTGATGCAATCCGTCACATGCGTCTGATGCATTGCGTCTATATTACTGTTGCAATGTGTGTGAGTGTTTGTTGGTTTTACACTGTTGATACTTGAAATTTTGAATTCATAAAGCACTTTATCAGCGCAGTATTATCATTAAATTTCATTTATATGTTTAATACAGTCAACAGTATCAAGAGTTCATAATAAGGGATATAGAAATATTCACAAAATTTCCCGTACTCTAATGGTTTCTGCCCTTACAACATTTACTATACAGAAAGACCGACAGTATTTATTAGAAGAAAGGCTTGGGAATAAAACAGCCTTGATTTTAATAAGTTGATATTTTTTCCGAAACAATTGATTGCTTTTATCATTTAGAAAAAATAAATTGATAAAAAAATATCTTATCTAATTCATGTCTAAACCTTTGTTAAATTATTACCTTTAAATTGTTTACACAGAAAATTGTAAAATATTTTCTAATTAAGAGACTTCATGAAACTAATCTTATATTAGTGCATGATTCATTCACCAAGCATTAAAATATTTAAGATAAAGTTGAAGCTTCTGTCAAAGATTATCTTACGTCCTTTGAAAACTACTGAATTTGTTTAAATACAGGAAACTATGGCGTTACTTTTGACCAAAGTTGATTTTAAATGCTCTGTGACGACAGTTAGATAGACGGTTCAGACGATCCGCGACCCCTCGACCGCGGGTAATACACCTCTTACTGTACACCGCGGGTAACAGTAATTTTATATCATATTGAATTATTCAATTGAAAATATACTTTAAATTTCTTATAATCACATATTTTTAATATTTTTAATTATATATTTTTGTATGTTAAATACTATGTTATGATATTGTTAAATAAGATGTCAAACAGTCTTGCAATAAAAACTTCTTCGGCAAAAGAGTATACTTATATTGCTTCCATTTGCTTGTACCTATCTGTGTGAGATTGGGTTTTCAAATCCGTGTTTTTAAAATGCTTTGTCGAATTTGCTTACATATTTTCCTTTTTAGATAACTTTGGATAACTTTTTTGATAAACAGTTTTTGATAGGGGTCAAAGGATTTTTTATGTCGCGATCGAAAAAAGTTTGCGCACAAATGGGATAGAGCAAGTGATTCTCAACTTTTTTTCTTTTTTTTTGCCACGGTACGCTTTTAATAGTTTTAAAATTTGACGACACACTAACAATAAGATAAATGTAAAAGAATTTTACTTGGATAATTGATTGATGTACCTACATTATATTTCGCAAAAATAGCATACGAAATAATTTTCATTGAAATATAAAATGAAATTGCATTACAATGAAAACAAAATGTTTATTTAACTACGAATTACGTTGAATGCGAAATTTGAGCTTTTTTTGATAACTTTATTTATATTTGGGCGTGAAAATGATAATGCTGCTCTCATTTCATGATCTAGATTTAAAATTCCAGAACTGTAATAATCATGCGCATTGGTTTAGTCAGTCCCCGCTAGGAAGGTAGACCTGATTGAACTGCAAGTCTGACGTCGGTTATGTATGAGTATTCGCGGTGGTGGCACACTAAAGTGACGCGGCACAGTGGTTGAGAAACACTGGGTTAGATAATCAAACTGTGATTTATGTTCTTAAAAATAGAATTGTTGATTAAAAAAATTATGAAAAAAACCTCACGAAGATAAACAAATCAAAGGAATAAAATGATTGTTTATTTAAAAAATCTATATTTGAATCGAATATAATGCATCTTCTTTTTATCGAAAGATTACGCTTGCTCCGCTCTGTACAGTGGTTAGCGTATCAAGTTACCACAGCGAGTGCCGAGGTTGAAATCGCGGCTCATGCTTTGATATGATCTTGTTAATCCCTCATAGAGAACAATGAGCCTATTACGTGTCTTCGTAACACAATCTCCAACAGAATACGTGGTGTGTAAAGGCGAATGTTCTCAGAATACGGTCTACCATGTTAAATAAATATATTACTGTTTTTGCTTTATCAGTATCCTCTTTAGTATTAAAAAAACAATGTGAAAGGATTTGTCAGTCTGTTTAAAGTAATTCAACTATATAAAATATAAACCGACGAGGACTAATGGTATATTTTACGATTTTTGTAAATATTCGGATAAAAAAATATTGAGGAGAGAAATACATTTCTTTGCAGAAAGCTTCTCTGAGATAATTATTGTCATTTAACAAAGTTTTATTTAAATAAATGCAAATTTGAGATGGAAAAACTTCTTTATCATTCTCTGTAAAAATATTTAAAAAATGATATCAAAGAAAAGAAAAAAAGTATTCAGCTTCATTTTTTTCTTCTAATTTCAAAGACACGCTTCAAAAACATATTCAAACGTTATTGATAAAAAACACGCATCTTTGAATGCAAACATGTCGAGGTAAATAGAAGCTTTTAGCTCTACTTTCTGAATAAAACTGTACGAAAATTTTTCCTCGTAACTTTTTCAGACCACATTAAAAATTTGAACTCATATTACTTCAATAAAAAACATACATTTTCTATGAATTTCTAATATAAAAAAAGTTGCACAGGGATTTCTTCGATATTTTTCCCCTATACCCCTTTCATTTTTTTTTTTACTCCTGAGAAGCAAACCTCATTTTGAGCATTGCTGTTCAGCATTACTAAAGTGAAATTCAGTTCTTCAGATCGAACCGAATTGCTCCAAGATGCACTTCGAGGGAGGAAAAAAAAAAACGAAGATAGAGAAAGTAGGAGAAAGATATTCTTCAAAGTAAAGCTAATAACGGGCGTATTCCTCAGGCTACATGTAAACATGAAGTTCCGTGAAAAATTGCGAGCGCTACAGATATGTTGGGAGCAGAGTGGTACAGATCTTATGAAATAAGGCTCCTACTTTTTAAAGCCTTTACCATGTCTTGTCAGCGATGGTGATTGATTACAAAGATATTATGTTTGCGCTTCATAAAGAAAATCTTGCAGGGATTTGTGTATTTGTTACTAAGAAATTTTATATTCTCGTCTTGGAAAAGGGGGAACATTTTTACGGGAATGAATGAAGAAATAACGAAGGAAAAGTAATTCGCAAGATGCATCAACGCGTCCCCTTCGTTCACTCTATACCTGTTCTTGGACTACACATAAATTGAGTTTCTGAGTAAATAGAACGCATCTGAAAAATGAAGTTCAAAACAATATCTTCCCCATATTTGAACACATGTCCATATCACACGTTTGGGACACGATATAATGGTCAAAGAACCATTAATCCTTCACCATTCTCTACTTACATAAGCACTACAGACAAAGGTCTGAAGTGAGACTGTCTTTAAAGAATCACACAGGTGTATTAAAATAAACTTCCTGTTCTGCTGCGTTAATTTTTTTCTCTTTTTTTGAAGAGATCAGACGGATGTCTAGACGAATAGTTACCTAATTTTTAAATAAATCATCGTGTAATTAATGTAAATGACACGTACAGAGTTTCAGGTTTCTCAGTAAATTTAAAAGGAGATAAATTTGCTTATTAAAAATTATTCGTATTTCGTAAGATACCAGTTTTGTATCTTCTAAACGTTTAAAGTGACCAGGTACAGTAACTTGACATGACGCAATCCGTATCTGATTTTTTTTATTTATTTATTTATTTATTTATTTATATATTTTTTTTTGGGGGGGGGGGGGGTTAGGCGAATTTATTTATTTATGAGCATCAAAAGCGTTTAATATAAAGCGGCAAAAATTTCTGCTATTTATCTACTATAAGCCTTTTTCTTGATTTGGAATCGAGGGTACAATGTTCCATTACAGTTATATCTGACCATTCCATTACAGTTATAATTTAAGTTAATATTGGACCCAGCAAAGAAAAACTTTACTTACATATTTCCGACATTTGCTTATAAAATGTTCTACATATTTTTTTTTAAACTGTGTGTGTGTGTGTCCTCCATTATTCTTAACACGAAAGGAACGCGACAACCTTTAAGACCCTAAAAATTTAAATTGCTATATATTACATAAGTGGATTTTATTGAACATTAAATTTAGAAAGGAAAAAAAAGTAAAATCCCAAATAAATATTCGTAACGAAACGGGGATTTACAAATAATAATGATTTATTATAATATCAATGATGTATTAATCATTTTAATATAAGAACACATCCTTATTTTTGTTTGTTTGTTTGTTCCGAATTCAGATAAGTTAGGAAAAGGTTTTTAATCATACATTTTATATGAGTTTGAATAATTCTAGTAACCTTAGTTCTGAGAACATTTTGATGAAAAATTCAATATTTTACGACGGATCTAAATTGAGTGTGTAAAGAATCACGATATTACATAAAAAATTATGAAATGTCTAATACATCAAATACATTATTTCAAATGCCCACATTCCAGAAAACAATCAGTCCGGACAATTACAGTAATTGTTAAATATTGCTTAAGCAATCGTGATCTATTCAGAAAAAAAAATGAAATGTTAGAAGTCAAAAGATGTAAAAGCAGTTGCCGAAAAACCCAGTAATTTTAGACATCTCATCGGATGATTGTTAACAGCATTTGACAAGGCAAGCCAACCTTGAGGTCGGGACTTCATTTCCGAGTGTGAGCAACCATTACATATCTCTGACTAGCTCGTGAATTCTGCAGGTCAGGAGCCAAGCGCCCGAGGGATAAGGCATTTGAAATGCTCCCCGCAGTAACCTTTTCCAATTAGTTTCAAATAGACTTTGCAACCAAATCCGACAGCCTCGTGTGAGAGCAAGGGGTAAACTAGAAACACCTTTGCCTCCCTACGGCTCTTCTCGTAACCTATATATAAATTATGGTGGTCACGCGACGGGGTTACCAAGCCTGGCCTTATGTAATGACACGCTTTGTATTTATTGCTGGGCAGGTTGTCCACGGATCACGTATACTTGTTCAACACATATTGACAAACATCATGTAAGGAAAAAAAAAAAAACTTCTCTTACCAATTTTACAATACAATACTGTTTAGAATTGCGTATCAAATAAGTAATGGTGTTGAATGGAAGAAGATTATGCTACCAAGAAAAAATAGTTTATATGTCAGCTAGAAAAAATGCCCTCCAGTTGATTTATTTACATTAAAATAACGCAAAATTAAACTGGATAATGCAGATTTAATTTTTTAATGTTAAATATAAAATCATACGAACAACTGACGTAAGAACCAACAAACAACGCATTCCCAAGTAATTAGAAATGAGAATGGCATGTTTGTGGACTATGAGTTTGTGGCAGAGTAAGCGAAAAGACCCAAAGGCTCAAACTTGGTTACTTTGAGCTTTTTTCGTCAAGAAAGCAAACAATTTCAAACATTTCCCCGATATCAGAAGTGGATTTCTTGATGTCTACCCAACCTCAGAAAAAAAAAATCAGTAAGTTTCTACTCAGAAAAGCCTTTGAACAGGAGAATCAACAACTGGTCCTGAAACCGAATCTCGCGTTAACATCACTAAAAGTTAATTATACATCAACACTGACGTTATTTACCGATTTTTCTTTTATCACCGAACACCAAAATCAATACAATTTTTCAAGTTTAGCTACAAATATCAGAATTTATCAGAAATTAGATCATCTTTTGCAACGAAAAAGCTAAGATGATTATATTTCCAGCAAAGCTTAAAAGAGGATTAGGGTGGAAAAGTATTTGTAGAGGAAATCCAATTAACTCGAAGGAACTGAAGTGAGGTGTGATATACCTTCGTTAATCCTATTTTTAGTAATATTACTCTCAAGCTATTGGTAAGAAATTGTAATCTTTCTTACTCTTTCACAGGTTTGATGAAAATTAGGGTGATTTTTAAAAGGTTTATTTTCTCCGGGAGATTGGAAATTCCAGCCGCAAAATTACGTTTTAATTTTCCCAGATAATGCCGATAGAGGTAACATTGAGGCGTTTCCAGAGAGTTTCTGAAAAAAGTTTTAAGTTGAAATGACTTGATTTATTTACTCTTACTCGTTTAATTAGGTATAATTCCGCCAAAATATATACGATTATGGTAATTGCGTTTAAAAAAGGGATAAAGACATTTTAATAATGGCTTCATTTATACGGTGTAGGGTTTAATGTCAGTGGAGGGAGGATATAATTAATAAAATGGGTACTTTTATATTTTTTATTTTTTTATTAATTTTATTTCATTTTATTTATTTTTTTATTATTAATTTACCTCTGGAGGTGCGGGGTCAAGTGTTCCGGTGTCGTCACTTGACTCGGGTCAAAATTACGGGACCGTCCCATAGGGGGGTAATGCTTGTCCACCTATACGGTGCTCCCAGAAAAGTGGCCAGCAAAGTCGGGGTAACATATGACGGTTAGGATATGTCCAAGTAACCGTCTGCCCCATTGGAGAAGACATTTTATAAGCTGTAGTTTTCAATTAACCCCCAATTAAAGCCTTATATTTTTTTTTAGTCTAGGTCCTAAATTCATAGTTCCTAATGCATAATTCGAAATGTGATCAGGGCTGTATTACTTTATAGAAAGCTGCTGCGGACCGCAAGAAAATAGGATTAATGAGAAATGAAAAATATTTTATCTAACAAAAAATATATTAATGATTACCGTATTTTTCGGACCATAAGAAATACATAATGTACTTAAAAAATCGACTTAAAATTGGGGTGCTTTTTATTGTCCGAATGTAACATTAAAACAAAATGAATATTTTATATATATTTATTATATATATATTATATATACTACATATATTTTATACATATTATTTATGATATATCGCATCCCGGCAAGAAAAGTGACGCAACTCAAAAATGCAGCATTTGAGAAAAATCAACTTAAAGAATACTATACAGCTTGAACTATCATTACAATAAAACGCATACAACTGCCCTCAGATAGACAATTTACGAGATACCGATGTGTCGCTTTTCATGCACGATGGGGCACTTAATACATATTTTTCAATCACATGACCTCAAAATTGCCATTTATTGACATGTCATTTTTCCTGTCGGGGTGCGATATATTATACATACATACATGTATATACACACACACACACACACACACATATATATATATATATATATAATATATATATATATATATATATATATATATATATATATATATATATATATATATATATATATATATATATATATATATAAATAAGAATAAATAAGAAAAGATGAAAGAGAAAACCAGTAATAGCTCTAAAGCTACTTGAAGCCAGGAACATCCAACATGTAAAGAAAAGTATGAATAAGGTTTTTGACAGCATTTCTTCATCAGCGGTGTCAATACTGTCTAAAAACCAATGGATTGTTTCTGATGAGTATGATCTATCAAATAAACACACTCAGACACCGTACAATCCATTATTAACAGAATAATTGAATAATAAATGAATTAAGTTTGAATAAAAGTACTTAACCAAAGAATACCAAGCCTGGCGCTAGTCAGAGTGGAAGTTCAGAACTTGTAACCGCAAGATGACTGACGTCATAAAACTTGCAACCATTGAGGTAGTGGATAATCAGTTACAGACTTACTTAGGTTACCCTATTTTAAGACTATTATTCCTTTATTTATTTAGTTTTTATTATTGTTACTACTTTGAGTTAATTTTATTTTTATTTTATTTTACTTTTTATTTTTATTTTATTTTTAGTAGTTATATATATATTATCTTTCTTAAGTAAGAAATTGAAAATATTTTTATACACCTATCACAATACAAAATATTCTTTTCGAAAAATCCTCTTATAAATTTAAGGAGCGTCTTATAGTCCAAAAATACGGTATTTAAAAAAATAAATAATAACAGTAGTTGCTTATATATTCCTTTCGAAATATTAAAAATTTAAAAATTATTTACCGTATTTTCAGATTTTTAATATCATGCATTTTCACAAAAAGGTTCGCGAGCCTGTGTTGTACAGTTCTGTCCTTGAGTGTTTTACTTTTTTCAGGCTGTAATGATTTCAGAACGAACAATATTCGTAATTCTGTTTACCGCTTTTATTATCCCTTTGAATCAAACTAATGAAATAGTCTGATAATCAAAACTATATTAAACAGAGAACTTACATTGCATGACATAATATTTCGTCCTTGCAGAACACTTAAACGAAAAACTTAGGAACATTAATTTCCTTAGGGTCGTAGAGCACTAGCTAACCATGAACTGAAATGTAAGCTTTAAAGTTTTTTTTTCTTGCTGTTGTTTCAGCCATCAAAAAATGTAATTCACTTTAATGAATTAATATGCTAATCGTCAAGGTTGAAATTCAAGTTTAGTTTATCAACGATACAACATCGTTGGGACACTGTGATCTTTCTTTACGCAATTTAATTCCTTAGTCTCACTTACGTCTTTTGTGGTCGCTTGCTATCCAGGGTACCAGAGTTTGTTACAATAATTATTGCAAAATACCCTCCTTAAAGTTCTGTCTGAAGAAAATGTCCATTTTATTAATGACAAGACCAGATTTTTTTTACAAAATAGTCCTTAGTACAATTTAAAGCTTGCAGTGCCAGAAAGACATACATATACCATACTGCAATATCAGTTTAATTTACAATGAAAGCTAGACGTCCTACTCTCCTCCCTCCCTTATTTGCTTACTGGATCAATTCTGGATAACCCATGCGATTCATCGCGTTTCAAGCACAATTCTTCTGGAAGCCTCTCGAACTGTCCATTCCCTTTGTTTTATGACTCCTTGTGCAATGTATATGCAGTTCTATCCCTTTATTCTTCAATTCTTCCCCCAAACTAGATGAGGGGAGGGATATTTCCCCATTGTGAAGGACATGAGTGAAGCACGACCTTACTGGGCAACTACAAAATGGACAATAACTTTTTAAAAAAAACCTTTATTTATAAGGCAAAGTTGATTCAATAAGTTGGATTTGAATAAATGTAAAGGATTCTGTCTGTTCAGAAAAACATGGATTTTGTCCGAGGTCACACTGATTTCACTTAGGATATATTTCTACAGATCACATATGGTTGATTTTATGTTGTTACATATGAAATTATTCCTTTTGCACAAAAACTGTTACAATATTTTTGGAGGGGGGGGGGGGAATTATGTTAAAAAAATATTCTTTATCGAAAAGAATGGAGCTCCATCCGTTATATGAAGGTTAGACTCAACCTGGGTTCGAATCCGGGCCAAAGTATCGATGATCTCGGTTTTTTCTCATACGAGTTTATTCTCATAGGAGGATATCCTAGAGAGTCTATTCTGCACTACTTGTGATAAACCACAAGTGATGGACATTTACCACCTCCATACCTCTGAGGCACAATCGGCTCAAGATCTCTGCAGCCGATATTGGGTTTGGTTGGTTTGGTTTGGAGCGTTACGGTCAACTTTTCGCTACAGGAGGGCTAATTAGACCGGGATCTACGGTTTAATGCCGATTCCGAACGGCTACAAACATCCATGCCAACAGTGGGACTTGAACCCACAGGATCTGAACCGAATGCCAGCGCCCTAGGCAATCGGCCATCCCCTGGCGTAGCTGATATTGGGAGGCAAGAGCATTGAGCAATTGATACGTTCGGGTTTCCTTCATTTTACTTTTTTTTCTTCTTCTTGTCTGTTTTCTTGTATTCTTTTCCTTGTTGTTTTTGTTTATTGCTTGCCATGAAAAAAAAAATGTTTCTCATAAGTTGGCAACACGAGATTACCGTCAGTTCCCTGACAGAGTACTCCAAAAGTGAAGTAAGCAGCAAACAACATTCGCAACGTATATCGCGATGTACTTTTATAATCCTTCAAATAAAAGTTTATTCGGAGAAAAATCTTCCTATCCACAGCGTTTTTTTTATTTACTTCTTTCTATTTTAATCCTCACTGAGGACTGCTTTAATTCATAGACATTACCTTTAATATATACAAGACCCTTTTCATTAAATATCTGCCTTTTTCTATCATTGTCTTTATTTGTAGCATCATAAAGCTAATAACCTCTATTTTTTTCACACTGCATTGAAATACATTAAACAAAGGTGTGGAATAATTCTTACCTTCGACTGAAAAGGAAGGGGGAAAAAAGAGAAAACTAATTCGCTGTGTTCTACCTCATCAGATCCACTGTGCGCTATTAAATTCCATTTTTTTTTCCCTCATCGAGTCTGTAGAAATACTTTCAAGGAGAATAAATTTACAATTCATGACGACCTACGAACGAGAACTTATTCGAAATATCATTTTACAACCCTCACATTTGCGGGCGAAAAAATAAAAAAACACATACAAAAACCATCACCGTTCGAATTACTGTCACATTATTGCTGGGCGCCATTCTTTATCTTTTGTCGCGAAATACCCCATTATTCCTTAAGATATGTAACAAACAGAGAAACTCAAATAATAATAATAATAAAAAAAAAGGGAAGATATTCCCTATTTTTTTTCCCTTTCTTCGGTAAGGATGAAAAAAAAAGAGATACTAAAAATAAGTAAAAAAAAATGTATCTATTTTTCTGGGCACGATATTCGCCAGGAAAATCATGAAGCCAAACAAATGTCATAGCCCGAAACCGGTGACAGTTAGAATCATAGAGAACAAAACTGTCTGTCCAAATAAAATGCAAATAAATATAGATGGCCGGCTATTGTGGGGTTTTAAAATGATATGGGGGCGTATAAAAATAGCGAGGGCATTTCGGACCGATAAACCCCGGAGAAAATAAAAATCGATAAGCCGTGGAAGAGGAGTATTGACTTTTACGTTCCAGTGATAAGAAAATTATTAAAAATGGAAGTTTTATTAGCATAGTAAAATCATATCGAAAATGGAATAGAAAATAAACCTTCTAGAGAAAAGGCACTGGAATGGTTTTCATTTCTGGAGGTATTTTACTCGCACGAAACCACGTAATTCAATGTCGTTTTCATCACTTTCGTGTTTAGTACCCATAAATATTTAAATCAGTTGAATATTTCCATAAATATTTAAATCATTTTAATATTCAAATAGTTTATGGACGCAAGTGAGAGTTATGTATCCTTTAAAAAATATGCGAGTTCCATATATTGCTTGTTATACGAGTTATTCTTAAAAGATCTATTCAATTTTATTATCATAAGATGTAAAGACGGACAATTTGCAACATGCTTTAGCCATTTTTTTATAAACATGTAAAAGTATCAACGGCTCCTGATTTCAGGACCAGTGTGCTTTAGCCTGTCTAAGCTATGATATTCACTATGGAACTTTTATCTAGAACTCCAGATTTGCCCAAAATTGATGTAAATATATTGTTTCAGTGTTTATCTACTCCAGATTCAATCCGCCCTAAACTTAAAATGTTAGAAAATGTACAATGTGTCTATCTGCTACCTATAATATATTCATGAGTCGTTCTTATCCATATATGTAAGCAAAGGAAACCATAATGCCGTGAAAATATCTGTGATATAAGTTACATGGATAAGAGTGAGAATGTATAAAAATGTCCTTAATATAAATTCCTATGTTGAACGTATGGATTTACATATAGTTAGTTATGTGGTATGATGGTGTGATATAATTGCACGTTTATCTTCATGCCTTGAGACCAAATATGCGATTCACTGCAAAAGGCGCATTTTTAAGTCCAAATCGAAAAAAAAATTAATCGAAATTTAACCGTAATTACATACTAAATATAAGCGAGAAATATTTACAGCTCTTGTAAAATTCTCTTTAGCAAACTAAAAATGTTTGGTTTTCATCATTACATATGAATGCGTAGGCAGGATCTTTCAAACGAGGACAAGCAATAAGCATTATTACAAACATAAATAAAAACTATACGGATATTTTGAATGTTTTAAATACTTGCACAATGCTTTCGGTTAAATATGTATAACCATAACATACATTGTACATTCAGTAAAATATGTATAACCTAGTTAAATATATATAATTATTATTACGATTTTTGTTCCTTTTGTTATCCAATACATTTTTGTCTGCTTGCTTCCAGTTTTGTTCAATGCTACAGACGAGTATTATCTAAGTGTTTATATATTATGTGTGTATATGGGAAATAGCAGCTGAAAACAAGATAGAGTTTATATTATTTAGATTTGTAAAACATTTCTAAGAACAATTAAGATATATGCCCTAAATATATTCAAATACATTAATGATAAAGTATTTAGTGGTATTATATTTTTGTTTATTACTACAGTTTTTATTCATTGTATTTTACAATATATATTTTTGATGTTTTCGATTTTAATAAGGTTCAAAACATATGCCTACAAAATGATGACAGAAAATTTCGAAAATACCGAATTGAATAAAATCGATCGGGTTAAGAATACTTTATTTTGCAGTTTAAAACAAATAGCACAAACAAACACTAGTAAACACTAAAATAACAAACACTCACTCCAGTCGTAGAACTCGAAACCTCACACTTACACCTTAGAATACCTTATTATGTGGCTATCGTCCGGCTAGCGTATACTTG